>CM031236.1:120045364-120532575 GCA_018340775.1 Taxus wallichiana var. yunnanensis
TGTTACAAAATTTTGAATTTCAAGCATATTCATGTAACTCCTTACATCATGCGCCCTCTAAAAAAATGCAACAAAACATGTCACAACTAGCTCAATAGAAACATCACTCCCTTCATCGAAGTGGGAAGATCCCTAAAATTACTCAAGGTAATAGCCCTTATAGGGTTGAGAGGAATGATCCACTTTTGCATGAGAAAGAATTACACAACAATATTGAAAATAAATATCAACGTCATTTCCCATAACACATCATCTATAAAATCTACAAATCCTACACAAAACCACGTCAATGTGAGCCATGTGCACAAGATTTTCACAACATTGACTAATTGTGTAACACTAGATGACATCTCACCTACAGCACTATTCCTATACAAATCATCCAAAACTCACATTGGCCACATGGATTGCACCATAATGCATAATGATAGGTATTAATTCTAGGTCTCACCTTATGTCAAATCATCTATTGACATACTTCACACTTGGAATTCACTCATAACTATATGAAGGTGAAGAGACACGGGGAAGATCAATGATTTCAACTTCTATAGCACTTATTTATGTCGTTGAGGCTTTCTTATATATATGTATACACATCTCGTAGCATTATAAAGTACGAAGACAATAGAAAATAGTCAACCATACACCTCCTCAAGAGTATTCCATATACATCACAAAAAAATTAATGTACTTCTTTATTCCATTACTATTATTTTCTCTAAATATTATGGCTTTTGCATATGCTTATAACACATCTAAATGCTCATTTATACTATATCATCCTATAAATTCTAAGATATAGATTAAATTTTTAAAAATCTTTAAGTGATTTGGAATTTTTTATTTCATTATGATACTATATAACACATATGTTGGTTATATAAAGAGACAAACATCCATAATTATGAGTATAAATGGAGAAATACATATTTACCACACCGATATAATAAGTGTAGACACTCAAATTTGGCAATTTACTCTTTAACATTGTTAGTTTTGACAATGCACTCTTGCTAAGATAAATACAACCTTTTCATTCCTGCTTAGTACATTTTGAGGACTCTTATCTAGCTTGTTTGTCTTTGCACACTTATATGATGACACATTACGAGAGTATAATACATAAAAATCCATATATTAAGTTAGTCGATAGGATGAAAACTTAATTTGACATATTTTCATCCCTGTTCAAGGTTGTATAGTTTGGTCTTTAATTTATATCTGGTCTTGACCTATCTACACAGTTTTACACGAGAATATTCTTCATCCGTGCTTTCAATTCCAAATCCTCGATGGGTCCTTTACTCCCTATGGGTCGACCTTTCTTTGATAATTCATCTTTGAAACCCTATATAAGAAAGATAACACTACCTCATTTTCTAACTTAGGAAATCCTATGGCACTACATTGATACACTCACTTTCAACAGTTTCAAAAGGCACCCAAGTATCCCTAAATCTCATAAATGCACATCTATAATCATTAGGAAATAATATCTACTGGTATAAATATTCTTACCAGTCAAGAAATTATTATCTCTCATACAAAAAAACTCAAACACCCCTTCTCCGAGTATTTTAGCAAGATCAAAACTCAACTCAAGCATTATCAAATAAGTTTCAAATCTAGTTACATTCATTTAGATATCACATGCTAGTTGGAAAATGACATGAGGTTTGAGACATATTACGAGTAGTGTCAACGTCAATGATGTATAGATGTGCCCAAAACAAAAATAATGTTTGTTTTTCAGTGTTTCCCATCTATGGTTAGGGTTTGAGATCTTGTTCAGAATGTTTAGAGAGCTTTACAACATGATCACAAACTAGGGTTTGATAGTGAAAAAAATTTCTAGGTAGGAGACGGTATTAGAAAGTCATAGAGCTAGAAGTCAAACAAGTCCAATACTATACAAACGGTTTTGGATGAAGTGTACAGTTCTTCCCAAGTTAGTTTCTAATCATAGTTCTGAAAAAAAAGCTTCACTAGGTTCGAGATATTCCTTTTTGAAGTGTGCACTCATAGATCTTCCCAAATTCATTTTTAAAGAAATACGTGCACCCATCCTCTTATGTTATCAAGTTCATATCTTGTTTCATACATTAGTTGCAAGTATTAATACGTTGTTGTGATATCATACAATTAATTTTGAAATTTAATTAATCAAAATAACCCCCTATAACTCCACTTTACATCCTTTAGCATACCTAATTCACTAATTCTTATATTTCACATAATCTAATAAAGGTGTAAATATTTTGTGAACATGACTCTTGAATCAAACATTATACTCCAAACCCTAAGGGTTTTATTCTATTAGAAGTATATGCTACTATTTCTTCTTAGTTTTCTCATATTAATTCAAATTACACATGCTTTCCTCCTATGCCCATCTCGACATAGTGCTCGGTTCACCAATAAACCTATTTAATATATTGAGAAATCTCCTCCTACTCGTAAGCTTTGTAGCCTCATGTTATCACCTTAGTGCGTATTGTTATCAATCAATTCATCCTTGACCCTACTAATGAGGGTTCATTATATGATATTGAAACTCATAGTGAGAAATCTTGTGATTACAACCATGATGATGATAAAGTTATGGATCATGAAAATGTTGAACTTGTATCTCATTTTCAAGAATAAATGAATTAGAAACCCCACCATATTTAGCCAATCATCGAATCCTTCTTGTTTATGGAATTAAAAAAAGAAGTGATTGAATCAAAATTTATGTTAAAGTTATTAAATTTTTTCTTTTTGTTCCATCATGTGGCACCCTTGGTTTTTGCGCTCTTGCAGTACTTTGCATTACACATTTGTGTGACATGATCGTCGGTTAAATTATAAAATCATATAACCTCGTTGTTATTAAACTTTAAAAGAGGCTATTATTTTTAAAATTTGTGGGCTTAGAGGGTCATTCATCTAACTCCAATAGGTCACACTGCTTTGTCCATCCATAGAATATTAGCATTAACATGGTTAGTTTGGACCATGTATGGTTAAAAGGCCTCATTACTATTAAAATGTCATATTATCATATAAAGTGTTTTTAGGATAAGAATTTAGTTATTGTTCACCATGTGTGTGTGTGTACCTCTTACAAGGTTCTAACTATTATAATTTCATTAAGAGGCTCCTTTTGATTCAAATATGTAATACTCATATCAATTTCAAGAATACTCCATTTAACAAAATATTACATTATTTGAAATTCATATATTACCACTATGAATTAATAATAAGTTTTAAATAATCTTGAATAGTCAACTTAAGGATATGTGGGAAAGGAAAAAAAGTAAGCCATTAGATTGAAAATCTTCCCACCATAGATCTCTAGGGTTTATAAGGATCCCTAAAAATCCTTATGATTTAATAGTTATAATCTTTTACTCTCTTTTCATTTCTTCTCATTGTTTTGTTGCAGGTTATAAATTTGGTTATGGATGGATACCCACCCTCATAAGGTTTTCTAGGTGTGTGTATATAAATAATGTAATGTTTTATTATTTGGGGTATTCTTGGAATTGATATGAGTATTACAAATTAAAATTAAAAAGAACCTCTTAATGAAATTATAATAGTTGGAACCTGTAAGAGGTATACACATGCATATATAAATATACATTTTAAAATTTAATTGTTAATAAAATATTCAATATATATTCTCATGCATAGGTTCTGCTTTTATAGACCATTGTCCTATGTCAAAGTATTGGTCAGATTGGATGACATTGTTACAAATACTCTTATGCTCTTGCTAATGGAAGCTCCAACAACACGTACATGTTTCTTATGCGCCAATGTCTCTTTTGACAATTTTTTTGGTTAGAAGCTTCATGTATGCCCTTGTTGTTAATTAAATAGGATTTTAAATGTTTGCATGCCACATGAACATTTGATGATATATTTCTGGAATCTTCTTTGCTTTTTCCGCATACTTTGTAATGTAGTTAATAACAACATGTTTGGAAAGAACATGTTGCTTATAGACACAAAATCATGCACTTTGGGTATCTATTTAGTCTTGATTGCATACTAATATTCATATGATTCCTAAGTAAGAAAAGTATTGATTAATCCATGTGTTTGGCAACCTTTATTTTCTTTATGTTGCTACTTTTGGTATGACACCCTTACTTTCTCGACCGCCTTTTTATATCTCGACATTTATCATCATGGACATGAGCGCCCGGCTAGGACACTAGCGTTAGGTGCCCTCATCTCCTCTAGGAACCCCTTACCTCAGTATACTTTGTTCACATCTTTTGGGTCCTTTCTATCCATTTGATCATCTTATATTTTTGGTAGTCGGCCTTTTCGGTGTTAATTACAAAATTCAAGCAAAGGAATCATATAAATATAAAGTTATGTGATCATAATAAAGGACCAAACACTAAGCATTAGCTATCACCACCTAAGGTTGCATCCATAAAGAATCTAAGAGCTCTATTGCATCCATCTAACACCATCCAAGGGACACAAGGGATGGTTATTCTACATATACTTCATAGGAGGGAAGTTCATTCTATTCCATGCATGCATCTATTAAATTTCTTTACATTGAGCTTAATTTCTTTACTATCAAGTGCAACACACACGAGAGCCACCTAAGGCACGATCACGATTTCACACAAAAACACAAAAATACATTAGGTATAAGATGTAGTGCATCACTCAATCATAAGATCACCATTGTGATAGTTGAGGATAATATGATCCCTGATTCTGCATCTTTCTATTTTAGGATTTAATGTCTCTTTGAGGGTTTTGAAGGTCATTATTCCATTCCAGTTTTCTTGTGACTTTGGTGATCATTGTGTGATCACATAGCAACCAAAGGAAAACAAAAATGAATACCTCGTGGCCATTCGGAGGAGGTTTCGAGCATTTACGCATACACAGTGCTCGGATATAGGCCTAGGGCACCCAAAGGCGCCCTTGTCCATCTCTAGGTATCCCAGTCTAGGAAGATCGTCAACTCACATGATTTTCTAAGGCTTTGTGTGATGCTTCTCCTCATCTATTCATCCAATCAGTAATTTGGCACAACCCAAGATCAATTACAAAACAACTAAGTCATCTTACATTTTCTTCACACTTAGGGTTTCATACTTTCTTATTTAGCTTGCTTGGCTTAATTTTTGTACTAAATTGTTTATTCATTTAATTTTATGATAGTAATCATAGTAGGCATATAAAATAACATTTAGCTTAATCATTTTGGTGAACCCGATCTTTGAATCCACCTTCTCCTTAGGAATCTTATCCTCTTATCACTATGGCTCAATCTTATGGTGAATTCATTGAAGCCCACCTTAAAGACCTTAATGATCATATCACTGAGCATCCATAGGACTTAGACTTGCTTTTATTCATTGCTCATGAGGAAGCCCACCAACCTCGCGGAGCTTAATGCTTCCACCGCTATTCCCACCTCCATTGCTACTCAACCACCTGCTTCTACTCTTCCGCCCATTTCTACCATCCCCATTTCTATCCCTACCCCCACTAACCACTTCACCCCAACTCTTTTTTTCTCACATGCGGAAAGTTTTTTCCATCAGCACTCAATATTTAGCCCCCTTTATAATGACCTTCAAACACAAATTCATGAATTACAACATGCTACTTATCATACATCTCCATCTTTGGATTCCAATTTATTATTACATACTCCATTCGCACCTACCATTTCCACTTACTTGAATCCTTCTATTTTTTTCATCCTCAAGCTTCCTATTCAATGGGCATGGTGACCCATAAGAGGACCTCCGAGCATTCCATGTGGCATGTCTAGATTTTACAGACTAATAACATTATTATAGCTAAGATATTTCCTTGTAGTCTCTACAATTATGCAATGTGTTGGTTCTATGACCTACTTTTCACTTGGTAACATATTTCACACATCTAGCCGATGCTTTTCTTACTCATTTTTCCATCAATAACGGCTCTAAGATCTCATATGCCCAACTCGCACAACTTAAACAAGGATCTCATGAACACCTCACGGATTATGTCATATGATACAATAATAACTTAGATAAGATGTCTAATGTGCTTACATACTATGAACTTCAAGACCTATTTATTGAGAGTCTATTTCCACCTCTCCGTGAGAGTTTTTTATTTGAGACATCTCCATCATTTGATTAACTGTTCCATAATCTTAAGCTATGTGAAACTAAAATATTAAATATAGGAAAGATTAAGTATCAGGAAAAAAAATTGTATTCTATGCACTTTCAAAGTAAATCAAATTTCAATCCATCACTAAAACCTACAAAATAAAATCACCGTTAATGGTGTCTCTAGTACTAAGGAACTTCAATGGAAACCACCTAAGAGAACATATAAAAAGTTAACTATCACTCCCCATATTATGATACCATATTTTGTCGAAAGAAATATTATCACACTTCCTCTGCCGTTAAATTTAGATCCATCTCTTCCTAAAGGTCGTAATTATGATGAAAACTTAGATGTGACTATCATTAATGTGTTGGGAATTCTACAGATCATTGTTTCAAACTTTACAATCTCATTCAAGATCTAATTGATAATAATACACTTGAGCTTCCATAGACTACGAATTCTGTGTCTATCAATGAAAATCAAAAGCTCAAGATATTTAACAATCCTCTACCGAAACATGAAAAATAAGTGGTTGATTCCTCAACAAATCATACATATCATACTTTGCCTCCTGCATTGGGGGCTCTTGATTTCCTAGGTGCTCATGTTGATATTTCTCCACCAATCATATCTTTCTCCTATCATGATTATCATGCTACATTATCTTCGATAACTTACATATTAGTTCTTCTATCGGGTCCATCCATATCAATAACACCAAATTTGATCCATCATGACATATCAATGCATGTTCTATTCCACTTCTTATTTCTATTAGATATCCACTCTCACAAATTTCATATCCCATGCCTAACTCATATAGGTTTTTCAAGCTTCATGTTACCGTCAGTTCTCTTACCATGCTTGTGCCCTTCCTTGTAGCACAAAAAATCGAAGGGTGTTCCATGCTCTTATTTCTCAATTGGATTTGCAGGTCTCATTCTATCATCTCCATTAATAAATGATGTCTGAAGTTCATTCATAAAAATCAAGTCATTTATATAAATGGTGTGCCTCCATCTAATCCATTGTCATAACCTCTTTTTAAGGTTTCAAGTGCATCACCTAGACCATATAGTTCCTTGTGGCCCATCAAACACGAAGCACAATATCCTTCTAGCTCTCCTATTCACACTTAGCCTACATGGTCTCATCAATCTACTAGTCCATCACATCAATCTAGATCCATCACTAGGACAACTACTTCATCTTGGAATACTTCACCACCTCATTTCAATACATATAGGTGTCCATCAACTCCATGCTCGCTCCACATAGGTGTACATCACCTCCACATTCTCGCTCCACACAAGTGTCCATTACCTTCATGCTCTACTTAACATAGATGTTCATCATCTCCGCATTCTTCTTTACATAGGTATCCATCACCTCCACACTTTTTTACACAAAGGTTCCCACCATATACTCATTGGTCACATGCATATAGGCTTCATTCACCCACACAATGTCTATCTCATATACCACCACTCTTAGAGCATGATCACACACTTTTATCTCCACGAGCATTGGCGCGAGACCCTTCTCTTTCAATTTTATCGGATAACACATTAATCATCACATAATTAGGGGGAAATCACATTTATTTCTCCCCTCTAGCATCTACATGTGTCTCATATTCACATCTTGTCACATCTAGACTTTAACATACATTATATACATCTTGATACATTTGTATCGTTACTACCCTATGACGCACTCTAGTTTCATGGTCCATACTCAACTACTGAGGGTCTACATCTCAAATGGACCTCACCACACTCATGTGTTTAATCACACACTCACTTAGTCACATGCTTACACCCTACACTTTACACTTTGATGATCACATCTTTGTAGTACACATCATTCAAACCATTTCCCAATGACGCACTCTCATTTACGGTTCATTCTTGACTCATTGAGGGGGTATAAATAAATGAACCTCATATCATACATACCCATTCATTTAGGGAGCATGATTCTCTTATCATTCACTCTACATTCCATTTTGTCTCATCCACAACATGTTGCATATCTTGGTTGCATTTAGTCTTGCTAGTGTAGATAAAATACCATAACAACCAAAATACGCCTTATTCGCCTTTGAAGGATCAAAAATTTCTTCTAGAATATTCTAAGGTTATTAAACTGACATATTATCCCCTAAAGAGACTTATCATCCTCAGAATCTACCCTCTAATCCTCATACTACTTTCAAAATCCTTTAAGAAGATTCGAGAATGAAATAAACTATCACTTACCAAATTCACTAATTCAGGAAACTTCAAGCTTGATTAGCTTTTGAACAAACATGCACTTAATGTTATATGCCTTAATATGGATTTTAAAATTTTACCCCCTATTCATACACTCCCAACACTATTAGGAAGATCATTAAATGCACTTAAATCAGCTAGATACATTAGACTCCTTGTTTTGTCAAAACTATCCTCTTAAGTCCTTAAGTCCATGCAATTTGCATCAAGAATGATTGGAAGAATGTAATTGCACCGTGATAGTTCTAAAAATTATGTAATTCATATTTTCCCTCCCTAAGATGTTCACCAAGTTTGAAGGCTCAACTTCTTACTCAACTCCTTCCTCCTCATTTCTTCATTTTTGATTATTCTTGCTCAAATGGCTCAGGACAATCTTCTATTGAATCTAGTTTTATTTGCATAGGAGTCCAACCACAAATTAGGATATTTCTAATTCCCATTTGAGGGTTCTTGAAGTATGTGAAATTTCATGTTCAAATTCCAAGAGAATCTCTTACTTCCTTTGTAACTATGCCCCTAGAATTAGGCCTTTGATTGTAAAACACTGTTCTCTAATGGACTGTCAAGAATATCTAGAAAACTAACCATTAAAAGTAAGAAATTCTTCTTAAATACTTTCCTACAACTCTTCATGACCATTAGATCAAAATTTTAGATAATTATGACTTAGTTTGTTGGATATTTTGTCTTTCCCTAGGTGGACTTGCTCGTAGGTAACAATGAAGCTCAAGAAGCCTCTCTTTCAATATAACTTTTCCTAAACTTGGTTTTAGGGCTTAAAATCTTGCATGAGGGTCTATAACCATCAGGAAAATAAGGCTAGCTTACCAATAGCCCATAAAACAAACTATATCCCTTCCATTCAATAAAACACTGTGTGTACTCGTTAGGAAAATAAAGTGTTTCTTCACATTTGTTAGAAATAGAAACTTAAAAAAGGAGAAAGAATTATGTGTGCTATATTCAAATGTTCCTATTCTTATCAAAATGATAACAAATCCCTTACCTCATAAAATCTAACTGATCAAGCTCACGATTCTACAACTTAGTTTTGAAACCCTTACATGCAAAGAAGACACTAAATAAGAGCCTCAAATTTCATATTGATTTATCTACCTTATCACATTCTCTTGATCATTAAAGGAGTGTAAAAATTCATCAAAAAATAGGTAAATCTCAAAATTTCTTAATTATCATTCATATCCATAGTCCATGTATGATTCTTACCATGCACATGCATCAAACAACCTATAAGATATCTATAGAAAGGTACTAATATGAACCCACACCCTTCATATGGAACTGTCAAACTTCTCAATGTTTGTTTGATCATCAAAGATTCCAAGCATCTATCCACATGTCAAGAAATTCTCAAACTTTCTTAACTATTATGCAAGGACGCAGATCCAAGTATTAGTCCAGCTATTAAGAAACATTCCCCACATGCAACATAAGATTATAATGACAGGGCTTCAAGTCATGGCATTTCCTTCTCTACATGGTCAATCATAAGAAGAATCTTCTTCATCCTTCCACAGTTGAAGGTCAACCGCAAAACTTGCAACACTTACTATTCATTTTCACTTACAGTCATTCAAGATTTCATTATGCAAAGTTATTTAGCAATAAAGTAAATCTATTCAAGCCTTAATAAATTGATATCCTACCGGCTCAAGGTTTAACTCACCATATTTATCACAATCCATAAATCCCATGCTCTGAATTATACACAAATACCATAATAGTTACAAAACAAATAATGAACAAGAACCTTCACCAATATATGTACTAATATTCACATGCCCAATACTGAGATATGATCAATTGATATTCATTATGAGAATAATACACTTCTGAGATCAAGAAACTTAACCATGCACATCAAAAACACTGAAATCATGCAAAATTCTTCAATATATGAGTTTTTCTCCTTACAAAAGTCCTTGAAACTTCATTCCTTGATTCATACCCATGTACGAATGAGAGGATTTAGTTACATTTTACAATATATAGTCTTCTCAATTAGTTCTAACCGAATGAGCTCTTAGTCTTCTTGGTCACATGAGTGACTTCTAGGCTTAACACTAGGTTTCACAGCTTAAAAGATCAAGTCCTTTATTATTAACTCATATTTTGACCTCTAAACCTCCTAGGAAGACCTAAGACACACACTTAACCTCATTCCAACCTTGTTACAAGTTACAAGCCCAAGAATTCATGAAATTAACAATGACAAGCCAAAAATTGGCCTCTAAATTTCAAATTTTACATTTTGGAGGGAAATGTTTTATTTGAATTTTGAAGAACCTAGATACTAACTATCACTTCAAAATGACTTGCTTGGAACCCTAGCAATTAAAAAAATTCTACAAACCAAAAATTGATGTCATCTTAATATATTTACAAAGAAGGAGATGATGCTCCCGTATCACTTGCTTATACTTGTTATATGTACATCTTATTACATATGCTAGATAGATATCTTGTATGTCATTATCTTTATCATACACACATGCACGTTCACTTTCCTTTATAGTTGTGATCAAGTATTTTACACATCCATACACACAACATGGATGCTTGGTGCAATAACTATTACCATTCCACAGAGGCTCTGCGGTAATTCACTTTCGTACATTATAGGTGATATTATTACATTTTATTTCATAACACATTACTATATCAGATTATACATGTTTTGACATACTCTTTATCATTTCTAACCTGCTAATGAGTGCTTCATGTGCAACATTTTTTGTGCAGGACTTTTTATAACCATGGTTGTATGTTACATTGTTTGTTATTACTTGTCATTGTTTACTATTGTTTATGGGATTTTCCATTTGTCTTGTGTGCACACTTTTTATTTTGGATTCGTCGGCCTTGATTGTCTTGTGACATCGTGAGTGGTGTCCCATGTTTGTAACCCACTTTTTTGGTCTACATTGTCTTTTTGCATGTTTATATTATCTTCTTGCATCTTAGCTTACATATTTCGCTTAGCAAATATTTTGTCTTACACATGCATGTTTGTCTTTGCTTGTACTAAAAATTGTCTCCTAACCACTTTGTTTGTGTGTGCTTTGGTTTCTACCAAGAACATTCCCTTCCCTCTGCAGGGCACAGTTTTAGCACAACAGTCATCCCTCGTTTGAGCCGCATACTCCTTCAACAATGTCACATGCACCCCAAACGAGGGGGCATCATTTGGATGAATCAGTCACCCCATATAGTATTCTACAGTCATTACACAACACAACACAGTATCGATATAACAAAGTATTCAATTTCGTGCATCAAAATCAAACTTGGGTCCTTAGCACAACACATCCACTAGATCCCTTCTTAGATGCCTATAACCAGGGGCGGTTACACAACATTTGGAAATTCAACACAGTCTCACGTAACTCCTCAAAGTGGCTTCTACAGGGGCACACAGTCTCCTTATCATTCGACATGCATGCACTACACAATTTCGTGTTGGATCGAATTGTTTGAATTTTATACACCATATGCAGTGGTGTTCTACATTACAAGAAGCAATTAAATGTTGGAGGATAACACTGGAATTTTCTCCCTACACTTCTTCCATAGCATTGGAAACTTGTAGTCGACACAACCGGGTGTGAGATCACCTGAAAAATATCTCTTTAACAACATCTACATGATCCCTTCTACATTCTTTCCTCATCACGAATCAGGTGCACATGTTCCTTTGTCACATTTTTCATTTTACATGCTTTTTACACATATAAATGCATATTTGACTACTTGTTTGTTCTTCTCTTTTATAGGCCCGTCTGTATGGGAAATGGTAGTCAACATCCTTTAAACATCATTCAATAACAACATCAATAAACATTGACATCAACAACATGCACATCGTGACATCTACACATGCGTTTCCACCCTAGGTCATTTTCATCATCACTTTTTATACTTTTCCCTCCTTAACATCCACGCTTCATAATTTTATCACTCCAAACTTTGTCTTGTCCCTCAACATGCTCTTTATACATCAATATACATGGTTATTAGGTACACATCTCTATCTACTTTATGTTACCGAGATTTTTTCTCACCAACATAAAGTGGGGCAAATGTAGACACAAAATAATGCACTTTGGATGTCTATTTAGTCATGATTGTATATTACTATTCGTATGATTCATAAGTAAGAAAAGTACTAATTAATCCATGCCTTTAACCACCTTTCTTTGCTTTCTATTGCTACTTTTGGTCTTGCACCATTACTTGCTCAATCTACCTTTTTATACCTCAAAATTTATCATCTTGGACACTAGCACCCAACTAGGATGCTAGCATCAGCACCCTCGTCCCCTTTGGGCATCCTTGACCTCACTATACTTTTTCACATATTTTGGATCCTTTCTAACCGTTTGATCATATTATATTTTTTGTATTTTGCCTTTTATTGTTAATTATGAAATTCAAGAAAATGAATCATATAAATATAAGGTTATGTGATCATAATAAAGGACCAAGCACTAAGCATTAGCTATCACCACCTAAGGTTGCATCCATAAAGAATCTAAGAGCTCCATGCATCCATCTAACACCATCCAAGGGATACAAGAGATGATTATTCTACGAGATACTTTATAGGAGGGAAGTTCATTATATTCCATGCATGCATCTATTACATTTCTTTACATCTATCTTACTTTCTCGCTATCATGTGTGATACACATAAGAGCCACCTAGAGCATGATTACATACCCACACACATAGAAATACATTAGGTCTGAGATGTAATGCAACACTCAATTGTAAGATCATCACTGTGATGATTAAGGATAGTCCAGCCCCTCATTCTGCATCTTTCTTTTTAGGATTTAATGTCTCTTTGAGGGTTTTACATGGCCATTATTCCATTGCGGGTTTTCAACGACATTATTATCTTTGTAGGAGAACAAATTTCAATATGGAATATTGCAATTAGTATAAATAGGTTACAAATTTATATGTTTAACTTCATTTTATGGAATATGTGGGTATAAGAATTAAAGTTTATTGAATATTGTTATTCTTATTAGTTCCTCCCAGGAATACTATACTTTTCGGTTCAATTGAATAATTATTTTTTACTTATCATTGAAACTTATAATGTTTGTATTTAATTTAAACAATTTAATAATTTAATAAATATAGAAAAAATCATTTAACTACTTTTTCATTGGTTAGTTAATGATGATTTGAAAATTTTGATGTTTTACTACCCACTTGGGTTCATTAGCTAGGCAATATCCTAGCACGTGGGTTCATATTGAGGTAATTAAAATTAATAAAATTAAATTCAATATACCGGTAGACATGAGGGGGTGAAAGGGTTTAATTTATTAATGTTTTGAATCAGGTATTGGGGGTAGGTTAGAGAGATGGGCCAAAGGAAATAGAGGTTTACTTTTAATATAAAACTAAAACGTTTGAACCCTAGTTTTTAAAAGTAAATACCTTAAAATTGTAAAAGGAGTGTGGTCATAAATTAAATTATAATCTCTTTTTAATAAATAAATCTAGATTCTTAACCAAGAAATAATAAGATGGTAGAAAACTAGGATTGAGTATGTTTTTCAACACAAGTGATATTATTTCACCATCTTAATTATTTGAAGAACTATTGATAAATGAATCAAGTTTAACATATATAAGGTGACTTGTAATATGTATTCAATGGCTTCAAACTATCTTTCGAAAGGAAATGCATATTAAAAAAATTTGAGTGAGAAATATAATATTTTTTTGTCTAATATATTGGGGTATAAATAAAAAGGGGTAAATAAAATTGTAATTGAAAAATGGGTAAGTAAGGTACATGGAAAAAATAGGGGGTATTTTCATTCTAATAATATAACAGGAGGGGGTATTATCAATTCAATAATTAGAGGTAGAAACTAGAATTAAGGGTATTCTTTAATACCCTTCGAACGCACGTGCTATACCATACTTTTACTAAGTGAATCCCCCGTGTTACTACCACACCGATTTATCCACAAAAATAAAACTTAAATTCTTAAATGAACAAGTGTACATGCTTTTATATTGGATGTGACATTCTAAAAGAAATTCAACACTTTAATTCCACGTGTCCTCTTTATGGGAGAGGGGCTAGTAGTGGTACAACCTAAGTGTTTTTATTATTGGAAAATAGTTTTGAAGGGACTATACCCTATTACAAAAAGGCTCAAAAGCCATATACATAGGAGGAAAAAGAAAAATGGATCAAAATCTAGATATTACAAGAAGCCTAGCTGTAGTAAAAAAGAAACTACAAAATGGAGACAAGATAGGTATAAACTGCAAAAAAAAGAAGCGAGTAAACAACAATAGAACAACATCAAAACAACTCGTAATAGATTACTTCTTAGAATCCTGTCAATTCTTGACTTAACAAAGTCTGTAATGAGGTAAAGAGAGCCAGGGTAGTGACATGTGTAGGATCATTGGCATCCAGTTGAGAAAGGACACGACCCCTTTTAGCATTTGTGCCCCAAATAGCTTCAGAGAGATACCACAAAGCATGCTAATACTTATGACCTGTTGTTCCAGAAATTCACAAATAGCTTTAAAAACTAAAATGTTATGATCATGTCTATCCTTAGAATTCCCTAATTTGTTATCAAGGGAATTCAACTTCTTGTAGATTTCATTGATTTGTTCTTCACCAATTCCAACATCATAATTCAATTTTCTTTTTGCCTTTTGCTTAGTCAGCTGATGCATGTCCTTTTCAAGAATTTCTAGCTATTTTTACATGTTTTCAATTCTTTTAGAAGATCCTCATTCTCCTCCTGAAAAGGTATTCATCTTGTGCCTTGTAGCACTGATGTGCAATATATTTTGTGCATTTTCCATGTCCTTACTACTTCACTGGACTCACGGAGGGAGAATGGTGTGTTTTAGAAAAAGAGGGGTTTTTGGTCTTGATTTTTCTCTGTCTAGGGATAGTGGTGGGGATGATGGTAGGATTAGGGTTGAGGGAGTCAGGAGTGGGCAGAATGAAAGGAGTAGCAGGTATGACAGGGTGATGGGTAAGGAAGTGCATGTGAAGGAGGAAGATTAAGCCCTAGTGGAGGGGAATGACACGGGTATGGTTTTGATACTCAAGGATGGAGCATTCCATGGAGTTTATGATATAATACAGAAGCAAACAAGCAAGTTCCTACAAAAATGGTTTAAAAAGATCAAATGCTTTATGGGAACCGTGATATACCTACCTTCAAGGGTAATGAAATGAACCATCATCTTGGAAAGTTCATCAAATGGTGCAGGGATGGAATTTACCTTGATGCCCGCTATGAAAAACTGAATTTCCTCGCCTAATTCAACAAATTTTCTAGCCTTTGTGTTCTTATCTTCTCTCTATGAAGCTTATGCCTTCCAAAATAAGGCCCGTAAATTTTGATATTAAATCCTATGTTATCTGAATGTCTTTCCCTGCCATACTTCACCTTTCTTTGTTTCCAATCTATGGAAAAATGCAGGGTAATGTTTTGATCGTACCCTTGAATCTTCTCAATGAAATTGGAAACCCCTCCTAGCTGCAAAAATTTCCAAATATCAACATTTTCCTTCCATGCAGGGTCACAGTGAGGTTCAATTTGGCAAGGAGCTCCACCCATTCTTTCACCTCTGTGTTTAAACTACTTGAAACAGGTAAAAAGATGTTTCTTTCTTCCCCAATCCAATTTTAACCATCCTTCTACAAACCCAATGGGCATGTGAAAGTTTATGGCAATAAATGCTTGTACTCCTCCTACATGTGTGAGCTTGCATTCCCAATAAAGCGAGAGGATATCTTATAAAAGATTTTGGGTAGGGAGTGATCTATCACATTTATCATTAATGATAGAATTTTTACTTCGATGGGGATATTATCCTCATGATACCAAGTGGTAAAGTTGCTATTAATCCCATAATTTGCCAATGTGTCCACCACTCTATTACCTTCTCTATAGGTGTGGAAAATTTTGAAGTTATTGAAGGCATGAAAAATACTTATAGACTCATGAATAAAATCTTGTATTGTCAACTAGGGGATAAATTTGATTCAGATGATTTATAACATTCAATGAATCTCCTTCTATAATAATGTTCATAATATTGCATTCCTTAGCAATTCTTAAGCCCCATAGAGCTGATAAGGCTTCAACATAATGGTTTGTTTGATGTCCCATTCTTCCTGCAAAAGAAACAATTAAACAACCTTTGTGATCCCTTATGATTCCTCCTCTAGCAGTTGCACCTGGATTTCCCTTTGAGGCTCCATCAAATTTGAGCTTATACCAAGAATTGGGAGAAGTTATCCAAAAAATCAATTGATTATCATGTGGGATCATGATTTTTTCACTAATATGTAGTTTGAAAATTTATGATAGCTTATATATATTTTGGAATGTTTAATTGGAGGGAAATCCATATTTTGAATTGATTTAAAATAATAAATTTGAGTTATACTACAATCATGGTGGAAACCAATATTTGAACATGGGTGATAATGCTTGAACATTGAATTTTTAATACTTGTACATGGGTGTGAGGTATTACATGTCATGATATGACTGGTCAGTACTCTACATAATTATTATGTGAAAAATAAATAACCACTAGATAATACTATGACAACTATGAGGTGGTATTATAACAACTATTGGGTATTGTGTGATCAAGACTCATGTTAACTATTGGACCATATTCACCTATTGGTCCCTCCACTATTTTCTAAAAATCATTGATATATTCATCCATATCAAATCATAAATTATTAAATCTTACATTTTTCATAGTTCAAAAACAATTGTCCCTTTATATAGCTATTAAAAATATTAATTTACAATTGTTTAGTTGGTTGCTGATGTAGAGATAAGTAATCACATACACCGAACATATCTTGTCGATACATTGCTAGGTGTAATGCCCACTCCTCTTCGACACTGATTGTACTATGATTTTAATTTCGGTTGATTAGAGACATGGACCTTATTGTTATATTTTAGTTAGCATGTTAATAAGATACGAGGGACATCATGATTACTATTTTGGATTGTATGGGTGTATTGTGGACCTTGATGGACATTTAAGGATATGATGATAATCTAGAATGGTCACTTTTTTATATACTAACATTGGATTCTTGATGTATTGAGTATATTCAGAGTATTGGACTAACCATGTGGTCTCATTGATTTTGTGAATTGCTAACAATATGATGGTATTAGGGATCGGTAATATGTTGTTGAGTGTATCTAGTAGTTAGGAGACACAATAGATATAGGGAATTTCATGATTTTGTAGAATGTGAAATTGGATTATTGATGATTGTAAATTATTTACTAGAGTAGAATTGAAGTGTTAAGTGAATTGCAAATAATTGATAAAAATTTGTAAATTTGATGATAATGATTTAGCCACATTATACAATGATGTTAATTGATAGATATATGTGTGTGTTGTATTTCTTGATGTATACTAAGGATTGTATGATGGATGTTTTATATGCATTGATTTCCATGACATATTGATATGGCCTTGAGGCTAGAGAGGTATTTCTGTTTGTGATTGTAGGAAAATTATATCACTATACATCGAAAGGGGATAGGGGACCAACCCTAGAAGGATGTTGTGTGTTTGCAACAAGGGTCAATTGACAACTTGTGTGAGTGTTGTGATATTTCTTGCTAGGTTAGGAGGTTTTCCCATGGAGGGGGTGACCTCATATATGTGGCCTAGGGTGGTGATGTTTTCCTTTTCTTATTTTGTGTGTTTTAATTTTGTGGAGCATGTTTTTAATAATTGGGAAAATTTAGTCACTTTATTAACACTTGTTAATGTGTCTTAATTAGCTAATTTAACTTAAATTTTAAACTAAAAATAAGAGGTGACATGTGGGTAATAAATGGGGTAGTTAGTTCTTGATTTTTGCATGATGATGAATGAAATTTATTGCATTTGTGTTGTGTGCACTCTTTCTCCCTCTCCAAACCCGAAATTTGACTTGGAGGGAACTTTTTGAGACTTGTGGGACAAGTAAACCTTGTCCCTTGTCTCTCATAATCATCTACCAACCATACTTATGAAGTATGGGGCTAATCCTTTTTTAGTGTAAAAGGGAAAATAAAGTCTCTTATTTTCTTATCACATTTATTTTGTGCTTGAAAGATATGGGGTGCATGTGGAGTGTGCATGTGGGCATGTCATAACCTTACCCTTTTCATTTAATTGCCTTGGTTTTGGGGTTTGACTTGTTGTGTTGGAGTGGAGGAATGATGAAGTGGCATCCTACATGGAGCCACCTCATCATCCTCACCTCTTTTCTATTTATTGGTGTGAAATTGGAGGAATGGGGGTTACTTGTCTCATTTTCTTGATTTACATTTTGGAAATTTGGTCTTGAGAATTCTTTCTTGGAGCTTGAAGGATTTATTTGGTGCTTGCTTGGTTTTGGAAAGGATTAAAGCTTGTGGATTCAAGATTATGAAAGCTAGTATGGAAAGGTAGGGCCTACACCTTGTTCTTTATTACTTGTTGTATGTTTTGTAAATGCATGGGTGTGTGTGTTGTGTGGAATTGGTGTAGTATGGCCCTAAGATGTGTGGGAGATAGAAAATGGAACCACTTTGGGAGGGAAAAGGGAAATTTGTAGGCTTGTGGAGGGAGCATGAGTAGGGAGTTCCACCTATGGGGAGTGAAAAGGGTAAATTGCTATACTTTGTGTATTATGCATTGGGAGGGAAAAGGGTTATATTGTGTAGTTTGGATGTGCACATGGAGGTATTTTGGGTGGAACCCCTAACTCATTTGGGAGCTATAAGGAGGTGGTTTCTTTGTTATATTCTCCCTTGGCTTTGAATGTAAGCCTATGTGTTGGGTTTTGTGGCTTGTGTTGTTGTGTTTGGTGTTTAAAATCCTTGCTTGTGTTGATTGTATGAGTGTTGAGTTGTTTTGTGGAAGCCATTGTTATGAAAATTTTCAAGTTTCCTACATACTTCATGGTTCTTTGGTGTGGGCTTGGGGTCCAATAACGAGGATGGCTTCTACCATCATTGGATTATAAGTTGGGTAGAGAGTGTCGCCTATCCCTTTTTCTTTGTAATATGATTCAATATTTGAAGAGTTGAAGAGGTGCAAAATTGAAGCTATGAAGTTGGGAGGAGACATTGAAATGAAGACTTGTGTATTTGACCATTTGAAAGAAACTCTATGTTGTAAATTTGACCCCATTGTTCCCACTTAGTGTGGAAGGTTGTAAATCTTGTATATCAAAAGAATAGCCTTGTAAATTTTATTTATCAAATTGTAATGTTGTAGTGGAAAGAAGGAAGCTTAAGTTGTATATTTTTGGAAATGAAACTCTCAAAATTTTGGATTCTATTCAAGGTTGTAATATGTATTGTTTGGAAAAGAGAGAGGTGTTATTGCAAGAAAGAAAAGAGATACTTTCTTATGTTTTTTTGTAAAAATTAGTGTGTTGAATGTTGAAGTTATTGAAATGAAAATCTCTCAAATTTAGACTTGTATTAAAAAGTTGTATTGTTGTTTCATTTTTGTATTATTGGTAAACTTGATTTGAAAAGAGAAAGAAGATTGCTTATTGTTGGATTTTTCATTTTTACTCTTCCTTGCAAAATTGTCCAAATAGTAAACTCTTAGCAATTTGTTGTCATTTAGAAAGAATTTATATAATGAAAACACTATAAATCCTTGGTTAAGAGAGAAAGAAACTCCTTTAATCGTAAAATTTCCTCCAAAACCTCCCTTCTATCAAACTTCAATATTTTTCAATATATCTCTATCCAACTAACTTTAAATTTGATTGATTACTTAAAATAAACTAAGATAAAAAAAAATATATATATATATATATATATATATATATATATATATATATATATATATATATATATATATATATATATATATATATATATATATATATATATATATATATATATATATATGAGAAAAACACAGCCAAATGGCTTATTTAAAAGTAAAGTTTGTATTAAACAAGAAAAATTAAATAAAACAAATTTCATTATTTGAATGGGGCTGGTTTTGTTTAGTGTGTATGGCCATTCCTTTTTAAAAAGTATTGATGTGGGTTGGGGCGAGCACAGGTGTGGGTGGGAAATGCCCCACCTAACCCCTATTATATTAAATATGGGTTGGGGTAGGCGGCACCCACCCCCAATAAAATTAAACCCTAAACGTTATAGCCATGCAGATATATTTTCACAGCCGTAATATATGCTATGGCCACAAATTCTCTCTATCTTAATCAACGTGTATAAAACTTATTCAGTCGAACCATTATCACGACGTTAATTTAATATTATATATATACTCAATTTGTAATAGAAAAATACCAAATAATATAAATCTAATAGGTAAAATAATACCCACAAAGAGAAATGGGAGATCAATCATTTTAACTAAAAAATAATACAAAATATGTTGGAGAGAAAACCCTCCATATTTCTCATGGCCTCCATGGCTTCTTCTATTCCTCTTTCTCTAAACTGCAAAACAAAATGGAACAAATGAATGAGTTTAAGGTTAAAGAAAGAAATAAAAGAAACTCAGAAGGAAAATTAGGGCAACCTAGATCCAATGGCCCAAATAGATCAAATCTAATGGTTGAAGATAAACCCTACATCATTTAAGTGATGGATATTTTTGTGGGAATGAGATTAAATAAAAATACATGGGTTAATTAGTGAATGGGGCCACTTAGTAGTTAGGTGTAGTGGTGACCCTTTTGTGGTAGGAATTAATTAAAGAATTGTGCATAGTATCTGCTAATGAATAAAAGGGGATTGTAAATAAATAATAGTAAGGGTTAATTAAATGAATTAAATGGATCGTGGTCATTAAAAGTTTGGTTAAATATTCTAATAAAGTAAGGAAATTTCAATGGAAGGGTTTCAAACCGTAAAGCTAACAGGAATAAATTAATAATAATTAATTATTAATTTAATTCCGATTTCCACAAAATTGTGAAGAGATCTTAATCGAGAAATTAATTAAATCGTGACTAATGTTTACCCTTGCAACATTTTTCACAATTTTTTTCCATAATATTTTCCTAATAAATAAATAGGTTTTAATATGATTTGAACATCAAAATTTGTGGGTGTTACACTAGGTGACTTCCATGCTTTGGCATTTTACTTTTCCACAATGATAAAAAACTTTATTTTCCTCTGTTAATCTCCTTTCCTTTAGTGCAAGACTCCCACCTTTCATACAACTGTTAAATCAACTAGGATTTCAAAATTCCTTATCTCTCACAGACTTGAACTTTTAAATTTTTCTAATTCAATATACCGCCTTAGAATTCCAATATAATGCCACTTTGAAGTGTAATTTTGTCGGTTTGTCTTAGGCCTCCCAAATGACTTCTAAAATGGTGTTGGTATCCTTAGCTTTAGTTTTAGTATGTCCTTTGCAATATATTTCAAGAATTTGAAGCTCCACAAGCCATATAGGGGACCTCTAATGGCCGCTCTTTCCAATGGTGATCCAAGATTTGGTTTTGATATATGTTTTTTTATCTATTAAGATTTAATCTTTGTATATTTAACTATTGTCTTCAGAGACAAAAAAATTGGAACCACATGCCTTACAAAACAACAAATCCCACTAATAATATATGTGGCAAACCCAGTTCAAATTTTCATCGAGTAGAAATGGGTGTGGAATATCCAAGGCACAAAATAGGGAGTTGATACGTGGATCTAGGAAAGCGATAGTGCACACGATATAAAAGATAAAGGGTTCTAAAGTCTAGGTTTAGGATAGAGAAGTGACATCTAACTAGATTATGTTAAAATATTGATAATAACAGGGTTGTAAAAGATAGAGATAGTTGTGATAGGGTTGTAAACATGGATTATAAGGATAGATAGATTATAAATTTGAAAGGGTGGATTTAATGTAAGGACCTATAAATAATAATATAATAGATTAAACATATGCTACTATACTTTAATCTATGCATGACCAATCAAAAAATAAATCAAATTTGATATAACATAAAGGAAATGAGAGGTTAGAGATACTGACCTATATGCAAACACCATTGACACATTAACCTCCCTCTAGGGTTAGGAACACTATACAAGAGAGTTTATGTGAGGGATAAAACTAAATAAGAGAAGATCCAGATAAGCCACTTTTTGAAGAATCCAAAGGATTTGCAGACCATAGTAAGTGTAACTCCTATGCTTGGGAATCCTAAGTACCCAATACTCCAAGTATAAACTCCAAAAGTTAAACAAGATAAAACAAGACTAACTTCAAGACCACTAAAACCTTAAGGGTAGTTTGGAGAGCACCAAAAAATGAATGAATGATGATGATGTGATGGAAAGAGAACTCAATTGTGAATTATTTGTAGTGGTCATGGTTAATTTTGTAGTCTTTACAGATGGTCAATATTGATTGTGGTCGATGTAGTTGGATGTCAAAAATACAAGACAAAAGGTATTGATTGTGGTCGATGCAGTTGAATATAGGAAATGCTTAATCAAGGGGCTCTTAAGGGAAGTACTTAGTGTTAGAGGAAGACTCTAGAACCACTGAAAGGTAACATGACAAAGGTATGTATGTGCTAAAAGTATATATGTAGGTAAATATAAGAGGATAGTAAGGTAATGCTATAGGATGATTGCAAAAAAAGTGTAAAGGTGTAAAAAAAAATCTTATATGTCATAAGATAGACTACACATAAAAACCCTCTCATAGGTACCTTTTCCAATTATCCCAATGTAACTATTTTTGGTTACCCCCGCTCCTAAAAATATTCTTGAGAATATTGTGCTGCGGAAACAAATAGTGCATATGAAGAGAAAAATCTAGTAAAACTAAAAAAATAGGTATATACATATGCCCTGAGCGAAATGTCAAAAAGTGCATATGATATTATGGAATAGAAAATGCAACACTAAAATCAAAATGATTGAAGCAAAGACCAATACATAAGTGATAACAATATGACCTCAAATGATAGTAATATAAAATAAATGAAAATGAAATATGCCTACCTCATCTTTTTGCAACCACGAGGAACATGTTGCCTTTTTTATCGACCATAATGGGTGCAAATATGCTAAGTAGCCCTATGTATACAAGACTAACAAGGAGAGGTAAAACAATGCAAGGGTAAAAAGGTAGATGATAGGTCGACATACAAAAAATAGGGGAAAGATGATCATAGAGGATATAAAGTGCTAGGTAGGAAAACTAATCTAGTCTACCATGCCTAAAGGTAATATAGGATGTAAAGGGATAGTTGAAATACCTATATTGAACAGTTTGTAAATATAAAGGATGTAAGGTGTTAGCCAAGAAAAGATATCAACCAAAATAACATGCATGAGGGTCATAAGTAGATAGTATATGATGTAAAAGGGTAGTTGAGAATGTCAAAATAATAGTACTGTACATATATATGATGCAAGGTGTTATATGAGAAAAGGTATTAAATGAACTAAGAAGACTTTAAATAATAAGTCACTAGCAAACAAACAACACTCAGAATCCCTAAAGTAGCTAGGGTAAATCCAAGAGAGAAGATAACAATGATCGAGAGATGACATCGTGAAAGCCAAGAGATGTAAAAGATACTAAAGTAGAGACAAAATACAAGAATTCCCTTAAACCCCTATGCCTATCAAAATCCTATCATGTCTAAAAAGATATGGAGAAAAGGATGCAAATAAGATGGGACAAACATAAAATCTAGCTTGTATGACAAGAGGATATAATGATGTAAAATAGGAAAAATATGGGCACCACAAAGATTAAAACATGTTCTATATCGACATAATGACATGCTAATCAGACTAGTAAGACTATATTTTTTTGACATGGCGATACTTAAAAAGGAAGTTATAAATGCATAAACAACATATAAGGTGTTATAAATAAAATACATGTCAAGTCCCTCTCATAGGTACCACTTCCAAAAAAAATAATGTTACCATTTATAGTTATCCCCACTCCCGTAATATTCCTTAGAATATCACTATGGGGAAGTCAATGCACCAATAATACATGTGAAGAGAAAATTCAATAAAATTGAAAAATTAGGTGTATACATCGAGCACAAAGCATACAAGTGCATATAATAGTCAAACCATGAAATATCAAAAAGTAAACAAAACATAGATCACACAATGCCTAGAGTACTCAGAGAAGATAATACTGTGTAGTGGTCGGATTATACAATCACACAAGTTCCTAAAGTAATAATAGAAGAAAATATTACATATTAGTCAAAGAATACAATCACATAAGTTCGTAAACTATTCAAATCAAATAATCTTAAAAGATAGCTGGAATATGTAACACACAAGTGCCTAAAGTAGTCAAATTAGACATTATCACATAGAAGACAAGATTACATATTACTCAAAACATATAATCACATAAGTTCCTAGACTAGTGATATCATATACAAAGTAACTAGAATATGTAACACAAGCACCTAGAGAAGTCAAGTAAAACATAACACAAAGTATACAAGTTCCTAGAGAATTTAAATCACCCAATACGGAGCAACATAGAACAAATAGAAATAAACATGGAAATGAACGGTACAATCAATAATTTTAGATACCCAAAACAAGAGCCCAAGGACAATAGTAGTATACTAGTATAATAATATGTAAACAAACATGAATAATATGTGAAAAATGAAAGTAAGCATGAAAAATGGTCAAATCAATGTATAAAATTAAGCAATGCGATCATAAGATAAAACATGATATAAAACACATCATAAGGAATAAATTATTGTATGATAAACAATAATAGCATACCGCTTGTAACAAACTAGTGCATAAGGACATGATCATTTTAAGATTAGTCATGTATGTACCCATGGTGTAGGTATGAACCCAATATGGTAGGCATCCCTTGGGTCGAGGACTGTAAGTAGTCTCAATATGCTAAAGATATGGTATTTTTAAGCTCGGTGTGTAAAATACCACTCCAAGTAGTCATGCCCATATGGTGCTAGGCTCTAGAAGTCGTAAGGTAAATCATGTCCATAGGTTGTAATTTCTTGATTTATACTATGAAGCTCAAGTGCTAAAGGATAGTGTAAACGTAGAGTACTAAATTTGAGTGATCAGAATGCTAAAATCTATTATATTGATCGAACATGTCACATGTAGGTTATAGTTTTGTATTTTTGATATAAGAGGATGGACAAACAAAATTACTAAGTGGAATTGATACTAATGGCCCTTGGGCATATGATATAAATGGTGGAAGAAACAAGGTGGGGGTATTGGGTAAGAATTATTCCATCAATATTCACATCAGATTGTAAAATGTGTGGCATTGTGTAACAACGACGTAGTCTAGAACTAGGATAAAAGGTGTCAAATAGTCATGCTAAAATGGCGTGTATGAAAAAATATAGGTGGAAAGTTCTAATAGGATAACCAATGATCATGTTATTGAGATACCCTATATCCATAAGTGCGGTACAAGAGAAAATGTAAAATAGTCATGCTTGCTTATATGTAACAATATCTTGAATCTAAAATATATTTGTGTTTAGTAGAATACTCTATAAATTCATCCTAAATAGTTGTGTGAATATGTGTTATGGGTTGTAAGTAGTCATAATAACTATATGATATTTGTGTAAATGAAATTTCCTTGGTGTCCCTTGAGGGTCACGCCTGTATCATTGCTACCAAGTTACTATGTGTCATGCATAGGTAGATGCCATAGTGTGTATCTAAGGAGAAGTAGGAATCAAAACGTTCTTGTGTTGATGTTCTATCAATGGTTGGTATGGGATATATATAGGAATATGATCAAAACTTGGTGTAGTAGTTTTTAAAGGTCATGCCTTAGTAGGAGACATAGTCTATGGAACAAGAACTAGATCAGGTGTTGGGATAGATTGAATAAGGTACTTATATGGTATACTAGAAATGGTCACCACCATGTTTTTTATACATACTGTTATAGGCCGGAACTAACACCCTTGGATTGATCATGGAAGATCAAATACCTCTGCTAACATGGGATTGTCTTCAAAGTGTAGGACTTTGCTCCTTGAGACAAACCTCTAGAGAAGGTTGGTTCCTTCTCTCTTAGCTCTATACAAACTAACCTAAACTAAAACTACAACTAAAGTTAAAGATAATTCTAAAACATACAAGATCTAGAGTTGAGAGGAAAGGGAAAAAAGTTACAAAATGAAAGAATGACGATGCGAAAACACTATGATAGGGTTCAAATTTGACTAGAAATACACATAACAATTGCATACGCAAAGATTTAATGGAAACACAAAGTTTTGAAGGAGATGAATGAATAAAACTTAATGAAAATAAGAGGGAAAACATCCATAATAAATACAAATCATTCGAAGGGAAAATGACCATAGATGTATTGCATTCAGAAATTATTCATCATGTTTACAGAGCAGAGGTTAGGAAATTCTTGCGAAAATGCTAACTGTAGAGGTCTGAAGGCAAGAAAATGCGTTCCTCCATGGAAGAGCATGCAAATTTGATAGAAAATAACCCTTAAAATGTGCATAAGAACTTACATTTATAGAATATGAGAGAGGGGAAAAAAGAGGGGAATTCAGATTTGAATTCACATTAAATGAAGACAAATCTGCAGCCCATAGATCTTTTCACCATTAATTTCTGAGATAGATCATCGTTTTCCTCTACAATACACCATCATAATTCACATGAATGAGCACTGGTGTTGTTTAGGCATTAAACCAGGTAGGGGAGGTGGTTGGGTACTTTTAAAACAAGCGAACTATGTGTTTCCTCAGTTTCTCTCGAGATTTCATGGTTTTGCCTCAAAAATTTTTTGTTCTACATGTTTATTCATTGCAAAATATAGCCCTTAGAGAGATGAAGGAAAAAAAAACAATTTCCATACAACTTGGAGTTCTCAGTTGAAAGATATGACCAAAAAACTAGTTCTTCCTTGTCCCACAACATCCTCTCGCAGGTCCTTGACTTGACATGCTCTTGTGACTTTTATAACATTCTGCGGCCTTTTGGACTTGAATGTCTCAGTAGATTTTAGAAAATCCACGAGACATTAAGGGCTCTCAGTCTACAAGGTTGGATGGCCTTGTTATAGAAGTTATTGCTCAACTTGGCAAAAGTTGTGAAAATTCTGAGGTCTTTAAATTGCTCCATAAGTCATCTTCTCTCGAGACGAAGACTTGCCAGCCATTACAGAAGCATTTCATAATATGGGAAACGTGGATATATCATATCCTGATGCTCTTAGGCCACTTCGTGAAATAAATGTTTTAACTGGATACTCATTGCATTCGAAGTGGTGGTAGGGAGAAGGTCCTTCACAAAATAAATACCAATATGATTCACTACTAAAGATAAACATCAACAACCTTCATGACATCACATAACAATGTGTTGACCGGATAAACTTTAAATGTTATTCCTATTTTTCATCAAAACCCTAGTTAGAAAGTAAAAATTGTGGAATATTCTCTAATAAAGGGAAGCAGAATATTCTCAAAAATTTATGTAAGACTTTACAAAACAAACAAGGGTTGCATGCAGCAGGAGTACCTACCTTGGAGGTTGGTGGCGATTGCTAATGATGATGTATAGTCTTCTGAAACTGTAGTTTGTGTTGCCATTTTTTTGTTTTCTTTTGCTATTCATTGGTTCCTGCTTTCCCTCTCATTGCCGATAGCATGTTTTTGGGCTTTTCAATTAGTTGTGGGTGCCTCCCGTTTGTTTGGGGCGTTGACATCTAGCCGCATGCACTATTCGGGATTGGTGTAGAAAACGGTGACCAACCATGGCAAAGTTCTCCAGTTACTTGTATATTCTATTTGCTATGGGGGTAGTTTTTATCATTTGCCGTTTTGCTTTTCTTCTTTGTTTTTTTCTTTCGACATTTGGCTGCACCGCAAAGTTTTGTGCATGACTGTGGTCTGTCTTTGGTGCGAGCTTTTATGGTTTTGCGATAGTTTATTTTCTAGTTTAGCGGAATACAACGTTATGCATTTGAATTGTGTAAAAAAGTACGTCGGTTACTACAAGTATTGATGTTAAAGCAATGAAGGTTGTTGGAACAAAACAATGAAACCGTGAATGCTATAGAAATTACATTTAATTATATATATATATCATTTACATATCTCGTATCGGTTTTCCCTGCATCCGTATACGGACAAAATTTAATTTCAATTTGATTTTGAAGTAAGTATAGAGCTGTACGCCGAAGGCTTCCATCTGGCTCATTGGCGCAACTTCAAGGCATTGCGAAAAGAAAATGGAACCCAGACTTGTGCAAGGCTTCCACGTGGAGTTCAAAGAAGGAATGTGGAGGTTTTTGATAGCAAAGAACTAACAAATCTGTATTTTCATGAGCATGGCTTTACAAGGAAAGATAGTCCACTCGTTCATTGCTCACATGTGATTAAATTACATTTGTTACACACAAATTTTCATAAAAAAACATATTTAAATGTATGTCAAGTGCAGAGTTTTGGTAGATGCGTGTAAAGAGTTTAACCAAGTGAAAGAACGAGACACTTTCTCATGCAATACAATTATTGCAGCATACAGAAGGCATGGTTATTATCACAAGGCAGTCACACTGTTTCACCATATGCAACAAACAGGTCTTCAACCCAATCAGTTTACATTTGCCAACATATTCCCAGCCTGTGCCAAAATGGGAGCTTTGGAAGAGGATATGGACATCCATCAAAGCATAAAGGATAGAGGAAATGTCCTGGTAGACATGTATGCAAAATGTGGAACCGTAGACAAGGCACGTAAATAGTTTGACAGAATGCCTGGAAAAAATGTGGTCTTATGGACAATAATGATTGCAGGATATGCCCAAAATGGATTTGTTGAAAATGCATTATAATTACTTACAAACATTCATGCAATTGCAATTGGCAGATGTGAAGCCAAATTCCACAATCTTTGTTTGCATCCTCATTTCCTGTGCCAAAATGGGAGCTTTGGAACAGGGTATGGACATTCATTAAAGCATAATGGATAGAGGAATTTTTGATGTGATGTAGTCATAATCGCTTGCACGATATTTAGGCTCGCAAGCACCATAAAATCACAGGAAATGCAAAGTTCTCAAAATGTCAGAGATGGAGAATATACAGAAGAAAAAGCTCACGTAACTCCAGAAGTTACAAATTTAACGAAGTGAGTGCTAGGATAACTCAGGCGCATTGCGGAGGTGTCGGGCCAACTCGAGGGTCTCCCAGTCAAGCTCGTAAGATGGAAGAGTTACGAGGGGCCGCCATGTGGCCCCTCAGTGCATTTCCAAAAGGTGAAGGGAGAGTGGAGACCCCCAGTGTTGCGCGGGGCCTCCACGTGGTGCGAAGTGCCGTGGGCATAAGGTCAAAGGCTCAGATGCTTATGCGGTCATGGTGGGAGGATGAGTCTGAAATGAGGTGAGTCGATCGTAAAGGAGTTAGATGGCGCCCAACTCGAGGAGGTAAATCGAGCCAAGTCGGCGCATAAGGGGTGGTCTCGGTGTATCGAGGCTGCCATGACTTTCAAGCATACAATGTAAAGTGCCAACATAGAAATAGGTGGGTCAACAAAAAGTCATGAAGGAGAAAGGTTCAATGTAGATCAAAAGAAGAGGGTGGCATTGCGAAGAGGACTCGGCATTCAGATGGTGGTCGGCAGTGTAAGATGAGAGCCAGTTTGGCTGAGCTGGCCGAGCTAGGTATGTTCAATGCCAAATAGTAATAGCCCCCTCCCCATTCAAAGTAAAGATGAATGCAGATATGATGGGCCCACCAAAATTAAATGCAAATCATTTCAAATCATTATAAAAGATATGCAGGAATGTTAAGATAGGGAAAAATATTTTCAATGCTAAAATTTTTTTGGTCGAGTTTATTTATGACCAACTCATCATCGTTGGGGTCATTTGGAAATGACTCACTGCAGGGGTCGGGTAGCTCGGTCACATGTAACATAACTTAGTGGGCATCCCCTCCTTTTGAATGTCTTAACACATACAATGCTTGGATGTAAACATCCTAGTATTTCTGTGTAACCCAGGGAAACTTGATATTGCTCCATCCACTCCAACTCGGGTCTGTGACCTCCTGGAACCCATAACTCACCAAGGATAAATTTGAGCTCAATCTATTATAAATGAATGGCTCTGTGCTTGAAAATATAAATCTTAGTTCGCCTCACGTGGATTTGGTTCTCATGACTCACTTCAATGCATCCATAGCTCGATCATGAGCTCCCTGAAATAGCTCAGTGTGTTCCTGCAAAACCGGTCTCAGTCTACACAGAGCAACTCGATGGTGCATAACTTGTTTGACAATGTAATGGCTCGGTGATGAACTTGAGAGCCTTTTTGACAACTCGTCCGTCATCTTTATGAACCCGATATGGCTCAGTCAGCCCGATGAACAATGTATGAGTAGCTCGGCCACTCTTTTGATGATTTTGCATAACTCGATGATGAGCCCTAGATCATGAGCAGATTGGTTCTTCAAGCTCATTTTAGACTCTTCAACCTTCCCATTTTACAGCTAGACACCAGTAAAGGAACAAAACCCATCAGACCAATGTGGCCTACATGTCATAAAAAATTATCAAATCTCAGTCTGGAAATCATCAAATCTCACTCTGGACTTTCAATTGCAAAGGAATTATCATCATAATGATGAAAATGTTAATACTTAGGAAGTCTCCAAGGCTGAAGTTTTTGCCCTCTACCCACTTAGCATAAGCAACACTAGGCTTCATGAGCTTGTCCCCAACTGTGTAATTCTTGTAGCCTTCCACTTCCACACCCAAAAATCACTACAAAACGGAGTACCCATATCATGATTCTATCCATGATTGGGTAAAGATTGTAGCAAATGAATCACACACAAGAAACATTGCATATTGGCGTCATATCAAAGAGAAACTAATGAATATGTCAACATGTGAATTTAAGACAGAAAATGGAAGATTTCCTATGTTCAATTACAAATGGAAAGAAATCACACTGAAAACTACGACAAAACCAATGCAACTCACGTGGAAAAGATCTACCGACTCGTTTTTCCATTGAGACATCAAACTGAATATCAAATCCTATGTGGGAGCCATGTGGGGACAATTATAAAGGTTTTCAAAGACAAGTTAAGAGTAGATTATTAATTGACCAAACATTTATAAACATTTTTAATCAGGTAATGGGATCTAATCACTTACTTCTCACTATCCACTCCATCATGGTTTAAATCCTTGGACGAATTAAATTCTAGCATATTTATCCCTCCATCAGATTAATGGCCTGAATAAAAATCAGTCATTTTCCTGCATCTACCCGTAAAGCATCAGCATTATGAGATACTATTTACAACCAAAAACAAAACATACATAGGAGCAGACGGTTTGAGCATTATTCTGTGGTAATGATAATATCATTTCAACCATCTTCAAACCTGTCCCCATATTTTTTTAATTTATGGGTGAGCTTAAGGGATCCTTAAAGCCTTCAAGCCAACATTCAAGGTGGATCCACTTGATGATAAATCTTGCATTATCAACTCTGGAGTGTTGAGATTGAATCTGCCGGTGAGAATTCTCCCATAAATGTGGTGTCCGAGATGGTCAAGGAAACAATTGCTAATACTTTTAGGATAGTTGAAGGGTACCTTCTGGTGCGATTGGTTGATTGCTCCTATAATGGTGGTCAGGTATAGCAGAAGCTCATTATCATAGAATAGGTGGCACACATATTGTCATTGTGTCCACAACCTCCACTTCTCCTTGGAAAATGTGAGGAGCTGCACATCTTCTCCATACTTGATCGATTCATACACCCAACATTTCCCTCTTCTCCTTCAATGGTTTCAACGCTTTTGAAGAAAAAGGGCATGATATTTGGAAACAATTTTGAAGGGGCCCTGATGGTATCCTAATACTGCTTTACAAGAACTTTCAATTCCAAATCCAAGCTCAGAGCAATGGCCACGTGAATGAGACAAACCACCCTATTACAAAAATCAAATGAGCGTTTCGATAAGTTTTTTTGACTCCTAAGAAAGTTGTAGTCGGTGGCCACTCCTACTACCATATTTTTGCTCTCTCCTCAAACTCCATTTGTCTCTCCCGTGGTTTGTTTTTCTCCTCTCCTCAATAATGTAGAAGTGTCAATCCAAGAAAACCCCTGTAATAATCCATAGAACTTAAAACAATAAAGCAGGGACAAAACAAGAGGAAAATTGTCAAGGTCAAAATTGAAGTTGGAAATGTTGTTTTCTTCAAAGAAATCTACGACATCAAGAAAGGTGGATAAATCATTTGCATATTTGTTTTCCTGAAAAGGTTGTGGAATTTGGCTTTACATCTGGCAATTGCAATTGCATGAATGTTTCTAAGTAATCATAACACATTTTCAACAAATTCATATTGTGCATATCCTGCAATCATGGTATTCCATGAGCCCACTTTTCTTTGAGACATTTTACCAAGCAGTTCACGTGCCTTGTCTATGCTTCCACATTTTGCATGCATGTCTACTAGGCAGTTGCAACTACATCAGTCAAAATTCCTCTATCCATTATGCTTTGATGGATGTCCATACCCTGTTCCAAAGCTCCCATTTTGGCACAGGCTGAGAGTATGTTGGCAAATGTAAACTGATTGGGTTGAAGGCCTATTTGTTGCATATGGTGAAACAGTGTGACTGCCTCGTGAGGATAACCATGTCTTTTGTATGCTGCAATAATTGTATCACCTGTGAGCAATGAAAGAGTGGACTGTCTTTCCTTGTGAAACCATGCTCATGAAAATACATGTCGAAATCAAACAGATTCTAAAAAAACATTTCCGTAGCAAACAAGGAACCCTATTTCATGTAACAAGCCACATGTCTCCAGGATCCGACAACAGGGCGAGGTGGACAGAAAACACCTGCAGCAGATGGCAAAGCCTGAAAGGAAACTAAAACTTTAATTAAATCGGTAGTATCTGAGCAGGAGGAAAGAAGTAGCTCGGGCAATGAGGGCATTAGTGAAGACCAATCAGAATGATTGGAAAATAAATTTTACAAAAAACTATAGCTCCAAACAAAATAATTTGTTGAAATATTTGTTTGAGACACTACAATCGCACCGGTATAAAAAAATCAGCCACTAGCAAACTGCCAGCCCACCGCATGGAAATTAATAGGAGAAGGCGAAAACAATAGTACACTGCAATGCAGGTGGTAGGTACTAATAAACCATTGTGAAATGCACTCTCCATAATAAAACTTTATTTTTAGTGAATTCTTCTATAACGAATGGAATATTTTTTCATTGAACTTTTGGAGAGGTATATATGTATACTTACATGGTGGTAATGAATCATGGATTTGAAATTAAAAAAATCTCTAAATCCTTGAATATATACAATTAAGATTTTAGAAAAGTATATATATTTTGCTAAAAAATTATGGTAAATTAATTTTTTTGGAAATTATTTATTTTATTTTTGAAAAGATTTAATTTTATTTTAAAGAAAACCAAGGTTACATGGTTGTTTAATAATAACAATCTATTTGTAAGTATATTTTTAATTTCATTGATATTTTAAAAAAACATCCATTTAAGAAACAATAAAATGTGTGGTAAATAATAATAATAATAATAATAATAATTTATATGATTAAAATTAACTTAATCTATATGTATTTGTAGACACCTAATTTTTATGCGGGTCTAATTAAATTTTATAGTGTTTGGGTGTTTATGTGTTATTGATTATTGGTGTAAAATAGGCTCTTGTTGATATTGATGCTTGTCTTTTTGTGGCTTGAAGACACTTTTGAATTTGTATTGATCTTTATAATTTCATCTACTTTTTATTACATTATAATCACTTTTAAATGAAATTTATTCAATTAATGGACATTGTGTTTTGAGTTTATCTCTTATGTGTTAATCTAATTATGTAGATATGGAAAATGATTTTACACTAAAAATGCACTACAACTAACAATACATAGAAGTCACTTGTAAATAAATTTCACTCAATTTAATGGACTCTACACTTCAATTTTAGATATGCATTACTTTGATTATGTAGATGTGGAATTTGGTTCTACACTAACAATGCACTACAAATAATCATATTACATGTACAATAAATTTTAAATGAATTTAATTCAATGTAAATGGATTACTTCTAATTTAACTCTTATGTGTTAAGTTGATTATGTATATGTGAAAAATGGGTTTACACTAAAATTGCACTACACCTAACCATATTGAATTGAACTCACTTGTAAATGAATTTAATTCAATTTAATGGATTGTGTGCTTCTAGTTTAACTTTGATGCTTGGTTAATTTAATAATGTAGTTGTGGAATGTGACTTTACACTAGCATTGAAATGCAACTAACCACATTACATTGGAATCACTTATAAATGAATTTAGTTTAATTAATTAAACCTAATTATTTACAAGAATATGAAAAGTTTAAGCACTTTATAAAATGATGTTTTATAATGATATTTAGTTTTGTTTTAATTTTGGAGATAGATGTTGTGAAAAGATAGTGCAATGTAGGTCCAACTCTTGAGATAAAGAAAATCTTAAAATATCTATAGAAATAGAGAAATCATCCTAGAGTCATTTTTTTTTTTTTCCAAAATTGTAATGCAATTTTAAGTCACTATTAATGAATTATATATGTGATTTGATGACCATATCTTTGATCTCCATAATGGAGGGTTCAACAAGCTCAAGACTTATTTTGCACACTAAGATGTTTGAATTATAGAAATATGTGATCTTGCAAACATATGGGAAGCATGTGCAAGTGAATTGGTGTCTCTATATCCATAATTGATATAATCTTAAAATGTAGGAAAGGAGAATGCAAATGGATACACCTAAATATGTTAAAATTTGTGAAGATGTTATTTTGTGAAACCTTAATCTTAGGATGTGTGCGTGCGTGTGTGCGTGTGTGTGTGTGTGTGTGTGTGTGTGTGTGTGTGTGTGTGTGTGTGTGTGTGTGTGTGTGTGTGTGTGTGTGTGTGTGTGTGTGTGTGTGTGTGTGTGTGTGTGTGTGTGTGTGTGTGTGTGTGTGTGATGAGACCAAGTGCGGTATGAAATGTGTGTTTTGGAGAAAACACCATGTGATTTCTTCGTTTTGAAGGAGTAAGAGATTATGCACCATGAAATATTCTTCATGTATAAAATCCAACCACACTCAATTAAAAATAGTACTCTATCATCATAAGATACTCTTACTCCACACCCACCTATGATGTGGTTTCTTACTATTGTTTTTCTGTTTGAATTTATTTTCTTGGGTATTGTGTGTTTTTAATATGTTTACTATATATAATACATTTTCTTATATAGATGATTAGCAAACTAATGTGTTCTCTAATATTTTTCCTCTTTACTTTAATAGTTTCATGTTATTTTTTTCATTTTAGTTTTAAGGTATTTTAAGATTTGAATTCCTTATTATTGTGTTCTATATTTTAATACATTGTTATTTAACTTTCAAGTTTTTTTGTCATGGTAAAAATAATCAATTTTTGGTTTTTTGTTCTATGACATTCACCACATTTTTGGCCGTAGGTTTTGGAAAGTATTTTCACTTATTTTGGATTTGAAATTTTATTTTGATTGAAAAAAATTCCACTACAATGGTATGGTCATTGACCCCAAATTTGAGCATATCAAACCATAAAATTGTTCTAAGCTGTTTTGTACCTAAATTCCTAAAAATTAGAAAATTGATGTAATTTAGTTTAAATAACTAAGAAAATCAAACATAATAAATTGAATATAAATTAGGGAAATTTAGAGAGGAAAGAAAGATAGTTTCACTATGGAAAGGTCCAATATGAATTTGGTTTTAGATAAATCAAAAGGTGGGCACATATACCTAGAATTGGCTAAGAAGTATGTTGTCAAACTCTACGTATAATATATACAAAGTATAAGAAATTCTATTTGATCATCACCATTGAACTTGGTCAATTTGTTCGATGGTAGTTTTGAGCTTGATGGTATCAAACATGGAAAATTGGGTCTAAAATGACATCGGGTTATTACAATGTGTTTAGGGGCCTTAATATGCACTAATTGTGTTCCCATGTGTAGTGCCCACACCTCTTCGACATTTTCGTACTATGATTTTGATTATTAATGATTAGAGACATAGACATTTTGATTATTGATATTTTGTGACTCACCTTGTGGATTGTATCCTAGCGAACATAGATAGATCTTTCAGTACTTGATGATGACCTAGTATTATTTTGTTTTATGCTAACATTTTGGGATGCTTGACAATGATGATTATACTTGGATTACTAGACTAACCATGTGATTTCTTTGATATCATAAATTTTTAATAATGTGATGATATTAGGGATCGGTAATATGTTATTGAGTGTATCTAGTAGGAATGAGTTACATTAAATGTATGGGAATTGGATTATTGATGGTAAATTTTCATAAAATGAATGAATTGGATTATTGAAAGGATGATTGTACAAAAGGAATTATTGATTATAGTAGAATTGAAATGTTAAGAAATTGTAAACAATTGATATAATTTCCTAACTTTGGTGATGATTTAGTTACGAATATGATGATGTCAATTGATAGATATGTATATGTGTGTTTATTGCTTGATGTATGCTAAGGATTGTATGATGGATGCTTTATATGTGTTTTATTTCCATGACGTATTGATACGGCCTGGAGGCCGAAGGGGTATTGTTTGGCTATTTATAGGGAATTATATCATGACAACAAGAAGGGGGTTAGGAGACCAACAATGGAGGAATATTGGGCATTGGCAACAAGGTCACCTTGGAAACTTCATGTCATGTGTATTGTTGTGTTCTTGTTGAGTTGTTAGGAGGTTCCCATGGGGGGATGACCTCAAAATGTGACCATGAGTTATGTGTTGCTTTTCCTTTTTATTTTAATTATTTTGTGAGTATGTGAATTATTTTATTGTGATGTATCTCCACTTTATTATTGTTAGTTAATGTGCTTTTGTTTAAGTTGATTAACCTTGTTAAATAAGTTAATTAGGGATGTGAAAAAGGGGCATTTAATGGGGGTAGATAGTCCTTGGGATATTTTGATTTGAGTTTGATTTTAATTTATTTTGATGTGTGCACTCAACCCATCCCTCAAATCCCGAAATTTGACTTTGGAGCCAATTTTAGAGGCTTGTGGGACAAGTTAAGCTTGTCCCATGCCTCTTAAAGTCACCCACCAACTATACCTATGATGTGGAGGGGTTGATTTTAGGCCTCATTATGTGTTTTGGGGGAGAAAAGAGGCAATTAATTGCACTCTCTTACATATTCTTTTATTATGTCCTTTGAGGCATGTGGTAGTGCTTGGTGTGCAAGTTAAGTTTTCATATCCTCACCAAACCTATCGATTAGCCTTGGTATTTGTGTTTGACCAAGTGAGGTGGATTGAAGGAGAGGGGATATGGCATCCTACATGGAGTCACCTCAGCCCCTCTCCTCATCTTACTATTTCTTGATGTTGTGCTTTGAAGTTTTGGGGGTTACTCATTTTCCTTTTCCAACTTTCTCTTTTGAAATTAGCTTGGATTTCTTACTTGGAAATTTTGGAGGATTTCTTTCAGGTGATTTGGTTGATTTTGGAAGGGATTGAAGCTTTTGGATTGAATATTGTGGAAGCTAGAATAGCAAGAAGGGTCTATGCCCTTTTTTTCATTTACTTGTTTATGTTTTGCAAATGAATGTGTGTAGGTGTTTTTGTATGGGGTTTGGTGTAGTATGGCCTTAAGGAGAGTGTGGGAGAAAGAAAATGGGACCATTTTGGGAGGAAAAGGAAATTGTAAAACATTGTGGAGGGAGTATGAGTAGGGAGTTCCACCTATGGGGAGAGAAAAGGATAAAATTGTTATACTTTGTGTATTTTGCATTGGGAGGGAAAATGGATATGTTGAGAAGTTGAATGTGCACTTGGAGGTATTTGGGTGGAACCCCTAACTCATTTGGGAGGTAAAAGGAGGTGGTTCCCATGTTTCTATTCTCCCTTGGCTTAGATTATAAGAATATGTCTTGGGATTTATATTTTTGCTATTGTGTTTGGTGTTGAATGTATTGCATGTTATGTTGGCTTGAGTGTTGTAATGTTAAAGCCCTTAAGTAATGAAGCCAAATTAAAAACAAACAAGATATGCTGCAAATATTATGAACTCCAAAAGAAAATAGATCTCCTTATTTGTTATCAAATAATGAATTACAATGTTTCCTAAATAGGAAAACAACTCCCAACTCGAGTTGCCAAGTAAACTCTAGCTAACTCTGACTAAATCTACTCTAGGTGGCGGAAATTACTATTTTTAGCAGTTTACTAGAACCTACTATTCTTAGTAAGTTCGCATGCTTATTCCTACGGGCACAGAAATTGCCACGCATCTTCTACATCCCTAAATTAGAGGAATTGCCAACTTTCTAACTCATAATGCAATTAATAGACTAAAATTAACTAATGCTCAAAAATAGGAAAAAACCGAACTATAACTTAAATCCTAATTTTCGGCCTCAAGATGGCGGATTTAGGGCCCGAAAACGTGTTGAAAACTTGCCCCAACCGGTAGAGGGCCGGTTGCCGCTGCGTTCGTCTCATCGAAACACGTGGTTTCAAAAAAAAAAAAACGGACTCAAACGGACACCCGGAACTCAAGTTATGACCTTGTCAAGTTCCTGCTAATTTTGGCGCATCATTAAGAATTTTTCATGGTTGTTAAATATCCTCCATTTCTCTATTGTTGGGGCTCGGGGGTTAATGAGGAGGATGGATTCTCCTCCTCATTGGAATTATGGTTACGAGGAGAGCATTGCCTACTCCCCCTTCCTTGTTATTGTGTTTTGAAGTTGAAGAAATGAAGGAGCATAAAGTTGCCATCTTGGAAGGAGTTACATCGTGAAGAAGATCAAGAAAGAGAGACTATCTTGTACACCTTGTCATGTTGATTTCCTCCTTTGTGGAAGGCTTGTATGTATTTTTATTTTAAAGAGAGTTCTTGTAAAATTCATTTACCAAACTATGTATTGTAATATTTGAAAGAAGAAGTTGTAGGTTGTATATGGTTGGAAAAGTAATCCTTTCAAATCAGATTTGTATTATTATTCCAGAAATGTATATGTTGTAGAAGAGGCATGTGAAGGTTGTAACTTGGTTGTTCTTATATCCCCTTTTAAAATTGTAAATTTATACCAAGTGTGCATTTGATTTTCAATGGAAATTATCCTTATTTGAAATGAATCTACAAAGAAGAATATGTTTTGGTGTTCTTTCAAATGATCTTGTTGTATGCCATTTTCATGTCAAGAGAAAAGTGAGTTTTATATTCGAGTATGTTTATACCTTACCTCTTCTTTCAACTAGCTATGAAATGATTATATTTATTTCTTCCTTAAATTGTAAGACCCATACTATTGTTGATTTAAATGGAACATTATCAAAACATAAATTCACCCAAATAACTCCTTCTTTTTTAAGTAAAACTCTCTCAAAACAATAAGACTATCAAACTATTATTACACACACACACACACACACACACACACACACACACACACACACACACACACACACACACACACACACACACACATATATATACGTAAAAGAAAGGAGTGCTTATGTAAGTGTATTTATATAAATTATATTAGATGTTTTAAATAAAATAGTTATTTATATATATTATAATATTAAATAAATATTAATAAGATATTTATATATTAAAATAATTGTATATACTATACATGTATATAATAATAAGTAAAATCATTTAAGAAATATATGCTACGGGCATTTAGAATGTTAGTTTGTATAAAGTAAACTTTTTATAAAAAAATAAACATTTTAAAACCTAACTAAATGCTAAATCAACCTGATTTTTTTATAGGAAATAAGGTTAATGATTTACATGGGGCGCCGTAAATTACTATGGCCCCAAATTTTTTTTTTAAGAATAAAATAAAAATTAAAATCTTAATACTTTCCAAAGTGGCCTGGATTCCTTCAAATTTTTTTTTTTGAAACAAGGTAGGTATTAAATGAAGTTCATGGGCCGCCATATTTGTTAAGAAGGGGCTATAGTTTTGTATTAAAAAAGAGAGAAGCCCTCAGCGTTTGTTGCACAGTGCGGCCATATTCACAGGTTGGGCTGAATTATTTTACATTCCAATATTAATAAATATTAATATTGTGTGTGTGTCTGTGTAAATCGCATTATTTCGGTCATCTTATTTAGGCCACGGTTTTGTATGAAAAAAGAAAACAAAGAAATTCCTTGTAAATGTATAAGCATACGCATACACACACACACACACACACACACATATATATATATATATTTGTGTGTGTGTAAATACACCCACAAACTTGCAAATATCTAATCCGGGATAACATAAAACATGGGTTGATGGATACCCACAACCGGATCTTGGTGGGTTCCTTATAACAAAAAAAGGGAGAAAACCACATTCTGCAACCCTGTGAGCAATAATAAAATGGGGAAAGAGTTCCTCCCATTTGCAAAACCAGAATAAAATTTCTCCATGGTCTCCCCTCAAGCTTTTATGGCTTCCAACCTCCTTCCTTCCCAAACTTGCAAAAAAACAAGCAACAAATGAAAAGAAATTAGGGCAAAAGGGAATAAGAAGATATCATAAGGATTTTTAAGGAAATCTTGATCCAAGGGCTTTAATAGATTTGATCTAAGGGTGGAGGATTGTCCCTACAATTTTAAGTTGGTGGCATTTTCATGGGAATGGGATTTAAATAAAATGTATGGGTAATTGGTTAATGGGGCCACCTAGTGCTTAGTAAGTTAGAATAAATTAATAACCCTTAATTATTAATTTATTATGATTAACATGAATGGGTAATTTATTTGGGTTTGAATTTAGGGGTTGAATAAATATTATTGAGCATGGAAATTCATATAGATAATGATAAAGGGGATTACCTTTAATTTAAAATAAATAAATAAATGTAAAGTTGATATAATAAATAATGGGTATGTTAATGTTAAGGTTAATTTGTGAAATAGTTCCTGTAAAACCACTTAGGAAAATGAAAATATTATGAAATCTTAAGATTTTGAATGGGTAAAGCAACATTTAATTATTCATGTTTTAAATAAAAATTAGTTGTTTAGAACCTTATAAGAGGGTTGGTTTACTAAAATGATTTAGAGATTAAATTAATAATATTTAATTATTAATTTAATTATGATTAACTTATGAATGAAGGTAGATGTTAACAAACGTGGACATTTATTTTTTACCACAGCTATTAATATTTATCACCCGTGAGACCTCCTTTTAAAAAAAAAAAAATTACCGTAAATTTCCTAAGTATTTAATATATTGGTTTTGTTAATGCATGGTTTATTTTGCATCTAATTTGTCCGTTCTTATCTTTTGATGAGTTGTTCTATTATGTTGTGTTATGTTCATCAAATTTGGGAACACGTTATTTTTACCAGGTGGTTCAAGAGCCGTGGGTTCAACACTTGAACCTCGGGATTAAAATAATAATAATGATAATAAATTTGTTGGATTGTTGTAGTTTTCGCCCAAGTGGACATCTTATGAAACCGATTAATGGGAAATGTTAATTTAGTTTGATATTCTTGTGAACTTCTTGAGTGATAGGAACTTAGTTCCTTGTGAAGATGTTGGTTAATGGGTTCCTAATTCTTGGCTATGGTTGTGTGACGATGTTGACACCATAGAGACCCTCTTTATCTAGATTGCTATTTGGTTTGATGAAAATCTTGGATTAGTGCTAGAGGTAACATTTAGGGGTCAGTTTGGAGGAAAACTAGAGGTTGATTAGTTGTTTAGATATCCCCTTTTTCTTGGAGTTCGGAAAGTTGGCTATGGTTGTCACTTTGTGGACTTACTCCCATATGGGAGAGTAGATATCAAGACATGGTGTCACATTTTATCCAATTTTGTATGTATGTTCTAGATATGAGATCGATGTCTAGTACCCCTGCCGATGGGCAAGGAAGGGCTACAAAGTGAATGTGATGTGGACATTTCATGTGTTTTATATTTGTAAAATCAAGTTATTTTATCAAGGACCAACATTTTATTTTAATGATTTGATTGAGAAGCTTTGAGGCTCTTCTTAGTACCTTTATTTTATGGTGGTATTTTCAAGGATGGAAATGCGACTACTTAGCCATTTCTTCTTATTGCTGAGATTTCTTTGATTTTATCTCTGTTTGGTGACTCGGAGCTCATCTGTTTCGATGGCCACATGGATAAATGTTATCAAGACTGTTACGTGGTTTTTTTCTTATCTTTTGATGAGTTGGTTCTATTATGTTGTGTTATGTTCTCTTGTTGTATGGGGGTACACCCTAGGTGCCTTGATTTTTACTCTAGGTGCTTCAAGTCATGTCTTTGATTTTGGAGTGACGGGATGTTGTGTGTCTAGGACCTTGGAGTAATATTTTTTTACTCGACTTTCCTAGGGAGAGGGTTCTTCACGTCGTGCAAGTATACTTGGTAGTTTTGATGGTGAGTATGTTTTTCTTGCACCCTAGTATGAGTTTGTTCATCATTAGGATAGATGTGATACTCAGTGTGAACTTATGGATTATGTCAGGGATGGATAAATCTTGGATAATTATAGGTTTTTGAGTCCTCATCTTCTTGTATTATTTAAGAAAGATGACGTGTTGGACATAATCATCTTTGGTAAATATGGTTATACTTAAGTTCCTTTGAACTTTGTGCTTAAATACGTAAGCTTGTTTAATCTCGAGGGCCCATAGACAAGTATGCATTGGTGTTAAACCTCTTGAATTGTTTAGCATATACCACCCTATGACCCATTATTATAAAGTTTATGATTACATAGATATGGATACATTGGACTCTTTTGGAAATTGTGCTTAGAGATTTTGGTTTTATAAGTCTTAAGTTTCCGACCTTGGCTATGTTTATGTCATGCTCTTTCATCCAAGGCTATAAATCTTGGCCTTAGAGGTTATGTTTGAGTAAATCATTTGACTACCCTCTTGATATTTTGATGTCCTCTTGTGAGGGAGTGTGGTGTTGTGGTGTAACCTCTCCCCGTCGTCTTAATTTCTTGGTTGATAATATCTTGTGGAGGTATAATTTTTGTTTGGAAACTATCTCTCTTATATAGTGAACCTATTTTGAGTATAAGATGTAAACATTGTTTTCTTCCTCACACTGATCTAAACCTCTTAAACTTGTAAAATAAAATTTATAACTTCTTAATGTACCTCTTCATCGTATCTTTTATCGATACTTGTGGAGACTCACTTGGAATGCATCGGTAATGCATGTAACTTTTGGGAAAACTCTTGTAAACTTGGTGTGTTCCATTTTGGTTAATGACCTCTTGTTTCTATGAACTTAATAATGTGATAAACTTGGCTCTTCCTACTCATTAAAATTCAATTGGTAATGTGATAAACCTAAGCATATTATAACTCTAATTAGGAGGCTTGGATGTTCGAAACTTAATAAGTAATGTGGACATTAAGGAAAATGGTTCCTTACTCTAACCTTGTAGTTTAATTGAAGAAATGAAAACTATGAGAAAAATAACAAGAATCCCCTTATACTTTCCCTAGAAGTAGAATGGATAATTTTTTTGCCTATATAGAATGGAATGAGAAATCATGTCAACATTGATGATGATCCTTAATGACACAAGATTTGGGATATCATAATATAACAAATTCTTTAGTTAGAAACCTTATAAGAAATATGTTGAGAGAACGTAATTACAACTTGTGTTTTGGAATATGGAACATGTAATTTTATGAGATTGAACACAAGTAGAATGTGCAAATAAAACAACCTAAATTATATAATTTGATATTCAGAGAGCCGTTAAAATTTATAAAGGATATAATCTGAATGATAGAACTAATTGAAAAGTTCCCTTGAGCTACTTATATGAGTGTCTAATCTTGATTGAGCCCTAAGATTTTGGGTGTTACAAATAATATTGAAATATTATAAAAATGTATTAAATCTATATATCCTTAATATAACATATATTATGTTATCATTGTGGGGGAGAAAAAAGTATCATGATCTTTTACAACAATTAGTCTGTGATATAACACTAGAAGTCTAAATCATGAAAGAATAAGTCGCCTAATGATATACAAGTATAAAAATTAGTGTGAATCTCACAACAAACTCTAAGGTTGAAACCATGATAATAGGATGATTAGACATCCCTTGTTATATCAAAAAACAAACATATGTATAATGGTTATAACGCAAGTTACATGCTAGAGCATTTTGGATCTCTCACTGGTTAGTATGAAATTTTGTTTAGAAGTATACATAAGGATTTTATCCCCTTGTTAGAATGGATTAATTGTTATGTTCATATTGATGGGTCCTACATTCCTTTTGTTGATGGTGATAACTTTTGAACCTTTAAATTTGTCATAGGCCTACCCTTATGAATGGAGTACCATATTGATAGTGATATGTTCTAGCCATTTTTAATCCTTGAAACATAAATGTGTGTAATCCTCCTTGGTGGATCCCAAATGTTGTTATACCCTTTTGCCTCTTAGCTTGATAGGTGTATGATTTGTGGTGTTTTAGGAGTGAGTCTATATTTCCAATTTTAAGAGAGGCACTCTCCTTGCCTTTTGGAATAGGCCATTCGGCGACCTATACTTATTGAAAATCTAGGGAAACATATGTAAAGGATATGGAGAATTTTGGAATTACCTTCCTTTTGGGGAACCACGATGTTTTTCCCCTTGTCCTTTGTTATATAGAGTGAATGGTACCTCTTGTGTCGATATGATAGTGTGAGAAAGATTTTCTATTGCCAAAAAATGGAAATGTTATCTAATGTTATTGGGCAAGAATGTTGGGATTATGCCTATCGTTACCATGAAAATTTAAGTGAGTCCTTTTGAATTATATAAAGTACCTCCAATAAATAATTTGCATCCTTGTAAATGATTTTGTTAAATTTAGGTGTATTCCTTGTTGTTAAACCTCATCTTATGTGGTCCTAAATTTTTAGACCTATTCAAAAGTATAAGTGGTTGCCCGACCAAAACCCTCTAGAGCAAAGTGAAGGTCATGATTGGTAGTTGTTAATCTTGTCTAAAATAACAAACTTTGAAGTATAAATTCAACCTAAGTGGAAGTCTTATCTTCCTATTTTACCATGTGTTGTATCCATGTGTGGCTACGTGGACACCTTGTGTACATGAATTTTCCTATTCTTCTTGGACCTTAGTTGTCATTCATTGGGATTCCCTTCCATCGACCTTTTCCTATTTAAGTTTTCTATGTTATAATGCGGTTAACCTCGTAGAGGTTATTCTGAAGGTTTGTATGCCTTGTTTCCCTACCTCTTTCTGTGACTTCTAGGAGGAAGTCAAATCTAAGGGGAGGGGGATGTAGTACCCACTCCTCTTTGAAAAATTTTCTTACTATGATTTTGATTATTGATGATTAGAGACATGGAAATTTTGATTATTGATATGTTGTGACTCACATTGTGGATTGTATGGACTCTAGCAAACATGGATAGATATTTCAGTACTTGATGATGACCTAGTATTATTTTGTTTTATGCTAACATTTTGGGATGCTTGAAAATGACGATTGTACTCAGATTACTGGACTAACCATGTGATTTATTTGATATCGTAAATTGTTAATAATGTGATGATATTAGTGATCGGTAATATGTTATTGAGTGTATCTAGTAGGAATGAGTTACATTAAATGTAGGGAATTGCATGGTTGTCATAGAATGTGAATTGGATTATTGATAATTGTAAATTATTGATTATAGTAGAATTGAAATGTTAAGAAATTGTAAATAATTGATAGAATTTCCTAACTTTGGTGATGATTTAGTTATGAATATGATGATGTCAATTGATACATATGTATATGTGTGTTTATTGCTTGATGTATGTTGAGGATTGTATGATGGATGATTTATATGTGTTGTATTTCCATAACATTTCGTTGACAAACGGAGGTTGAAGGGGTATTGTTTGGCTATTTGCAAGGAATTATATCACAACAACAAGAAGGGGTTAGGAGACCAACAATGGAGGAATATTGGGCATTGGAAGCAAGTTCACCTTGTCAATTTTGTGTCATGTGTATTGTTGTGTTCTTGTTGAGTTGTTAGGAGGTCCCCATGGGGGGATGAGCTCAAAATGTTACCATGGGTTATGTGTTTCTTTTCCCTTTCCATTTTAATTATTTTGTGAGTATGTGAATTATTTTACTGTGATGTATCTTCACTTTATTATTCTTAGTTAATGTGTTTTTGTTTAAGTTGATTAAACTTGTTAAATAAGTTAATTGGGGATGTGAAAAAGCGGCATTTAATGGGGTAGATAGTACTTGGGATATTTTGATTTGAATTTGATTTGAATTTTTTTATGTGTGGACTAAACCCATCCCTCAAATCCGAAATTTGACTTTAGAGGCTTTTTCAAAGATAACCTACAAGTAAAGCTTGTACCATACCTCTTAAAATCACCCAAAAACTATACCTATGATGTGGGGGTTGATTTTGGCCTCATTATGTGTTTTGGGGGAAAACGATGCAAAGAGAAATTAATTGTACTCTTACTAATTCTTCTATTATGTCCTTTAAGGCATGTGGTAGTGCTTGGTGTGCAAGTTAAGTTCATCATATCCTCACCAAACCTATTGATTGGCCTTGGTCTTTGTGTTTGACCAAGTGAGGTGGATTGGAGGAGAGGGGATGTGGCATCCTACATGGAGCCACCTCACCTCCTCTCCTCATTTTTCTATTTATTGATGTTGTGTTGAAGTTTTGGGGGTTACTCATTTTCATTTGCACACTTGCTCTTTTAGAATTGGCTTAGATTTATTTCTTGGAGAAGATCATTTTTTGGAGGATTTATTTTGGTGATTTGATTTATTTTTAATGAATCTGCGTGATTAAGAAAATTTGTGTTCTAAGCAGTGATTGAAGCTTGTGGATTAAATATTATTCAATACAAATGCTAGAATGGCAAGGTAGGAAGATTCTATAATGTGCACTTGGAGTTATCAGTCCTTTTGTAATCGATGGTGGAATCCCCCAACTCATTTGGGAGGTAAAAGGAGGTGGTTCCCATGTTTCTATAAAGTCTCCTTGGCTTAGATTATAAGCCTATGTGTTGGGATTTATATTTTGTGCTATTGTGTTTGGTGTTGAATGTATTGCATGTTATGTTGGCTTGAGTGTTGTAATGTTGAAGCCCTTAAGAAGTTTTCATGGTTGCTTAATATCCTCTATTGCTCTATTGTTGGGGCTTAGGGGCCAATGAGGAGGATGGATTCTCCTCCTCATTGGAATTATGGTTAGGAGGAGAGTGTTGCCTACTCCCCCTTCCTTGTTATATTGTGTTTTGAAGTTGAAGAAATGAAGGAGCATAAAGTTTCCATCTTGGAAGGAGTTACATTGTGAATAATATTAAGAAAGAGAGACTATCTTGTATAACTTGTCATGTTGATTTCCACCTTTTTGGAGGGCTTGTATGTATTCGTATTTGTATTTGTATTTCAAAGAGATTTCTGTAAAATTCATTTACCAAACTATGTATTGTAATATTTGAAAGAAGAAGTTGTAGGTTGTATATGGTTGAAAAACTAACCCTTTGAAATCCAATTTGTATTATTATTCAAGAAATGTATATGTTGTAGAAGAGGAATGTGAAGGTTGTAACTTGGTTGTTATTATATCCCCTTTTAAAATTGTAAATTTATACCAAGTGTGCATTTGATTTTCAATGGAAATTATCCTTATTTGAAATGGATCTACAAAGAAGAATATGTTTTGGTGTTCTTTCAAATGATCTTGTTGTATGTCATTTTCATGTCAAGAGAAAAGTTAGTTTTATATTTGAGTATGTCTATACCTTACCTTTTATTTCAACTAGTTGTGAAATGATCATATGTATTTCTTCGTTAAATTGTAAAAAACATACTATTGTTGATTTGAATGGAACATTATAAAAAAAATTCACCCAACTAGCTCCTTGATTGAAGAGAAATTTACCTTTTTTTAGTGAAACTCTCTCAAAACAATAAGAGTATAAAAATATTAGACCCATTTAAGTCGGTGGTTCATTTTAAGATCCCCTCCAAAAAAATATTATAGAATGGGTGGCGAATCTCCAAAATGAACTTTCAACAAAATGATGAATATCCAAAAAAATTGATTCGCGTCAAAGGTGATTTTATTGCACTACGCTTTTCTATGATTTGAAAAGTTGGACAGATGTTAGACAATCATCTATCTATCATTAGACAGGTTGAGTTAGACGTTCATTCATGTGCCATCAGATAGACTAGGTTGGATGACCGTGTCTTCTCTATTAGATGAATTGGATTAGATTGGGTTAGATGGCCATCTATTTGGCATTAGACGATGTTATGTCGTGAAAATGTCTTCCCTAGATATAGACACAATTCTACCACCATGACCATCCCTTCGACAATGGATGGTTGTCATAAAGGTGAGGAAAATTTAAAGGGTCCCTCCGAAAAAATCCTTAGAAAATATTTGGTGAATCTGTGAAAATTAGCTTTTGCACGGATGGTGAATATCAATATATCACGATATCTCTATTAAATGCTACTAGACAATAGCTTTTTTATATGCTCGCATCGGCGGTAGCATATTTTATACTCTATCGATTGACAACATATAAATATGTTATTGGCCGGTAGTATTTTTTCTGCTACTGGTTGACAACATACCTATATGTTGTCAGCTGGTAACATAAAAATATGTTGCTGAATGACTATATTCATGTAAATTTTATGAATTTCTATTTCACGGGAATGGCAAATTCACCCCTAAAATTAACATGCACCCATAAAATTTTGGCGAACTAGTCCTAAGATCAACTCTAAAAATTTGTCAATTTCAAATTTCAAAATCAAAATATTTGTGAATTAACGAATATTCACCACTAAAATTTTCCCTTATTTAAATATACATACATATTTATACAAATTTCACACACACACACATATATATATATCACACAAATTAATTTACTTAAAAGAAAGGGGTACTTATATAAGTGTATTTATTTATATTATTATATATATAAATAAATATATTTATATAAATTATATTAGACTTTTATATATTGATATATATTATAATATAAAATAAATGTTAATAAGATATTTATATATTAAAATAATTATATATACTATACATGTATATAATAATAAGTAAAATCATTTAAGAAGAGATATTCTATGCACATTTAGAATGTTATTTTTGTATAAAGTAAAATTTTTATGAAAAAATAAACATTCTAAAACCTAACTAAATGCTAAATCAACCTGAATTTTTTATATGAAACAAGGTTAATGATTTACATGGGGCACCATATATTACTATGGGCCCAAAGTTTTCATAAGATTAAAAAAATTTAAATCTTACTACTTTCCAAATTGGCCTCGATTCCTTTATTATATTTATGAAGGAAAGTATATTGCTTTCACCATAGCTATTAATTGTTTTCTCATAATCAATAACAATATGCCACCTGTCATATTTATTGTGTTTTGTAAAGTGTATATGAAATATTTGTGGGAATATTTTGTTTCCTTTATTAAAGAATATTCTTTTTCTTTGCTTTCTATAGTTTTGTTCAAAAAAATTAAATTGAAAAAGACAATAACAAGACATGGATTTGATGGATGGATGGTGCAATGCAACCAAAAGTGTAAGGCATCATAAATATTTATAACAAACAAATTAAATGTTGCATAACAAAGAAGATGAGAATTTTAGACCCTCACCCAATTAAAATGTGGTTTGTTTTTTAATTTATAGGTCATTTACCTATTGTGCTATATCTTACATGGCATTTTACAGATTTGAGTACAAACAAATTGAAACTCACATAGTTTTTAAGAAGGCTAGGGCATTTTTTAACATTTCAAGTGAACCATGATTCGGATTTATTTTAATTGTTAATTCAATTGCAAACTGGTTAAAACAAATTAAATCCATTGTTATATGTAAATTTAAAGAGACAGATTAAACAAAAACAAAAACATGAGAGTGCAAAACCCCTTTCATCTAAAAAGATTAGAGACAAACAATGTTTTTATTTCAGAAATGAACAACATAATGCTTGTATACTTGAAGTCTATGTTAACACTTGTATACTCTAATTCTATGTTAACATTTGTATAATCAAAATCGATGTACAAGTTGTCACTCTACAAACAACTACATACAATTTTCTTCTTTGTACCCCTTAATGCACTCCCTTCGGCAGTATTTGCCATATCATGGCCTTGTTTTTTTGGAAACAAGGTAGGTATTAAATGAAGTTCATGGTCCACCATATTGGTTAAGAAGGGGCTATTATTTTGTATTAAAAAAAGAGAAGCCCTCGGCCTTTGCTACACAATTTGGGTCAAATTATTTTACATTCCAATATTAATAAATATTAGTTGTGTGTGTGTGTAAATCACATTATTTTAGTCATCTTATTTAGGCCACGGATTTGTATGAAAAAAAAACAAAAAAATTAAGGCATTATACATACATACATACATACATACATACATACATACATACATACATACATACATACATACATACATACATACATACATATATATATATATATACACACACATACATATATACATATATATACATATATACATATATTTGTGTGTATATAAATACACCCACAAACCCGCAAATATTCAATCCATGATAAAATAAAACATGGGTCAATGGATACCATAACCGGATCTTGATTGAATATTTTGAAAGTTTGTGGGTGTATTTATATACACAAATATATATATATATATATTTGTGTGTATATAAATACACCCACAAACCTACAAATATTCAATCCATGATAAAATAAAACATAGGTCAATGGATACCCATAACCGGATCTTGGTGGGATCCTTATAACAAATAAGGAGGAAACCACATTTCGCAACCCTATGAGCAATAATAAAATGGGAAAAGAGTTCCTCCCATTTGCTAAACCGAATAAAATTTCTCCATGGTCTCCCTTAAGCTTTCATGGCTTCCAACATCCTTCCCAAACCCGCAAAAAACATAAGATTTTTAAGGAAATCTTGATCCAAAGGCTCTAATAGATTTTATCTAAGAGTGAAGGATTGTCCCTACAATTTTAAGTTGGTGGCATTTTCATGGGAATGAGATTTAAATAAAATGTATGGGTAATTGGTTAATGGGGCCACCTAGTGCTTAGTAAGTTAGAATAAATTGTGACCCTTTTGGTTATGGAGTAACAATTAATTTATTTAGGTTTGATTTTAAGGGTTGAATAAATATTATTGAGCTTGGATATTATAGATAATGATAAAGGGGATTAATTTAATTTAAAATAAATAAATAAAATGTATAGTCGATATAGTAAATAATGGTTATGGATGTTAATAATTTGTATGAGTGAAGCAATGTGATTAAAATATTCATGTTTTAAATAAAAATTAACGGGAAACCTTATAAAAGGGTTGGTTTCCGAAATACATTTAGAGATTAAATTAATAACATTTAATTATTAATTTAATTCTGATTAACTTACGAATGGGTAGATGTTAACAAACGTACATTTATTTTTGACCACAATTAATATTTATCACCCGTGAGCCGTTGTTTAATCAAAAACAAAATTTACCATAAATTTCCGAGTATTTAATGAGTTTTGTCTTGGTTTTTATGTGTCAAATTTGTGGGTGTTACACTATGTAACTAATCAAGTCATTGGTTGAACCAAAATTCAAATAGGTAAAATCAAGTGAATGCAAAGAAACTAAACAAAACTTATTTGCTTTTCATTATATAAAAAAGCAATTGGTCAAATGTGAAAATACTTATTCCTTATGTGTTTTTAGATATTTTTCATATAATGGGCTTCCCAACTCAATGTAGAATTAAAACACCAATCCATCAAGGTATTAGGTTGGCTACTTTCTCAAAGATACATTGATATTCCATCATTGGGTGATGAATTCTATGTTTTTTAGAGATTGAATTGACATTATATTGTTACAAATGCTTTTTGGGGATTGATATTCCCTAATTATGTTCCTAATAACACCAATCGAGTGATTGATTAGGAACCAAGTGTGAATAATATATGATATATGATAAGGCTAACAATAATAAATACATAATATATTTATAACTATCTATATATGTAAATGAAATCCATCTATTTTATATTTATAGACATATTAAACTAGAATTAGGACACCATTAATTCCAAATTAACATTAAAAAATAGAATAATGAGGATTGCACCGAATTAGAAAAACAAACAAGGTACGCTAAGGAGTATCACTAGCACTCCATATGACATTCCTAGAAACTTAGAATAAAAGAGACGGGGAATAGAAAGGTGAACAAAAAGGGGATCGTGAAGATAACCAATAAATACTTGAACACCATATAATTTAGATCAATGGATGCCAACAAAAAAATTACGGTAAAAGGTGTAATTTAACAACTAATAAATATCCAGTGTCATTTTTCCCTATATGAGAGACATTCTATTTCAATTATCCTATTTCTATATTGTTTTAGTTAAAATTTATTTCTTCTTAATGGTAATATTTTTCATAATACTAATATATTTTTATTACAAACTATTATTGTTATACTAATGTGTTAAACCTAGACCATGTTGAAGGGCCTCTCGAGACCTTTCTGAAGGTATGTTGAACTTTAGAATCATATTTCGTATGCAAATTCTATCGCGGTCAAAGTTAAGGTCATAAATGGGTCAACCTTGGTCAACATGTCAACAAGTGGACCAATGACACGTGGAATTTGGTAACAAGAAAAAATTGATGGTATTTTAATGTTTCAAAATTAGTTCCATGGTATAGATCTCGTCGTAATCTTTCCGACGCATTTTGAATGGACCAAATCTGAGTTCGTATGCAAAAGATATGCATAGTCAAAGTTGTATGACACTTGGTCAAATGATGATGTGACACTGACATGGACAAATGGACACATGGCAATGGGCATGACACTTGGAAATTTTTTAGTGGCTTTGGATTTAAAATAATAATAATAATAATTTATTTAATCCATTCCACGTGAATAAGCCTAAATCCCATGGGATAAGGAGGATTTTGTGGCCAAAAAGCTATTTAAAGGCTTATCCTATCCCTTTCCCACCAAATGTGGGGTCAATGGCTAAATTGGGCACCTAAACCTATGGAAGGGGATTTGAACCCTTGACTGTGCCAAAATACTTATCATCCTTACCAACCCACCACTTTTTAGCAAGTGATAGAATATGAGATCACTTCTATTTAAAGGGACCTTTTGGTAGGTTTGTAAATGGACAACGAAGGACCAATTTGCAGAGATCACCATTTTGAGGCACTTACGGTCCAAATTTTGTAATGGTGTAAAAAAAATTTGTTCAGAATTATGAGAGATTTCCAGAAATGTAAATTTTTTTATAGGAAGTTTGTATATTTTCTTGTGTAGGTTTTTCCATCGCAGTTTCATAGATCAAGCACGAGGAGCAGGCAAAGATCTACATTTTCCAACCACTTCTGGTCAAATCAGGCCATGGAGTAAAAAGGAAGTTTTTCATAATTTCCTCTAGTTTCCAGAAATGTAAACCTATTTTATGTAGGTGTTGTATATTTCAAGTTGTAGACATTTTTGAACGTAATTTCACAGGAAACTATCAGTGAAAATACTTGTAGGGGCCATGGATGGACTTGGGATGTTTTTGGTAAATTGAAGAGTTCCAAGAGGTCTGAATCAGCTCATTTGCAGGTATAAAGGTATGTTAATTCATTAGTGAAGGGATATTGTACTTCATTGGATGTTTAATAGATCGATTCACTTTCTGTGAATCCGAGACGTAGCCTTCGGGTGAACTCATTATCAAGTTCTTGTGTTGTGGATTTGATTTCAGTTTTTAGAAGCTTTTGATCAGATAAAAACATTCAAGTTAGTTTATTTGATTAATTATTAAAGCAATCACAAAACTGTTTAATTGGAAGGAAGTAAATTTTAGTATCCATAACCCACAACAAGATCTGAATACACTTATTAACTTGGATTTAAATATCAGATTGAGTGCATTCTAAATCAACTGTGATTATTTTATTTGGATTTGTGATAGATTCAAGATATTTCACTTAAGTTGAAAATTAAGGATTAATTTGATCTTTTGGAAGATTTTAAGTTTGGGTTTTCAAGAACACCCATAATTGATAAAAAAGGAACTCTTGATCAAGTTGAAATCTTTAAAGTTAAGAATATGAGAATTTTCTAAGTATTGAAAAATTTCAAGTACCATTTTCAGATCAAGTTGGTATCAGAGCAGGTGATCACATGCTTGTAAACTTGCTAATCTCTGAGTAATTTTTGGTATTAGATTTGGTTTAGCTCTTGATTTGGTTTAGTTTGGTTTTTGCATTTTGGCTTGATCTTTCATGGCAAAGTAGTGTAGAGTTTGGAGGAACAAGTGTGCAGGAATCATGGGAAAGATGTCCAACAAGACCAAGTTTGAAGAACTTGAAGCATGTAATCATCATAGATTTAGGAAGAGAATGCCTTCCTGAGATGTCAGGTGTTAACTCTAGAGGAGAAACTTGACACATTGAAAAGAGAGCTAGAATCCAAAAATGAGCTCTTGATGGTGTTACAGATTGAAGGACCTAAGAAAGAGGTACCTATTACTATTGATGCATCCACTATGATAGATGAGTGCACAATAAGTATGAAAACACTTAATTCCTCTCCCAAAGCTAAGTTAGATTCAAAAAGTGTGCTTGGTGAATTTGAAAAACACACTAAAGGTATAGGATCTAAGCTTTTAAGTAATATGGGTTTTAATGGAATTGGCCTTGGTAAGAACAACCAAGGCATAACTAACCCAATCTTGGTAGAGGAAAGGCCTCGACATGCAAGACTGGGATATGCTAGAGCAGGGAAAAAAAATTGGAGAGAGTTCCAAGTCAGCTGGAAGAAGACAAGCTTCTGACAGCCAAGTGTTATCCCCATTAGCATCAGGTGGTTCATCCTCATCAGGAGGATCTAGTAAGAATTCACCATGGAGAGGTATAGAAATCCCTCCACCTTCTATTTACCATGGTTCTAAAAATAAAGGTAAACAAATTGATCCCTTATCTACATTGGAAAAATTTGGCTATGATTTTCAAGCAATGTTGAATAGTTACCCTTGCACATTTTGTGGGTTGTCTAATCATTGTGTGGCCAAGTGTAGGAAATGGAAGTCCATATTGGAATAGATTGAGAAAATGCATTCTCCTAAACCTGGCTCGACTAAGAGCAATCAAGGTAAGGTTCCTAAAAATGTGGATCCTAAAAAAGTGGATCAGAGATTTTGTGATCATTGTAATAAACCAGGTCATGAAATTGAAAATGTTGGAAGCTACATCTAGAACAAAAATTAAAGTTTGTTAAAAAGGATCACAATTTTAAACCAACTATTTTGACCACTTTAGTGGCACATGTAAAAACTGAATTGAATCAACCCCTAAACAGGACAATATGTTGAGTAAGGTGGGTAAGCAATTTATCAGTTTTATGTTTGCATAGTTGATTTATGGAATACATGCAAACTAACAAAATAGTTTTGGAAATCCTATTGAATTGTGAAAGGGATAAGTACCAAATTTATTTTTCTGCTTTGGTGTTGGTGAAGTATCCTAAAGAGGAAATAATCAGGTGACAGGTTTAAAATACTTGATGTAATTTTTTTTTTGATGGTTTTACAACTTCATCTTTCAAAACAACATTTACTGATTCAAGTGGGCATGATCATTGGTCGGATGTCTATATTTGGATAGTTAGTATAGTATGTTATTGTGCAATTTGTGGCATGTAGGCATTGTTTGTAAGTGTACAACTTATACAAACTCTTTGTTTGCTATACATGATTTTTGCACATGTGTAAGTCTTATTGATAGGCTTAAATATTTGTAACTATCATAAGATATAGTTGCAAATAGTATGTACAAGTTTCACTAACAAGTTGTGAATGTAGGTTACATTTGCATTATTGACAGTGGTGAGTGGTGAGTGCAGGATCAGGATGTATAGAAGAGGAATATGGCGGTTCAGTGTCATATCTAGTTGTAGTTTAAGCCATTGGGTTATGTTACTATTATTGGCATTTGAATATTGCAATATTTTGGAAAAATTACCATGCTATAAATTGGGTTCTATGTTTGTATTATGCAGAGAACGTGTGTACAGTTCAACAGAGTGAATTTCCATTTTGAGGTCAAAATGGTCTTATTGGGAGGAGTGATCGGAGGATTTTTCACTATGTAGATCTTCCTAAACTTCCCTAAACCTAGACCATGTTGAAGGGATTCTTGAGACCTTTCGACGATATATGTTGAACTTCAGAATCAGAGTTCGTATGCAAATTCTATCACCGGTCAAAGTTAAGGTCGTAAACGGTCAACCCTTGGTCAACATGTCAACAAGTGGACCAATGACAAGGTGACACGTGGAATTTGGTGACAAGAAAAAATTGATGGTATTTGTAATGTTTCAAAATCAGTTCCATGTATATAGATCTCATCGCAAGCTTTCCGATGCATTTTGAATGGACCAAATCGAGTTCGTATGTGAAAGATATGCATAGTCAAAGTTGTGGTCAAATGATGACGTGACACACTCTGACGTGGACAAATGGCATATTATGGGTATGACACTTGGAAGGTTTTGTAGTGGATTTGGATTTAAAATAATAATAATAATAATTTATTTAATCCATTCCATGTGAATAAGCCTAAATCCCATGGGATAAGGAGGATTTTGTGGCCAAAAAGCTATTTAAAGGCTTATCCTATCCCTTTCCCACCAAATGTGGGGTCAATGGCTAAATTGGGTGCCTAAACCTATGGAAGGGGGATTTGAACCCTTGACCTGTGCCAAAATACTTATCATCCTTACCAACCCACCACTTTTTAGCAAGTGATAGAATATGAGATCACTTCTATTTAAAGGGACCTTTTGGTAGGTTTGTGAATGGACAACGAAGGACCAGTTTGCAGAGATCACCATTTTCGAGGCACTTACAATCCTGAATTTTGCAATGGTGTAAAAAATAAAATTTGTTAAAAATTCCAAGATATTTCATAAATGTAAATTTTTTTATAGGAAGTTTATATATTTTCCTGTGTAGGTTTTTCCATCATAGTTTCATAGATCAAGCACGAGGAGCAAGCAAGAGATCTACATTTTCCAACCACTTTTGGTCCAAATCAGGCCATGGAGTAAAAAGGGAAGTTTTTCATAATTTCCTCTAGTTTCTAGAAATGTAAACCTATTTTATGTAGGTGTTTATATTTAAAGTTGTAGACATTTTTCAAACGTAATTTCACAGGAAACTATCAAGTGAAAATACTTGTAGGGCCACAGATGGACTTGGGAACGTTTTTGGTAAATTGAAGAGTTCCAAGAGGTCTGAATCAGCTCATTTGTAGGTATAAAGGTATGTTAAGTCATTAGTGAAGGGATATTGTACTTCATTGGATGTTTAATAGATCGATTCACTTTTTGTGAATCTAGAGACGTAGCCTTCGGGTGAACTCCGTTATCAAGTTCTTGTGTTGTGGATTTGATTTCAGTTTTTAGAAGCTTTTGATTAGATAAAAACATTCAAGTTAGTTTATTTGATTAATTATTAAAGCAATCACAAATTGGTTTAATTGGAAGGAAGTAAATTTCAGTATCCATAACCCACAACAAATCTGAATACACTTATTAACTTGGATTTAAATATCAGATTGAGTGCATTCTAAATCAACTGTGATTATTTTATTTGGATTTGTGATAGATTCAATATTTCACTTAAGTTGAAAATTAAGGATTAATTTGATCTTTTGGAAGAGTTTAAGTTTGGGGCTTTCAAGAACACCCATAATTGATAAAAAAGGAACTCTTGATCAAGTTGAAATCTTTTAAAGTTAAGAATCTGAGAATTTTCTAAGTACTGGAAAAATTTCAAGTACCATTTTCAGATCAAGTTGGTATCAATGTAGCTTGATCGCGCTTTAAAGCTCTCTAAGTAATTTTGGTATTTTGTTTAGATTTAGCTCTTGATTTGGTTTAGTTTGGTTTTTGCATTTTGGCTTGATCTTTCATTGGCAGTGTGTAGAGTTTGGAGGAACATGTGTGTGCAGGAATCATGGGCAAGATGTCCAACAAGACCAAGTTTGAAGAACTTGAAGCATGTAATCATCATATTCAGGAAGAGAATGCCTTCCTGAGATGTCAAGTGTTAACTCTAGAGGAGAAACTTGACACATTGAAAAGAGAGCTAGAATCCAAAAATGAGCTCTTGATGGTGTTGTAGATTGAAGGACCTAAGAAAGAGGTACCTATTATTATTGATGCATCCACTATGATAGATGAGTGCACAGTAAGTATGAAAACACTTAATTCCTCTCCCAAAGCTAAGTTAGATTTAGAAAGTGTGCTTGGTGAATTTGAAAAACACACTAAAGGTATAGGATCTAAGCTTTTAAGTAATATGGGTTTTAATGGAATTGGCCTTGGTAAGAACAACCAAGGCATAACTAACCCAATCTTGGTAGAGGAAAGGCCTCGACATGCAAGGACTGGGATATGCTAGAAGCAGGGAAAAGGTGATTGGAGAGAGTTCCAAGTCAGCTGGAAGAAGACAAGCTTCTAATAGCCAAGTGTTATCCCCGTTAGCATCAGGTGGTTCATCCTCATCAGGAGGATCTAGTAAGAATTCACCATGGAGAGGTATAGAAATCCCTCCACCTTCATTTACCATGGTTCTAAAAAGAAAGGTAAACAAATTGATCCCTTATCTACACTAGAAAAATTTGGCTATGATTTTCAAGCAATGTTGAATAGTTACCCTTGCACATTTTGTGGGTTGTCTAATCATTGTGTGGCCAAGTGTAGGAAATGGAAGTCCATATTGGAACAGATTGAGAAAATGCATTCTCCAAACCTGGCTTGACTAAGAGCAATCAAGGTAAGGTTCCTAAAAATGTGGATCCTAAAAAAGTGGATCAAGAGATTTTGTGGTCACTATAAGAAACCAGGTCATGAAATTGAAAAATGTTGGAAGCTACATCCAGAACAAAAATTAAAGTTTGTTAAAAAGGATCACAATTTTAAACCAACTATTTGACCATTTAGTGAACATGTAAAAACTGAATTGAATCAACCCCTAAACAGGAAAATATGTTGAGTAAGGTGGGTAAGCAATTTATTAGTTTTATGTTTGCATAGTTGATTTGTGGAATACATGCAAACTAACAAAGCAGTTTTGGAAATCCTATTGAATTGTGAAAGGGATAAGTACCAAATTTATTTTTCTACTTTGGTGTTGGTGAAGTATCCTAAAGAGGAAATAATCAGGTGACATGTTTAAAATACTTGATGTAATTTTTTTTTTGATGGTTTTACAACTTCATCTTTCAACAACATTTATAGTTCAGTGGGCATGATCATTGGTCGGATGTCTATATTTGGATTGTAGTTAGTATGTTGTTATTGTGCAATTTGTGGCATGTAGGCATTGTTTGTAAGTGTACAACTTATACAAACTCTTTGTTTTTACTATACATGATTTTTGCACATGTGTAAGTCTTATTGATAGGCTTAAATATTTGTAACTATCAGATATAGTTGCAAATAGTATGTACAAGTTTTGCACTAACAAGTTGTGAATGTATGTTACATTTGCATTATTGACAGTGGTGAGTGGTGAGTGAGGATCAGGATGTACAGAAGAGGAATATAGTTGTTAGTGTCATATCATATCAATTGTAGTATAAGCCATGGGTTATGTTACTATTATTGGCATTTGAATATTGCAATATTTTGGGAAAATTACCATGTTATAAATTGGGTTTATGTTTTTATTATTATGTAGAGAACATGTGTATAGTTTAACAGAGTGAATTTCCATTTTGAGGTCAAAATGGTCTTATTGGGGAGGAGTGATCTGGAGGATTTTTACTATGTAGATCTTCCTAAACTTCCCTAAACCTAGACCATGTTGAAGGGATTCTTGAGACCTTTCCGATGGTATGTTGAACTTTAGAATCAAAGTTCGTATGCAAATTCTATCGCCGGTCAAAGTTAAGGTCGTAAATGGGTCAACCTTGGTCAACATGTCAACAAGTGGACCAATGATAAGGTGACACGTGGAATTTGGTAACAAGAAAAATTGATGGTATTTTAATGTTTCAAAATTAGTTCCATGGTATAGAGCTCATCGCAATCTTTCCGACGCATTTTGAACGGACCAAATCGAGGTTTGTATGCGAAAGATATGCATAGTCAAAGTTGTGGTCAAATGATGATGTGGCACACTCTGACGTGGAAAAATGGCATATTATGGGCGTGACACTTGGCAGGTTTTTAGTGGCTTTGGATTTAAAATAATAATAATAATAATTTATTTAATCCATTCCACGTGAATAAGCCTAAATCCCATGGGATAAGGAGGATTTTGTGGCCAAAAAGCTATTTAAAGGCTTATCTATCCCTTTCCCACCAAATGTGGGGTCAATGGCTAAATTGGGCACCTAAACCTATGGAAGGGGGATTTGAACCCTTGACCTGTGCCAAAATACTTATCATCCTTACCAACCCGCCACTTTTTAGCAAGTGATAGAATATGAGATCACTTCTATTTAAAGGGACCTTTTGGTAGGTTTGTGGGGGACAATGAAGGACCAGTTTGCAGAGATCACCATTTTTGAGGCACTTACAATCTGAATTTTGCAATGGTGTAAAATTTTTTTGTTCAAAATTCCAAGAGATTTCCATAAATGTAAATTTTTTTATAGGAAGTTTTATATATTTTCCTGTGTAGGTGTTTTTCCATCGTAGTTTCATAGAACATGCACGAGGAGCAGGCAAAGATCTGCATTTTCCAACCACTTTTGGTCCGAATCAGGCCATGGAGTAAAAAGGAAGTTTTTCATAATTTACTATAGTTTCCAGAAATATAAACCTATTTTATGTAGGTGTTTTATATTTAAAGTTGTAGACATTTTTTGAACGTAATTTCACAGGAAACTATCAGTGAAAATACTAGTAGGGGCCACGGATGGACTTGGGAATGTTTATGGTAAATTGAAGTTCAAGAGGTATGAATCAACTCATTTGCAGGTATAAAGGTATGTTAAGTCATTAGTGAAGGGATATTGTACTTCATTGGACATTTAATAGATCGATTCACTTTCTGTGAATCGGAGACGTAGCCTTCGGGTGAACTCCATTATCAAGTTCTTGTGTTGTGGATTTGATTTCAGTTTTTAGAAGCTTTTGATCAGATAAAATAATTCAAATTAGTTTATTTGATTAATTATTAAATCAAGCCAGAAACTGGATTAATTGGATTGAAGTTGTTTCAGTATCCATAACCCACAATCAAATAATGAATGCACTTGTAAATTTTGGAATCTAGAATTCAGATTGAGTGCATATTTTAATTCAACTTGTGATTATTTTTAATGGATTTGAAATAGATTCAGTATATTCACTTAAGTTGGAAAAATCAGATTAATTGATCATATTGGAAAGTTTTTTTTAAAATGGGTTTTCAAGACACCCAAAATTGAGTAAATTGAACTCATGATCAATGTTGAGTCTGATAAGTAATCATCTGAGAATTTTCTAAGTATTGGAAAAATTTCAAGTATCATTTTCAGATCACTTAATAAGTTGATTTTAACATACCACAATTATAAATAGATTTATTACCCTCTTAAAAAACCCACTAAATGGTGAAATATTGTGTTAATACAACGACATCAATGCGTAAGGATTGAAAAAATATTTTTGGACAAAAATGGGCTTTAGTTTCCATTGTATGGCTAAGATGTTACAAAATTTTTAGTTCACTTCTCTAAGGAAAAAAATAAAAACTTCTTATCTTTTTTATAATTTGTAAAAGGTTTTATTTTATTTTTTTTTGATATTTTAAGGGAAATGACCCTTGTACAACAAGCAAGGAAGACTAGGCCAATACGACCATATAAAAAATAACATTTTCTACCTAGAAAAATAGATAAATGTCACCACACGGCTATAATAAAGCAATAAAATGACTAAACCACAACCAAAACAAGCCTAAACAACCCAAAACAAAAGAAATGAGCAGATAGGGGGAACTTTTAAATTACCCATTTTGTAATATTTTATGAGCACATGGTCATCTTAGATTGATAATTTTTCCTCTTATGGTTCTATTTCCTTTTTACAAACCTCCGTCTAATTTTTCCGGCTCTAGGGAGAAAGGGATCACATATTAGTAATAATAGTGTTATACATATTGGTTTAGCGTTAAAAATTACAATTGAATATAGGATTATACAAAGTGAAAAAGTAAAAATATAATTAAATATAGTGCAAAAATATGTAAAATCCATCTCATGTAAAGCCACCTCTTGCACTAAATTTTAGAGTTAGTATAAGTCAATCTAGTCTATGTTTCAAACATTTATGTGAATATATGTATTTCATATTTTGAGGTTAATCTCTTATTTTCAGTGATGGAATTTCTTAAACAAAGGTAACTTAACATTCATAAATAGTAGGAGATCTATTATGTTCAATGACATCAATGCCAACACACAACTTAAAAAGCATTATAATTTTTAATGTTGGAGAGTCTGCTAAATTTTTAAGAAATATCTTCATCTCACACCCATATTCTATGCAATAGAAAATAAAACCAAACCCTTTGAGACATAAAATATTTGGCTTGATTATAGTTCATGTTTCATAGGAGGATTTGTGGCTTGATTATAGTCCATGCTAACATATGAAATCAAATTTATAAATCTTGATCACTAAGGAAAAGACCATGGAATGAAGAATAATGGTCTAGATTCAATGCTTCTTGTTGTTCTCAAATTTCTCTCAAGTGGGTGGTAGATCACATAATGTAATCAAGTGGGATGATGAAGAAGAGTGAAAAAATTTAGAAGTAGATGATAGCAAGGGAGATTTATGGAATTTTATACAAATAAGAGGTGCATAGTTTGTGGTGAATGATTTACCATTTTATATTGATGTGTTCAACATATATTGGCTTATGTTGCTTGTTCTGACTCCTTCCACCATACCCCAAATTAGAGAAGTGTTTCAACAAGTAACTTCTATTGGGATTACAATGGGAAGGACTTGGGATTTCAATGATGGAGGATGGAGGGATCTCTAGAAGTCCCCTGATGTTAATGATGAAGATGTCTTCAAGGTGAATATTTCATTCATATATACATGCATGTATCATATATTCTAATAGATATACACTTGCTATATTTTTATATTTCAGGCCTTGGAATTTGTAATCAATGAGGTCCAAAAGTATAAGATTAAGATTATCCTAAGTTTTTCCAACAATTGGGGTGCATTTGGAGGGAAATCACAATATGTGAAATGTGGAAATAGTGAAAGTTTAAGCTTGAATTTTGAGGCCACCTTTTTTTTTTGAATGCCACACACATTACCTACTTCCAAAAACATATCAAAGTGCATATTAATTCTACTTACAACGTAAAATTTGGAAAACAAATAAAATTGGAATATTTTTAATGTTTTCTATACTTTTTAGGCCTATTATACTAAACCCCATTATGATTTATAGTTTTATATTTGCTAACCATTTCTTAGATAGGTAATATACCCTTATGTGAATTTCATAATTTAGAATTTTTTGACTAGAGTAAACACTATCACTAATATTACATATAATGAGGGGTCCAACTATATTTCCTTAATAACTAATTAATGAACCACACTACACCTCTGATCCATCTGGTGACACAATATAGGCATTTGAATTATATAAGACTTTATTGAATCCTAACCTATTCCTTTTCAGTAGATAATGAACTGATTTCCATCACACAAATAAGTAAATCTAAATACATGTGGTTGTGCATGGCCTTCAATATACTATATGTTAGATTTTGTAGTGTCATATGCATACATTGAATTTTTCATCGTGCAATAAAATACATGTTATAGGGTAGTAGAAAATGCAATGAAGTGTTATGACAAACTTTTAGGTGAAAATAAGTGATTGATTATAAGGCAATTGTGGTGATGATGACTTCCTCTACAACTTCCTCGGAATAGGGGACTGATTTTCCTTTTGTTTTCTAGTTTTCATTTAGTATAAAATATAGAATGAAATAATTGAGAAACAAGTTCTCTAGTAGGTACAAATTGAAAAACATTTAATGTCTTCAAATGACATTAAAAATATTTAACAACATAGTTTTGATTGTTGAATCAATAGATTGAGGGGATGACAATAATTTTTGGTTGTCAAGTCAACTACAACTCATACAAAACTAATTGGTATCACTCCATACAAAGAAAGTGATAACATCATTTTGTTGCAACTTCCTCCTTCTTGATATAGAAGTTGCTACTATTCCACACTCTAAACAAAAAATATTTCTACTATGATTTTGTGTCAAGTAATTAAATTTCTTTATCCAATCCTTTTGAATTTATTGCCTTTTAAAGACCATACAATGGAATTTTTTTGATACTTCATTCTTATGAATGAACAATATGAAAGAATTATTTGTCACTAGTTTTCAATTCTTTATGTATCAAGTACCAGAGTCTAAAAAGCATTACTTTTCCATGAAATCTATAAGGGTTCTTGAACTTCTATTCATGCACCGAGCTAAATTAAAGGGTGCTTGAATTTTTATTCGTGCACTCATCTTTTGAAATGAGATTTACATAAAGTTGATTGAATAGTTATAAACATGCTCTATGTGTGTAAGGGAGAAAAGTAACTAATCAAATGGACTTGTTGTGTCTATTTATAGTCAAGAACATAACGAAAAAAACTTAAACTTTTTGGGAGCCAATAAATTAGTTAGTGCATAAGGAGTAGATAGTCAACTATTTTTAGTGCATGCTACTAAAATAGAAATGCATTCCATATTTTTGTATGGGAATTATGTTTTTGAACATCAAAGGTTTGCCAAATCTTGTTTGAAATAAGCTAGGATGTTGCAAACAAAGCAATGCTGAAATTCAAAGAAACAAGATACAAAACTACAGTTCAAGAGTTTACTAGTAAAAATATCTTAAATACATCTATTTGCAAAACAATGATAGATATAAATCTCAAGGCTTTTATTTTGGATTTTACACATATCATGTTGATTAATAAACCCATTGCATTTTGTTCATATTTTCCATAGAATAATGAAAAAAACTCTTTATGAGCTAAAATAGGGCCTTACACTCTATGGTATAGCAAAAATATTACTATTTTTGGATTGAATTTTCAAAGTTAAAAATAATTTTTTTAGTTAAGTAGACAAATTTCATGGTCACAATTGCCTTGTGACGGCTAAATAGACAACAAATTTAACATAGAAAATAAAGCTTTGCATGGTTAGAACATCACATCCCGCACCTTACTAATATTGTAGAGCACCTATCCATATAATAGACAATGATCATGAAGAGAAAATATCAAGCTTGAATCATAGAAATGTAACTTCATAACTTAAGAAAACCCTGGCTAAAGATTTGACCGTGATAACCTAACCCCACAGTTTGTGTGGATGAGGCCATTGCAACTCTTGAGTTATTTTGATAGAGAAAAGCCCTTGGAATCTAAAAGAATTGCAGAGAAGTGCATCCCTTACCAAGAGTGTTTCCTCTAGTGTGCATTAGTAGGGGTTAAATTTGTGATTGTTTAGACTTTTTGTGATTTTAGCCGTAAAATACTAGTAAATATTTGAAATAATTGTTACACGTGACTTGTATATTTACAATGTGACCATCATTTTTTATATAGATTTATATATAAATTATATCAATATGTATATAATCATTAAAAACTAAATAAATATACTTATTAATGTTCAAATAATACTATTTTGTATTTTTTGAAAGGAAAAATAAAAAATTACCATCATCCAAAATTGTTTAACATACATAGGTGGCCGTCAAATTTAACCCCAAATTATAAACTGGTGATTACTTAAAATAAAATATAGTAGCATATTTCTTCCTCTAGTTTCAATGCCATTTGATTGGAAATAATTCTTTGTGCATCAAAATTGTGTAATATTTTAAAATGTTTTCAAATAATATTTTTAAAATCATTGCAGTCTTGCTAAAGAACCAAAGAAAGTGATTGAATTGATAGCAAAGATGTGACGATGACTTTCTTTAGGAGAATGACATTCACCTTAGCTAAAAACTAGAGAATAACGCCAAATTCAGATGTGTCGGTGTAAACTCGAATGCACAGAAATATAAGGCTCTCCAATTACATTTATATACATTTTCTAGTCATGTCTAGATAAATCCTAAGTAGTTTAGCTACTGCAGATGTTTCCTTTTCTTTGTATTATCTCATGTTCTCTCCAATAATCTAGAATATGACCTATCTTTCATTAGCTCAACAAAATGATGGCTTATGATTGGTGGACTCAAGGAAAAAAGTAACATGTTCTCCATCATTAGAAGAGACATATGGATCATGCCGTGTCCAACGATCTCACCATCCTCAAAGACGAAGAGGTCCTTGATATGGATCTGTTTCTATGCATAACTTTCATGACACCATGGTCTTCTTTTGCAATACTTGTTCGTTACAAATTAACTTTGTGTTTATTTTTGAGACATTTTGATTCCCCGCCTTGGGACACCGGAAACCACACCAAAATGTAACTAAAAATATGGATAAAAGTTTTTATAAAGTGAACAATTAATCCTTACACTTTGCTTAACAAATTCTCATTAATAATTATTTCATATTAATTTGATTAACCCAAATTAATTAAATACTTTCCTAGTTCCCAAATTATTTATTTATTTGTTTCCACTATCTCGGTTTACCCTACTAAACATTTGCTAGGGTCACTTGGGAACTTTACACCCCTTTTTATTCAATTACTCCCAATCGCCCTCCTTTTATTTTATTTATCATTCCCATTAAATACCCAATGACTTAAAAGTGTGTAGGGTTACATATGTGTTGGTCCGAAAATCTATCGCACTTTGGGCAGATCTATGGATAGATGAGCCAACAAGCAGATTGTGCAGGGCATAGCCCCTCTTTGAGTTAGCAAAGAGAAACTCGGTTTATTGCTATTCTACCAAAGAGGAATCATGCAAGTCCCACAAATTCTACCTTCGGGGATTTAGGATCTCATCCCAAAGTAGGGTGTTTCCTACTGTGAAAAGAAAGGAAAGAAAGAGAAGATGAAGAAAGAGCAGTCCGAATGAAGAAAAGAAATGAATTCCAAAGTAGAAAGATCAAGGTTTATGTTTTGGGATTGGTAGTAAAATGAGCCAAACCTACTTGCATAAACGAGCAAAGTAATACGATCATGAATAAATGAAAATAAAAGCAAGTAGATTTAACGAGAATAAACACATAGATCGACATAAGAAAGATCTCGATGTAAATAATACACGTATTCAAAGACAAAGTATAAATATTGTATTAATAATTCCTTCTGTTACAAAAAGCTCAAAGTCTTTTCTCCTCACTCCTATTTTTCATCTGAAAGATATTCACTCATCCATCCCCAATACAACAAGTATTGGAGTATTTATAGAAGAAGGAGAGAAAAGAAGGCAAAAAGGAGCCAACCACCTATTTACAAAATATCTAAAAGTCATGTTGACTTTTGACAACTTGATGGATGACATCATCCCATGGTGCAACATGGATGATGTCATCGTTTGTGCCAACATACTTTAGATATTTAAAAGAAAGTCGAAGAAGAGAGAGAAGAAGAAGAAGAAGAAGAAGAAGCCACTATTCATCATCGTCATCCTGCGGCCGGAAGGGAGTAGCCTACTTTTGCTGCTGCTCAGGTGACGAGATGTGGAATTGAGCGCGGTATTCCATGAACTTGCTGATCATGGGCCCTAGTTGATCCTGGGAAGGATCCTTGTGTCGCTCATTGATCGCCTCGCAAGTCTCCCGCTCGTCTATGAGCTTCTCTAGGAGTTTGGAATATTCTTTCTTTGCTTCTATGAGGAACCCGATGAAGTCCCGACAGGCCAGCAGGTTATTGATGGACTCTGCGTCAAAAGTGACCTCGGCTGACCCTCGCGAAATGATCTCCTTGAAGATCGAATTGTTTTATCGACCTTTCTTAAGGTGAAGGAAGGAGTAAGCAACCTTGGAGACATGTTGAGAACGATTTATTCCATTTGGTGCATTGCGTCAGAATTCTTCCTTTACCTTGTCGATCTTTTCAAGGACAAACTCCAGTTGATCCATCCGGTAGTCCAGGGTGGAAATGACTTTGTTGAGGGCTCTGGGATGACCAAAGACACCGAACTTGACCAGATCTTTGACTGAACAGTCGAACATTTGTTGAAAGGTCTCATGCTGCAGCCTAGCATGGTCTAGCTCTTCTGATATGGGTCCTACTAACGCTTGGAGTTCTTTATTTGCCTTGTTGATCATCGATATAAATCGAGAACTGGCGATTACTCGTTCACTTTGTCCTTGAGGATCTGGCTCCTCCAAGCGAAACGGCCATGCCCTGCTCGCCGATCTTTGCATATTCATTAATTTTATCCTAGCTCAGAGGCTCAGGAGTCTCGGTGGCAGTTGAGGGAGGTGCACTGCCCATCTTCTATAAGGCTTGGAGCAGATGTTTGTTTTGCTCTTTTAACAGCCTTTTCTCTTCTTTAGCTTCTTGAAGCTTCTTGCAGAGGGCGTCGACTGCGGATAGGGCCTCTCCTTGAAGGCTTTCCGAAGACGTACCCATTGTGACTTGGGTCACTGTATAATTTTTCGGAGACAGATCCTTTTTATCCTTGAGGGGATTGGGGTATGCGATCTCCATTACCCTCTCTCCCAAAGCACTCGAGAGAAGCGCATGACGGGCTTCACGCTCGCTTTGCCCCTTTTGATGGGATGACGAAAAAGTCCATCGGAGCGATGGGAACTTTTATTTTCCATTGACTTAAGTCTTTGGGAGCTCCAGGATGGACTTATGGGAGAAGGGCCGAGAAAAAGAGAATGGGGCATTACGCAGTAGTAGAAGGGAAAACGTGGAAACACTTGGAGGCGACATCGAGAGGGAAGCCGAGGAAGTGCTCACGGGAGGAAGAGATATCTGCGGGAGCGGGAGACATAGGAAGGGAAGGGTGCTCGAGAGATGAGGGAAGAAATGGAGGGGACATATCCGCGAGAGAAGAGAAGATGGATGAAGAAGCGGGAGGAACAAGTAGAAGAAGGGGGAGAGGACACGACCAAAGGAATGGCCGCTTGAGTCACTCAAGGAGGGGAAGGAGGAGGAGAAGAAGGGACAGAAGGGACCTCAAGTGTTGTAGTAGTACCGACATCCTGAGTGGATGTGTCTATTGGAACATCTTCTTCCGCTTCTTTCTCTGGAGAAGCCAGAGTTATAACTTGTTGCAGTGCGGCGTAAGGAGGAATCTCGGGAGCTTCCTCTTGAGTGGTGCTTTGGATTCACCCTCTTTACTTGTACCCTTACCTTTAGGCTTCTGTTTTGATTGAGGAGGTGCATTACCCAACGGAGAGGTCGTGAAATCAACTCCAAGGTAGATGAGCCCATTCATTCGGCACCAATGCTCTGTCCTGTGTAGAGTTTCCTTGATCCTTTCCTCAATTGTTTGAGGAGATTTGGTTCTATCAATTTCTGCAAAAGGCCAATCATCCCCACCTGTGTCAAGATATACATGATCCACTTCCTCTTCAGTAGTTTGGTAGCCTTTGGGGACGAGGGCTACCCCATATTGGATGATTTCTGCTAAGGCCAACCGAGAATGGTCCTTCCTCCTAAGCTCCACCTCATGATATAGGTCAATGTAAACATCCTCGATCTGAGGGATGTGGATTGGATCGAGCTTGGCCCTAGGAAGACAATTTCTCGGGTCGAAGGTAGGCCTTGCTGGGAAGTCATGTTTCAGATTTAGCAGCTCCAGCTCTGCAAACATGTCTTTTTCCTTGTGGTGAGTTAGACATGTATATCTACCCACTGTGAGGGGGAAAGGAGTTCCACCCTTCTTTCTTTTTTGGCACTTTTCATGATAAGTGACCAGCTGTCTTACAGCTCCTAGCAGGATCAACTTAGGCCCAGCATACCTTGGCAGTCTAGTTGGCTCTCCCAAGAAGTTGGCTGCCCTCAGATATGTGAATGTGGGGAATTGGGTGAACATGGCCCCCCATTTCTCAGTGGCTGCCACTATACTCTTGGTTGTGCGACCGTAAGTCATATTTGGCCTCAACAAGCAGACGATGAAGTAGAAAAATGCATCATTGATCTTTGTGAATTGAGGGATGCTATTTTCCAGCTTCAATTCTGGATAGTATTCATAAATTTTGACCTGGGGCCAAACCCCACTCCTCATCAGGGCTGGATAGTCCCTCTCTGAAGCTGCAGCGTAAACAACATAGGAATTCATGTAGAATCTCCCAGTTGTGGTAAATTGTTGTAGCTGCTCAGAGATCGTGCTGCTTATTATTTCTGCCCAGCAAAAGCGTTGATCGGGCACATTCTTGTTCATAGTCTCTAAGTACCGCAGCATCCATTTATGGAAAAAGTGGGCGTCAGGAAGCCCAAACACCCTGCTCAGGAACGTGATAGTGTCGCTGAGCTCCTCTGAAAAATCACTGCGGTGAATGATTTGTGGCCAATGGGTCACTACCTTTTTATTTTTCAGATAGACCTCGTTCATCACCGCATACACCGATCTTCATTGTCCTCCCATGCCTTAATGCACTCATCTTGGTTGACGGTCACAAAGTGCCGGTGATGAGAATGCCGAGTATTATCTCAAATTGGCTGGCAAAGGAGGTTGATTATGACCTCGCCCTTCTCATTTACAACACATCTTGTGTCTTTGTTATAGCATCAGTGCAACCACCATCATGAATTCATTGTTCATGGCACTTGGACCGGGATTCCTCCGGTGAAGTGCGAGGCACCGCCTATCGGCTTGTCCATCCATGGAATTCTTGTAACTTTCTGAGTTATGACCTAGAATTCCTCCATATCAATATGCCCCAACTCGAATCTCGATGTCCAGTCACACTCGGCACTCGGGAGTCGGGCATTCGACCCTCTGATATTTATACTTCATTTCCTCTTCCGTGAGTTTGGCCTTGCCTTTGGATTTGGTGGGTCTCTTGCTTGATGTTGACATAAGTTCTTCTGATTTTAGCTGATGATCTGCAAGAATGAGAAGTGAAACCCAATCGGAGAAAGCTGCGTCAGCCATTGTTTGATTTGCCATTGAAATGCTGACAGAAGAAAGAGTTAGCAATTTAAAGGCCTCGGGGCGCATGGCGCACAGATATTGCAATTTGCAGAGCTAAATAGGTAAGGCGCACGGGGAAAAGGGTGTTGCAAGGATAAACCAGCTAAAGGGTGCATGGCGCATAGACACGGCAGGTGCATTTGTGTTGTTGAGGAAAAGTGCGCTGCGCCATGTGGATGCATTTTGTAAAGGGCACACGAAATCTTTGTGTTACACGGGAACAGGATGCGCTCGTGGCGCATGTATTCATCATGTTGCACAGAAATTTGGTGCGCCAAAGGCGCATATAGGGTTTATGTAACATGTGCATTTTGCGCGCCTAAGGGAACTGGCGCGGCGCATGGAGGGTCTGCATGACACAATGTTACTTGTGATGAGGACGCGCGCTGCGCCTTTATAGCTTAACACCGCGCATAGGGTAGAGCCGTTACATGGATCTTGGGTGTTCCAAAGGGCACAAGAATTCTTTATGTTGCATCTAATTTTGATGTGCCAAGGGGTGCATGGAAAGCATTTGCAGCATGCGAGGGAAGTGCGCGATGAGGGCGCATCCTTTTATGACATAACAGAAGGAAATGCGTGCTATTGCGCGTCGCTGCTCTTTGTGTAACGAGGCGGTGTGGTGCGCAAGGGCGCAACTATTTTTAATGCTTCATGGTGAGCTCATGCACCAAAGGAGAAAATAGTTTTCTTTATAGGTTTGATTCTCAGAGGGTTTCCACATCAGGCCAAAACTCTCTTTGCAAGTTTTACTGGGTTGATAGAAATGGTTTTAAACCAAGGTTTTTCAAGCTATTGCTCAGGACAAGACTCTCTCTACCAGCAGATCTGGAAAGAGGAGGAAAAATGGAAAGATAGCAGGGGGAGGGACAGAAGTTCATGGGTGGCGCGAGCGTGGCGTTTGCAAACCACTCAATTGATTTATCAATTGAGGGCCTCTATATCTGCACTCACCCGACGAAATCTAAAGAGGGTGAGGGCCCCCAATCTCTCTATCTGCCAGATCTGATCGATCGAGATCTCGATCTATAGAGAGGGGAGGGGAGGGGAGGGGCCCGCCCCTCTCTCTCTGGAGGGCCCCCAATCTCTCTATCTGAGGGTATAGGGGCGAGGGTGAGGTTGAATATCTATAGAGAGAGGGGGGATCTCACCAGATATGATATATAGAAAGGGGTTGAATATGGAGAGAGGGGGATCTCACCCAAAGCCCTCTCTCTATATCTGGGTGAGGGGGAGAGGGGGCCGGTAGGGCGTGCTGGTGCTGCTCGACCCTTCATGCGATTGATAGATTCTACTGCAATGGTCCCTCGAATTCGGAAAGTAATGACCGGGATGGCCAACCCAATAGCGGATTCCGCAGCTGCCACCGTTAACACCGATAAAGCAAATGATTGACCCATCATATCATCCGGATAAACGGGAAATACCGAAGGGTTCAAATTGACGGCTGGTGACATTGATTCAATGGACATTGACATAATAGTAATATTCCGCCTATTTGGGGAGATTCCCCGAATACCCGAGAGGGGAATGATCATAGGAAATGTTGAATATTTGACGAGATCCATTTCGGGAACGTGGAACGGAGGGGAAATTCCGGAGGGGACTTGATTCTGAATTCGAAATCGATCACCGGGGCCCGCTCTTCTCTTCCATGCCGTGTCCCACTCCCGGGGGCCGGCTCCGCTTCTCTGTCCCGGATGGATGCTTGCGGCGATCTGTGATTGTCTCCATAGATGGATCGATCTATGATCGACGCAACGGTCCCCAACCCACCCACCCAATATTGATCTTATCTTCTCTTCTCTCTCTTTATTACACGGCCACTCTTTGCTCTTTCTTTTTGCGGCCAGTCCATCTTCGTAATCATACTATACTAGTCCATTTCGTTTCAGCAACTCCTTCCCTCTCCTCGCCGAGAGGGAGCCGGCGACGATCCGGGCGGCGGCTTTTTTCGAGGACCAGGACGATTATCCCCCCTTTCCGATAGCAACCGAGTTTACGTCCATCCCTGGTCGGGTACAGTTCCCTTTCTCTTCCTCGCCTTGTAGCCGTCACCCGAATCCGCGCAAGTGTGTCTGCACCCTGCCCCGAATTCTCAGAGTCGGACCCCTGGGAGCACCCTTTCCCGCATATCCATACAATACTCAAGTAGGCGGGGCGTGCGAGGTACCCACTACCCCGGAGTACCCCACGATCCCAAGACATAGATGGATGTCGGTTCGGGAATGCTATGCCTACACACAAGACTACCCTTCTTCCCGAGAGCTTCGCGGGGGACCGCCCGTGGGGGGTTTACTGCACAAGGCTCCTGCAGAGGGAGAAGCTCCCAGCGAATAGAAGGTGCTCAGCTCCGCACAACATAGGGATTAGCACGCTTTCGGGAAAAACATGGAATAGTAAAAGATCCGGCATGCGAAACACGGCGATCATGAGAAATTCGCGAATTGGAAATACTATAACATACTCTTTCCCATAACTTTCTATACTGGACCAACCCACTAGAATGCGAATAGGGATTGGAAATGTGGTCAATACCACAAAGAATGAGGGGATACCATCTAGACCCATGTACAAATTGATGTTCTCATGAGGAAGCCATCGAATGGTTCCCACGAATTGGAATTCGGCCGTGGAGGAATCAAATTGTATCCGGAGAACGAGGGAGTACAAGAAAGTGAGGGGAGAGACGCACAGACCAATGAATCGTATCAATCGTATTCTTGAGTTTGGAATGAAGAGGAGGATAATGCTCCCCAGCACGGGACACGGAATCAGACCACTCAGATCGGAATAGCATTCACGAAATTGCCGTAACGTAGAAACATTGGGGGGATTCGTTGGCAACACAACAGCAGATGGGGCTCCCAACACGAACGGAGGAGTGATGGGTTCCTCCATGTTTGTCTCGATAAGAGTCTCCCCGATCGATCCGGGGAGCCGAGCCCTCTCTCGCCCCCTCTCTATATATGGGTGAGAGAGGGGGGGGGAGAATACCGAGATAAGATAGAATAGAGAGGGGGCTCTCCCCAATCGATCACGTGGGGGGAGTCGATCCCTCTCTCACCCCCTCTCATATATGGGTGAGAGAGGGGGGAGAATACCGAGATAAGATAGAATAGAGAGGGGGGGGGGCCCTATAGATCCCATATAGAGAGAGGGGGGGCGCCCCACCCCTTCCTATCTTATCTTCTATATCCGGCTGATAGGGGGAAGATCGTCCGGAGAGAACCCAACTGTCCAGATCCAGAGAGAACCGAATATCTCTTTATTCTCATCTATAGATGGGCGGCCCTATCTAGAACTATCTATATGGAGGGGTCCCCTATATATGGCATCTATTATGTACGTGATATGACTGATGAATATAGGCGCCCCTAGAAATAGCTACTCTAGAGGCCCCCCCCCTCTCTATTCTATCTTATCTCGGCTCCCATATCTATATAGAGGGGGGAGAGAAGGGCTCGGCTCCCCCATATAGAGAGAGGGCCCGGTATTCTCTATATCTCGGCTCCCTATCCATATTCTATCTGGGGCTGCCCTCGACTGTATAGAGAGATAGATGGCCCCACCCCCTCTATATAGATCTGGGGGGATCTATATATAGCCGCCCTCGACTGCCCCCATATATAGATAGAGGGTACCCTCAGATATGGCGACGGCCGAGAGGTAAGAGCTATCCTCGGTCTCCCGGCCCCTTTTCTTAATAAGGTCGCCGGATAGAAAGGGGAGGCCCCGAGAGAACTATAGATGTCGGCGCGAGGTTCTCCCTCTCCCGACGCCCGACCCCCTACCTATCTCCCCTCTATTCTATGTTCTATGGAGGGCCCCCCATAGGGCCCCTATATTCTATTCTATTATATCTCGGCTCTCTATCTTCTATGGGAGATCAGATCTGGGCGGCCCCCCCCCTCCCCTGAACTATCTTATCCATCTGGCTATCTATCTGGGGGGTCTTTATATCTATATATGGCGCCCAGATCTCTACTCCCCTATACTCTATCTGCGGCGATGGTATCCCCATCTCTACTCTATATAGACGGGACGGGATCGATCCCCTATAGAGATCTGGATATGGGCAATCACTCACAACTCATATCATCGATCCCTCCAGTTAAGTTTCGATCGAGATGAGATATCTGGGGGGGCCAGATAGGGATATAATGGAATCGACTGAATGACCGCCATATATCTATATCCTTCCGCTTCCCACTGAACGGTACACATACCATATATCTAGATATAGGGCCGATAGGGCGAACGGTACACACACCATTCATAGATACCGGTACGGTCATCTAGATTGCAATTAAAAGAGCCTATCTATATCTGGGGCAGGTGGGCCCCCCTTCTCTATATAGGGGATATAGAGGGCCTATATAGAGATATGGGTGTGGTTAGGCAGGTGGGGTAGCTATATATAGTAGGGGACGATCAGACGCCATCCGTATATATATCTATATAGAGAGTTCACCCCTTCCATAAATGATAGGGCGGCTTCATCCCAACCCCCTATATGGTATGGGAGTGGGAACCATCCCTCGGCCTCTCTAGATATCGGAGCACATCCCTCATAAACTAGCCTAACCACACACCCACCGATGAACCCGCGGGGACACATCCCTCAGAAACTAGAGAGTGGGCCTCAGAAACAGTAGAGTGGGAACCCCTCAGCCCTATCCTATATATTGATAACCCCACCCCACCGATTCTAGTTGGCTCCCATCCGATCACAGAATATACCGATCCCAGCTACGCTACATAATAGATGGCCCCCCCCTCTCTATTAGATCTCGGCTCCCCCATCTATATATAGGGTAGGGAGGGGGGGTGCCCCATATCTGGATAGGGAACTATGGACTAGCTAGCTCTGTCTCTCATTCGAATCAATTGAGTGCCCGAATATTGAGCACCATTACGAATACCCTATATATCATCTGGGGGTGGCATCCATTCCATTATATACGTGATATGATGACGATTCCAGTCTCGAATCTAACATCACGAACTAATATAATATAATATAATATAATATAATAAAGAGGCTCTATATGACTGTCACCCCCAACCCCACCCCCTATAGATCTTATCTGATCTATATGGCAGGGCAGTCATATCGGTAGCGACCCATATCTATCTATAGGGGAGCATATAGTAGAGAGGGCTTCTTCCCAGCCCTATATATAGAACTATAACTGTCACTAAATTCAATTCCTATCTCAACTGCAACTGGAATATAGATATTATTCATCCGGCTGTATAGAGGGTGATCGACCCCCTCTCTAGATATGGGGGGGGGCGGGACACGACACCTAGTGGATTAGTCACCATACCGTACCGGTTCTCCATTTGATATGAAGTTGGGCTCCGCATATAGGCATATAGTTATAGCTATAGTGGAGGTGGAGGGCCGCCCACTGTCTAGATAGGCGCGGGAGACTAGACTCTGGTGCAACCTACACCTAACTACCTACACCCATATCGTCATAGGGGCCCCCCCTCCATAGAATAGAGGGGCCCTATAGATATATCTTCTCGCCCCTACATATCTCATCTCTGGGGGGGGGGCGCCTCTCTATAGGTTCCCTCGGCCTTCCCATAGATAAGATCTCTAGGGGGGTGGGGGGGGCCTGCCTATCTATAGGACCCCACCCCTATATATAGATGTAGATGTAGTTAGCTTAGTTCTGAGCTATACGCTCCGTTCTGTATTTCGTAGTTCTTCGTATTTGTAGCGGCCAGCCCCAGAGAGATAAGATAAGATATAGAGAGAGGGGTGAGCGCAGCGTAGCGTAGCGAACCACTCAATTGATTTATCAATTGAGGGCCTCTATATCTGCACTCACCCGACGAAATCTAAAGAGGGTGAGGGCCCCCAATCTCTCTATCTGCCAGATCTGATCGATCGAGATCTCGATCTATAGAGGGGAGGGGAGGGGCCCGCCCCTCTCTCTCTGGAGGGCCCCCAATCTCTCTATCTGAGGGTATAGGGGCGAGGGTGAGGTTGAATATCTATAGAGAGAGGGGGGATCTCACCAGATATGATATATAGAAAGGGGGTTGAATATAGAGAGAGGGGGGATCTCACCCGAAGCCCCTCTCTCTATATCTGGGTGAGGGGGAGAGGGGGCCGGTAGGGCGTGCTGGTGCTGCTCGACCCTTCATGCGATTGATAGATTCTACTGCAATGGTCCCTCGAATTCGGAAAGTAATGACCGGGATGGCCAACCCAATAGCGGATTCCGCAGCTGCCACCGTTAACACCGATAAAGCAAATGATTGACCCATCATATCATCCGGATAAACGGGAAATACCGAAGGGTTCAAATTGACGGCTGGTGACATTGATTCAATGGACATTGACATAATAGTAATATTCCGCCTATTTGGGGAGATTCCCCGAATACCCGAGAGGGGAATGATCATAGGAAATGTTGAATATTTGACGAGATCCATTTCGGGAACGTGGAACGGAGGATTCATTTCTTTATTTTCAATCCAAAACACACCCACAAACAACCAAAAACCACAAAAACAAAACGCACGAAGGGCAGAAGGCCACTTACCCGGATATAAACGATGAAAAAGCATGAGAACGGGTCCACAACGTGATCAAAAGCGACAAGGCAAAGGCGCTGACAGGGTCGAGAAAATAATGAAAATAGTCACGTGATTTCTTTGGTGACAATGACAGTGCAGACGCGCCTATATATAGGTGAGGTAGCAATAAATGCACCACCAAATTTTTAAAGAGGCGCACCAAATGACTTGTCGACACGAGAAAGCATGCGCCCTTTGGCGCACCGAAAGACTTGTCAACATGAAGATATGTGCGCCCATGGCGCACCGAAAGTGGTGTTGACAGAAGAAAATGTGCGCCTTTGGCGCACCAAAAAGAGGCGTAACAAAGTTCTGCACGACAGAAGGCGCATGTCCTCGCGCACACAGAAGGCTTCAACATGGACAGTGCACCAAAATGCCTGCTGACATAGGAAAGCATGCGCCAAAGTATTAAAGGGGCGCATCAACTTTTGATGTTCAGATAAGTCATTATATGCTCCCACCAAAAGACCAAAACGACTAAGTTCGAAAACCAGATTTCCCGGAAGGGATTTTGCAACGTTTGAATGCAAGGGATCCCTAACGAGGAATCGGAACAAAATTTTGGTATGGTTATCTGTAAAATTGCCCTTGTCAATTTTACGGGATAACAATTGTTGGCTCTTTCTGGGGACTATCCCGAGCAAACTCGGGGTAGAGAATCCCAGTCTCATGTGCCTATCCATTGAGTAATAGAATAAAAAACAAGAGGCGACCAGGCGAACAAAAGAAACACAACAAACAAAAAGCAAACACACGACAAAAACAAACACACAACTAAAGCAAACTGTACAAAGAAGAGAGCAAGCTCTACTTCCTGAAAATTTTCAGATGTTGCCCGCTGTAGGGAAGCGGGAGTTTGGTTCCATCTAGATATGAGAGATAGAAACTATTCTCTCCGTTGAGCTACTTGATCTTGAAAGGTCCTCTCCATAGGGAATCAAACTTTCCGTGCATGCCTTTTGGCTCTCTTCGCTTGTCCCACAGAAGGACGAGGTCTCCCACCTGGAAATTTCTTTGCTTAGCTTTTTTATCGAACAGTCTCTTGACTTGATTCTGATGTTCGGTGATCCTGTCGACCACTCTTACTCTCTTTTCTTTGAGCTCTGTCAGATACATGATCCTCTTTTCAAGAGAATTTTGGAAAGTTTCATCTTCAATAGCTCGTGCCAAGCGTAGAGCAGGGAGTTCAGTAGAAATGGGAAGCTCGGCATCAGTGCCATATAACACTTGAAAAGGTGACATACCGAGGGACCTCTTGGGAGTAATATGATCTACCCACAAAGCGTCATATAAGGACTTGTGCCACATCCGTTGATTTTCCTCCACCAGTTTTCGTATGATGGTCACCAAGTTCTTATTGCTGGATTCTGCCTTGACCATTTCCCTGAGGGTAATAATCTGAGGCGTGAGCCAAAGTTATCCCATATTCATAGCAAAAACTAATAACTTCTCGTGAGGAGAAGTTAGAAGCATTATCAGCAACAATCTTATTGGGAACGCCGAACCTGACAATAATATTTTCTTTAATAAAACTACAAACAACCTCAGAAGTGGCATGTTTGACAGGTATGGCTTCCACCCACTTGGTGAAGTAATCATTGTTTGTTAGGACATAACTATGTCCGGCACTCGATTGGGGATTGAGTGCACCAATAAAATAAATTCCCCATTGCCTGAATGGTTCGTTGACAATGATCGCCCGAGAGGAAAAGCAGCCAACTTGGGCTTGCCGACGAACTCTTGGAAAGGTTCACATTTTACTACCAGTGCAGTGTATCATGGAAAAGCGTTAGCCAATAGTACTGCCTCGGATGATCTTGTGTTCCGTCACGGAAGAGGAGAAATGGCCTCCACAGGCTGAGTTATGAAAACTTTCAAGTAGCTTTACCTTCTCGTGGCTTGTCGACACATCGCAAGAAGACACCATCTATCCCGCATTTGTATAAGCCATCATCCCAGATGACATATTTGGCATTTGCTTTGAGCTTTATAGTGCACTTCTCCTTTGATTAGGTGAGCTGGACATTCTCCGTAGGTGAGGAAGAAAGCAATATCGGAATACCACTCATCTTTGGGTCGCAACAAATAGGACCGAGGCGAGAGAATGGGATTTCTCCGGTGGCTTTGCGCTTCGTTGAAACAATCATCCTTTTCCTTAGGGCTTTCGAATCTTTGTTTTCATCCATAAGCCGACATAAACCCTTGCCTCTTACCACTTGGTTGTTTTTAATCCAGTCGTACTCCTGGACCTTTACAATCAATTCCTCGCAAGCTTCCTAACTCTGTTGAGTTAGAATTGATTTAAGCGCCGTGTCGGGAACCAACACCACCGTATGAGAGTTTAAAATGTAATACCTGAAGTTCTTGACCGCTTTGACAATGGTGAAGGCATGCTTTTCCAGTTGAGACATTTTTAGTTCGTGAGGCTTGAGGGGAGAGCTCATGAATGCAATCGGAGATTCAATATCCTCTCGAATTCTTTTGCATCAAGATGGCGAAGCGAGTATGCTCAGATGCGTAACTATACATGATAAAGTCCTTGGAGAAATCGGGACATACCAGGACTGGTGCGTGAGCGACGGAAGCTTTTATCTCTTCGAACGACCTCTTTCCTTCTTCGCTCCATCGGAAAGTTGGTGACCCCTTCATCATGTTCAATATGTGACGAGTTTCTCAAAGAAAGTCGGGAACAAAACACCTGAGAAAGTTCACCTTTCCGAAGAAAGAATGAACGCCAGTCTTACTTGTAGGCGAGTAAGGCTCTGAATAGCCTTAACTCTTTCGGTATCTATCTTTGTTCCTTCTTTGCTAACAACATGTCCTAGCAACTTTCCTTCTGTGACTCCAAAAACAGATTTTTTGGGTTCAGGGAAATCCCATGTTCTCGGCACCTGGCCAACACTTGCTCTAGGTGATCACAATGATCACTTCGTTGTTTAGAGAACACAGTTAAGTCATCCAGATAAATGACAATGACTTTCCCCATCATACCTTTGAATGCCAGGTCCATGGCCCGCTGAAAAGTGGCACCAGCATTGGTTAGGCCAAAAGGCATCCTGCTATAGGCAAATGTACCCCAGGGAGTAGTGAATGCTATTTTAAATTGATCTTCAGGTGAGACTTCAATTTGATTGTAGCCTGTAAAACCAACAAGCATGGACAACATTTCGATCCGATATCTGCTTGCGAACTTGATCCATTATGGGAAGTGGGTAGTTGTCTTTCAAGGAAGCTTTCGATTCATATTTTGAAAATCTACGCATATGCGTATTTCCCGTTCTTCTTATGCACTAGCACAATGTTTTGTACCCAAGTCTTTGTGATGGATAGGAAAGATGATTCTTGCATCCAGCATTTTCTGAATTTCAGCCTGTATAGTGCCTGAGATCTTAGGATTATAATGCCTCTGCTTCTGGCGAAAGGCTTTGACGTCTTCTTTCAATGGGATGTCATGCTGGACATCTTTTGGTTTAAAAGACTTTAGATCGGCATAGGACCATGCCAATACATCCATGTATTTCTTCAGCAACTTGACAAATTTCTGCTTCTCTTCAGGCGTGCAACATTTTCCAATGTTCACAAACTGCGGGTGTTCTACCGAACCTAAATTGACCGGTTCGGTTTCTGGGGATGAGTCAGGATCATCTCGCCTCTTCTTTTTCACAAAACGATCATGCCTGTCGAACAACCACTCCAGAGAAACCAGGCCCTTTGGAATTTTATTTCCTTTGAGCTGACATATGCCATCGTTCCCTTCGGATTCATCGTCTTGATTGGTGACTGATTCACGACAAGTGGAAGTAGATCCTTCAAAGTGCAATTCTTTAAAATTTTCCGCCTTCTCTAGAAAGGAAATGAGTTGATTATCATCGTTGAACACTTGCCAATGCTGAGAATTGTCTGGCACGCTTGGGCGGAAAACCACCTCAATGGTGTATTTGTTTGTTTTCAGGACACGGGTGAGGAGCATGAGAGATTAAACGCCAATGAATCGGCCATGTCATTATGAGCTCTTGGAATGGATTCAATTGAAAAAGCATCAAACTCTTCAATGCTATCCCACACTGCATTACGGTAATGCCTGAGCCTTTCATTCTTCACTTGATAAATCCTTTTAACTTGATTTACAACTAGCTCTGCATCACCTTGCACTTTTAGATTTTTGATCCCTCTTTCCTTTGCGGCTTGCATGCCAAGTAGCAAAGATTCATACTCAGCAGTATTATTCGTGTTGAAAAACTGCAACTTGAAAGAGAGAGGAACAATCTCCCCTTCGGGAGATATTAGCACGGCTCCGGCACCACATCCACCGTTGCTTGTTTGCCATCGACCGCAAGGTCGAGATCTTATTAAGATCTTCTTCTTGAATGAGAACAACCATTTTGTCAGACTCGGTAGACAAGAAATAGTTCCCCATCCCTGATGATTCGAAAAGAATTTGAGCTTTGGGGTCCTCAGAGCTAGTAACCAAGTACTTCTTTTGTGATTTTGGCTCCAAGGTCTGCATTACACCTTTGACGAGGATTCTAGCCTTAGACCAGTCCATATGAATTTCCCCACCAACTTTGCAAAAATTCTTCCCAGCAAAATTCCGTAGGCTGCTGGAATGTCAACAACGAGGACGGTCATCTTTACTCTCTTCTCTGGGAATGCCACAAATGCAAATTACGCGTCTTTGATTTGACCAATCAATGGAACCTGCTTGGTTTCCAAAGAATAACACCGCCAAAAGGCTTGGTAAGGGTGAGGCCCAAAGCATGGGCAACTTTTTCCAAAGCATGCGTTATCGAAGCTCTAGAATCAATTATACAGTTACTCAACTTGTGGCCATTGATTAGGAGGGAGAGATAGAAAGGTTCTATCTTTCCTGATGCAGATGTTGAGGCAACATTTATGCGGGATTCAGGAGGAGTGGAAAGGATTCCTTTCGGGAAACCTGATTAGATATAACAGCTTGACTTTGAATATACTTAGTCAATCTTACAAGCTGTTCGGGATTTGACTGAAGGTACTCGGCTTCAGACATTTGGATCTTGGTCTTTTTGCATGATCTATGATATCAAATGTGGCCAAGGGTTGGGCTGGTGAAGGAATGAGTCCCTCACTTCATGATGGTGGAGTAGGAGTACTGGTCTTGATAGGAATATGAGAGGGCTGATTTGGAGGAGAAATGGGAGGAAAAGATTTCCTTGTAAAAGACTTAACAGGGAGTTGAGTAGGAAGAGGATTTCCTCTTTTAGAAATGGTTGGAGGCACGTTTGACACGACCTTCTCCTTCGGCACATGGGCAGCGACCTCTCTTTCTTTTCCTTGCGAGTGGGTAAAGACAACGTATGATTGCCGCTTGCATATCCTGGTACCCTCCTCTTCATCGATTCTTCCTCATCAAATTCCATATACCCGATAGTAGAGTCGCCGGAGTCGGCTCATCAACGTCTTGATCATCTTCACCTCTAGGCGAAGGTTCTTCGTAATCTTGTTCCTCTTCTTCAATGTCGGCTAGAGCATTGACCGGAGGAGCCTCAAGTGCCGGCCGTGGAGTAGTTGCGGAGTAAGCGCGGCCTTTGTGACACATTGTTAGGAACAAAATTCCTCCGTGGAATATCCCAGTACGAGGAACTCGGGGAAGCTTGGGCCAACTGCTTCTTCAATGCAAGCAAGTCATTCGCCATCTTTTGAAAGGGTGGATCGGATGAAGTAGTGGGACGAAGGGCTTGAAGATTTAGGCTTGGGGATTCCCTTCTCAATTTGCCAAATATTATCAAATTATATTCAATTCGGATGGCAGCGGCACAGGCGAGAATTAAGGTAGCCACTTGCTCTTACAGGAGCAAGAAACTTACTTTCGAGCTCATAGCATTCACGAAGAAACACTTTTGATTTTTCGGTGTTGGAAGCATGGCAACAGGGATGCAGTTGATTAATGCATTGAACCTGGCGATAAAATCACGCATGGTCTCATTGGCCTCCTTTTCGGGTGAGTGATGCGTGATAACAAAGCAAATGTATCTTCGAGGGTTTTTACTGTCTTCAAAAGCATCCCGCAAGGTGGCCCAACTGGTAATAGATCCGGCCGGCAAATGCTGAAACCATTCAGCTGCAGGCCCTTGTAGAGTTTCCAGAAAAAGGTGAACCGACACATCCTCATGAGTTACATCCAAGATACTGCACGACATGATGAATGCAGATATGTGTGAATCCGTGCTTTGGTTTCCGCTCCCATCGAATTTGGGAAAATTCTTTCGGTTTCCGTGAGGGAGCACGTGAACAGGATGTGGTAATGCGAGAGGACCCATAGCATTTCCCCATGGCACCGCCATCTGGACAGCTGGAAAAAGAACGCGGGCTGGGAGTGCGGTTCCACTGAGCAATAAAGCACTGCAAAGGGATGTAGAGGCTCCTTGTGAAAACCGGCTCTTCCGTGGGGGTGAGGTGCTTCTGGTTGACCGATCAGCTGAACTTAGTGATGAAAAGTGTGCCGGTGCTACACTGAAATTGTGCCTTTGAAGCCGATCAAAAGTAGGATCGACTTCTCCACGAGCTACCCGCCACGCGGAAATGACTCACCCGCCGCGTACCTTCCAGATCTGGAACGTTGTGGTGCAGATTTAAAATTTATTTTTGGGTGTACTTGCTGATTTTCTGGTTTTTCTGACAAAAACCAGCAGCATGTACTTTTCTAAATATTTAAAAACTATCCTCTTTTGAAAACCGATTGCGGTTAATGACAAATAACAGTGAGGATAAAATGACAGTGAAGATTAGCAAGCTGATTTTCAGATCTAAATTTTGACTTTTTCAAAGAGTTAGAAAATTTTGGTAAACAGTCAAAAACTCAGATCTACGGCAGAATACGGACTTTTATAAAAACTCAGCGAACTAAAGATCTCCAACTAGTCCAGATCTATGGATCTCAGAAGAAATTTTTTGATTCGGAGCACTTTTGCAAAATTTTGGATTTTTAACAAAAAGTGCAGATTTTGCAAACAAGCAATGACGATTTTTCTAATTTTTCTAGATTTTCTATCCTACCACCATCATAGATCTGATAGATCATTCGATCCCAGTGAGTCGCCAAAACCTGCTGGTCCGAAAATCTATCGCACAGGCGAGATCTATGGATAGATTTGAGCCAGCGGTGTGCGGGGCATAGCCCTCTTTGAGTCGAAGCGGCGGTTTATTGCTATTCTACCGCAGCAGGAATGCATGCAAGTCTCACAAATTCTGCCTTCGGGGGTTTGGGATCTCATCCCAGTAGGGTGTTTCCGACTGCGAAAAGAAAGGAAAGAAAGAGAAGATGAAGAAAGAGCAGGTCCGAAGGAAGAAAAGAAATGAATTCCAAAGCAGAAAGGTCAGAAGGTTTATGTTTTGGGATTGGTAGTAAACAGAGCCAAACCTACTTGCATAAACGAGCAAAGCAATACTGATGATGAATAAATGATAATAAAAATGAAGCGATTTAATGAGAATAAACACATAGATCCGACATAAGAAATATCTGATGTAAATAATACACGTATTCAACACAAAGTATAAATATTGTATTAATAATTCCTTCTGTTACAAAAAGCTCAAAGTCTTTTCTCCTCACTCTTATTTTTCATCTGAAATATATTCACTCATCCATCCCTAATACAACAAGTATTGGAGTATTTATAGAAGAAGGAGAGAAAAGAAGGCAAAAAGGAGCCAACCACCTATTTACAAAGATATTTACAAAACATCTAAAAGTCATGTTGACTTTTGACAATTTGATGGATGACATCATCCCATGGTGCAACATGGATGATGTCATCATTTGTGCCAACATACTTTAGATATTTAAAAGAAAGTCGAAGAAGAGAGAGAAGAAGAAGAAGAAGAAGAAGAAGCCACTATTCATCATCGTCATCCTGCGGGTGGAAGGGAATAGCCCTGCTTTGCTTTACTCGCTACTCGGTGACGAGATGTGGAATGGGCGCGGTATTCCATGAACTTGCTGATCATGGGCCCTAGTTGATCCCGGGAAGGATCCTTGTGTCACTCACCGATCGCCTGCAAGTCTCCGCTCGTCCTATGAGCTTCTCGATAGTTTGAAATATTATTTCTCTGTTTCTTAGGAACCCGATGAAGTCCCGACAGGCCAATAGGTTATTGATGGACTCTGCGTCAAAAGTGACCTCTGGCCCCAGCCCTCGCAAAATGATCTCCTTGAAGATCTGAATTGTTTCATCGACTTTTCTTAAGGTGAAGGAAGGAGTAAGCAACCCTGGAGACATGTTGAGAATGATTTGTTCCATTTGGTGCATTGTGTCCAGGGCTTCTTCCTTTACCTTGTCGATCTTTTCAAGGACAAACTCCAGTTGATCCATCCGGTAGTCCAGGGTGGAAATGACTTTGTTGAGGGCTCTGGGATGACCGAAGACACCGAACTTGACCAGATCTTTGACTAAACAGTCAAACATTTGTTGAAAGGTCTCATGCTGTAGCCTAGCATGGTCCAGCTCTTCTGATATGGGTCCTGCTAACGCTTGGAGTTCTTTATTCGCCTTGTTGATATTTAGATATAAATCAGAGAACTTGGCAATTACTCGTTCACTGTCCTTGAGGATCTGACTCCTCCAAGCGGAAACGGCCATGCCCTGCTCGCCGATCTTTGCATATTCATTAATTTTATCCACGGCTCGAGAGGCTCGGGAATCTCGGTGGCGATTGAGGAGGGTGCACTTGCCCATCTTCTATAAGGCTTGGAGCTAGATGTTTGTTTTGCTCTTTTAATAGCCTTTTCTCTTCTTTAGCTTCTTGAAGCTTCTTGCAGAGGGCGTCGACTGTAGATAGGGCCTCTCCTGAAGGCTTTCAAGAAGACGTACCCATTGTGACTTGAGTCACTGTATAATCTATCGGAGATAGATCCTTTTTATCCTTGAGGGGATTGGGGTATGCGATCTCCATTACCCTCTCTCCCGAAGCACTCTGAGAGAAGCGCGTGACGGGATTCTGCTTCTTTGCCCCTTTGACGGGATTACGGAAAAGTCCATCGGAGTGATGGGAACTTTTCTTTTCTACCGACTTAAGTCTTTGGGAGATCCATTTGGACTTATGGGAGAAGGGCTAGAAAGCAGAGAAGGGGCAGCTGCGGTAGTAGAAGGGAAAACGTGGAAACACTTGGGGGCAGCATTAAGAGGGAAGCCGAGGAAGTGCTCACGGGAGGAAGAGATCTCACAGGAGAGGAAGACATAGGAAGGGAAGGGCGCTCGGAGATGAGGGAAGAAATGGAGGGGGACAGATCTGCGCGAGAGAAGAGAAGATGGATGAAGAAGCGGGAGGAAGCAGTAGAAGAAGGGGAAAGGACACGACCAAAGGAATGGCCGCTTGAGTCACTCGAGGATGGGAAGGAGGAGAATAAGAAGGGAAAGAAGGGACCTCAAGTGTTGTAGTAGTGCCGACATCCTGAGTGGATGGGCCTATTGGAACATCTTCTTCCGCTTCTTTCTCTGGAGAAGCCAGAGTTATAACTTGTTCTGGTGCAGTGGAAGGAGGACTCTCAGGAGCTTCCTCTTGAGTGGTGCTGGATTCACCCTCTTTACTTTTACCCTTGCCTTTAGGCTACTGTTTTGATCGAGGAGGTGCGTTACCCAACGGAGAGGTCGTGAAATCAACTCGAGGTAGATGAGCCCATTCATTCGGCACCAATGCTCCTCTCTGCGTGCGAGTTTCCTTGATCCTTTCCTCAATTGTCTGAGGAGCTTTGGTTCTATCAATTGCCGCAAAAGGCCAATCGTCCCCACCTGTGTCAAGATATACTTGATCCACTTCCTCTTCAGTAGTTTGGTAGCCTTTGGGGACGATGGCTACCCCATATTGGATGATTTCTGCCAAGGCCAACCGAGAATGGTCCTTCCTCCTAAGCTCCACCTCATGATATAGGTCAATGTAAATATCCTCGATCTGAGGGATGTGGATTGGATCGAGCTTGGCCCTAGGAAGACAATTTCTCGGGTCGAAGGTAGGCCTTCTGGGAAGTCATGTTTCAGATTTAGCAGCTCCAGCTCTGCAAACATGTCTTTTGCCTTGTGGTGAGTTAGACATGTATATCTACCCACTGTGAGGGGGAAAGGAGTTCCACCCTTCTTTCTTTTTGGCACTTTTCATGATAAGTGACCAGCCTGTCTTCTACTCCAAAGAGATCAACTTAGGCCCAACATACCTTAGCAGTCTAGTTGGCTCTCCCAAGAAGTTGGCTGCCCTCAGATATGTGAATGTGGGGAATTGGGTGAACAGGGCCCCCCATTTCTCAGTGGCTGCCACTATACTCTTGGTTGTGCGACCGTAAGTCATATTTGGCCTCAACAGGTAGATGATGAAGTAGAAAAATGCATCATTGATCTTTGTGAATTGAGGGATGCTATTTTCCAGCTTCAATTCTGGATAGTATTCATAAATTTTGACCTGGGGCCAAACCCCACTCCGCGTGAGGGCTGGATAGTCTCTCTCTGAAGCTGCAGCATAAACAACATAGGAATTCATGTAGAATCTCCCAGTTGTGGTAAATTGTTGTAGCTGCTCAGAGATCGTGCTGCTTATTATTTCTGCCCAGCAAAAGCGTTGATCGGGCACATTCTTGTTCATAGTCTCTAAGTACCGCAAGATCCATTTGTGGAAAAAGTGGACGTCGGGAAGCCCAAACACCCGCTCGGGAACGTGATAATGTCATTTGAGCTCCTCTGAAAAATCCCTGCAGTGAATGATTTGTGGCCAACGGGTCACTACCTTTTTATTTTTTAGATAGACCTCATTCATCAGCTGCATACGCTGATCTTCATTTTCCTCCCATGCCTTAATGCACTCATCTTGGCTGACGGCCACAAAGTGCCGGTGATGAGGAATACCGAGTATTATCTCAAAGTGGCGGGCAGTGAGGTTGATTACGACCTCGCCCTTCTCATTTACGACACATCTTGTGTCTTTGTTATAGCATCGGGAAACCACCATCATGAATTCATTGTTCACGGCACTGACTGGGATTCCTCCAGCGAAGTGCAGGGCACTGCCTATCAGCTTGTCCATCCATGGACTTCTTGTAACTTTCTGAGTCCTGACCCAGAATTCCTCCATATCAATATGCCCCAACTCTGAATCTCTGATGTCCAGTCACACTCGGCCTGGGAGTCGGGCATTCTGACCCTCTGATATTTATACTTCATTTCCTCTTCCATGAGTTTGGCCTTGCCTTTGGATTTGGTGGGTCTCTTGCTTGATGTTGACATACATTCTTCCGATTTTAGCCGATGATCTGCAAGAATGAGAAGTGAAACCCAATCGGAGAAAGTCCTGTCAGCTGTTTGATTTGCCATTGAAATGCTGACAGAAGAAAGAGTTAGCAATTTAAAGGCCTCGGGGCGCATGGCGCATGGATATTGTAGTTTGCAGAGCTAAATAGGTAAGGCGCACAGAAAAGGGTGTTGCGAGGATAAACCCAGTGCCAAAGGGTGCATGGCGACGCATGACACTGCAGGTGCGTTTTTGTTGCTGCAGGACAAGTGCGCCTGCGCCATGTGGATGCATTTTATAAAGGGTGCACGGAATCTTTGTGTTACACGGGAATAGGATGCACCCGTGGCACATGTATTCATCATGTTGCACGGAACTTCGGTGCGCCAAAGGCGCATATAGGGTTTATGTAACATGAACATTTTATGCGCCTAAGGGAACTTGGCGTGGTGCATGGAGGGTCTGCATGACACAATGTTGCTGCGATGAGGGACGCGCCTGCGCCTTTATAGCTTAACAATTGGCGCATAGGGCATAAAGCTGTTACATGGATGTTGGGTGTGCCAAAGGGTGCATGAATTCTTTATGTTGCATCTAAGTTTGATGCACCAAGGGGCGCATGGAAAGCATTTGCAGCATGCGAGGGAAGTGCGCCATGAGGGCGCATCTTTTTATGATGTAACAGGTAGGAAATGCGCGCCATTGGCGCGGCTGCTCTTTGTGTAATGGGGCGGTGGGTGCGCCAAGGGCGCAACTATTTTTAATGTTGCATGGCGAGCTCATGCGCCAAAGGAGAAAACAATTTTTTTAGGTTTGATTCTCAGAGGGTTTCCACATGGCCAAAACTCTCTTTGCAAGTTTTACTGGGTTGATAGAAATGGTTTTAAACCAAGGTTTTAAGCTATTGCTCAGGACAAGACTCTCTCTACCAGCAGATCTGGAAAGAGGAGGAAAATGGAAAGATAGCAGGGGGAGGGACAGCAAGTTCATGATTCATTTCTTTCTTTTCAATCCAAAACACACCCACAAACAACCAAAAACCACAAAAACAAAACACACGAAGGGCAGAAGGCCACTTACCCGGATATAAACGATGAAAAAGCGTGAGAACGGGTCCACAACGTGATTGAAAGCGACAAGGAAAGGCGCGACATTGTGGTCAGAGAAAATAATGAAAATAGTCACGTGATTGCTCTGGTGACAATGACAGCGCAGACGCGCCTATATATAGGCGAGGCAACAATAAATGCGCCACCAACTTTTTAAAGGGGCGCACCAAATGAGCTGTCGACATGAGAAAACATGCGCCCTTTGGCGCACCGAAAGACTTGTCAACATGAAGATATGTGTGCCTATGGCGCACCGGAAGTGGTGTTGACAGAAGAAAATGTGCGCCTTTGGCGCACCAAAAAGAGGCGCAACAAAAGTTCTGTCGACAGGAAGGCGCATGCGCCTTAGCGCATGCAGGAAGGCTTCAACATGGAGAGGCACACCAAAATGCCCGCCGACACAAGAAATCATGTGCCAAAGGATTAAAGGGGCACATCAACTTTTGATGTTGCATAGTCATTATATGCGCCGGGCCAAAAGACCAAAAATGACTAAGTTTGGAAAACCAGATTTCTCGGAAAGGGATTTTGTAGCGTTCGAATGCAAGGATCCCTAACGAGGAATCAGAACAAAATTTCGGTATGGTTATCGTCAAAATTTCCCTTGTCAATTTTACGGGATAACAATATGGACCCTAGGATTAATCAAATCTTGTCCCTTGATTTGAATCTTGCCCTAAAGTTACCCTAACTCAACTTAATGTTTTCTTTTCCTTTCTTTTCCTCTTCTCATTTGTTTTGTTTTGTCATTTGTATGTGCGGTTTGTGGAGGAGCTAACAGAGAGATGGATTCATGGAGCTTTTTTTTTGAGGAGAAAGATCTCATTATTATATCATGTATATTATATTTTTTTGTGTAAACTTTCTTACTTGAAAATCTCTTGGTTATTGGGTATGTAAAATACCCACAAATCTTCTTTTGTTAATAACACGAGATCTTCCTAAGAATATATATAGTGAAACAAATTTATTTAGAATACTCAACCATGAGAAATCTGAAGTTTCCTTTTTAAATGCCACGGTTTTGGGTGTATGAGGGTGGCGGTTTGGAGAGAGAGGGAGGTGTGGTGTTGGTGGATGAGAGGGAGGATGGCAGCATGGAGGTGTGTGGGGAGAGGGGTGTGGGGAAGGAATTTGCATAGACGGTGGAGTGGGGAAGGGTGGTGGTAAGGGTGTGAAGGGTTGGGGAGGGTTTTGACCCTCCCCACATTTCATTTTTGTTTTGTTTTAATACATTAAACTATTTCCAATAAAGTTTACATTATTTTTTTGTGGATTTATTTTTATTAATATATATATATATATATATAATGATATATTATATGATCTAATATATTCTAGAATATTACAATAAAATATGTACTGCAATAAAATATATGTACCGCAATAATATATATTAAACAATGAATAACTTTGTAAGATCATACTATAGTTATATTTTAAAATGTAACTATATGGAATATATTTCAATATATTTATATCATATGCTATGAGAAGAAGATTGATACAAGTTGTGAAATAATACAATTTGGGTTGTTACCTACATGAACTATGTAACTTAATATTTTTTTGAAACAAATCTAGATTAAAATGATTTACTTATTTATGTGATAAAAATAAGAATGTAGCAAATTAATTCAAGTAGGAGGGAGGCTTGAAACATGATTACAAATTTTTAAGGGAGAAAACTAACTCACATTAATTTCCTAATAAGATAGATTCTTAGATTTCACATGGAAAGGAAGTAAAACTAATTCCATTCTATTCAATGATGTTACCAAAAAATTACAAGAGGATATTTATTGCAAGAAATATATTATTTCCATGCAATACTAATCCTAAGGCCCTATGTTATGACTAGATTTCTTTTCCAATGCTCAAGAAAAATACATATTTCGGATTTTCAAACAAGAAGTATTTCCAAAAACGAAATAACACATTTTTTCTTTTGAAAAACATATTTCCAATCCATAAACTTTCTTTTCAAAATGGAGTTCCAATCAATTTCATTTTAAAGGAAACATCTATTTTACAAGATTTCTTTTACAAGGAGCTTAAGTTCACAATTACATCATGATTCCAAAATACTTAAAATACATAAGAATCAACATAAAAAGTCTTCTTTCCAAGATTGAAGGAAGGTTACACATACAAATGTGACACTAGTTTTCAAGTGATCCCAAATCACAAAATGGAAACTTTACATTACAAATAATCTTCCCAAATATCCATAACAATGAGATTAATGTATAAAAAAATGGAGAAAATAATGAGAAGGCCCTAACGACAAGAAACTCCAACCATCTCCATACTTGAGCTCCAAATTTGAGTGCTTTTCCAAGAGACCAACACAAAGAGTAAGGGATTGTTTTACCACCCAACCTATATGCATCATTACATGCCTTTCCAAAGGTTTGAAAACATGCTAGCCTCCCCCAAGCCCATAGGAGAGAGATGTAGCTTCCACAAATGTGCACAAGATTTAGGGAGACATAAACAACAACATATTCACATACAATACAAGTCCATGCACTAAATAAAAGACAACATTTAACAAATAAAATAAAGAAGGAGAAAACCATATTCATCCTCATGAATGTGGAAGAGAAGATGAGATACACAAAAGTGCCAAAGGTGTGATCCAACCATAGGATGCATACTGAAAATTTCTTCACAACCTCCTTATTATTCCAAGACAAAAACCCTCCTTATTGCTTCACCTATTCACGTAAATCCTTCTTGGGAGGATTTTCAAACCCATTGGGTTTCCTCTCCAAGAATAGGGAAGGGGGTTTGAACCATATGAACCACCTTCCCATCTCAAACCATATGAGGGAGTGAAAATAACATACATGGCTTTCCCATAAAGCCATGAGGTTTAAGAAGGAAAATCTCTTCCTTTTCCCCAAAAACTCCAAAACCCCATCAAACCATATGATGGATGGAGAAAAATAAAATAAACATACCCAAGGCAATATAAAAAAACATGCAACAAAACACACATTTCAACTATAAGCAAGCTAAGATCTAACATGACATAAAACATAGAATGAGATCAAAATCCTACCTCCAAAATCTCTCCAACACTCTAAGCTTTTCCCACTTCCTTATCCAAGCAAGCTCTAGCTCCCAAAAGTCTCAAGCACCAAGCCAAAAGCTAAAAAAAAGTTCTCTTTCTCCCCCATGAGGGATAATTTGAAGAAAAGCCAACAAATTTCCTCACCAATGAGGGGGTGACATATGTCACCCCTCTCTTCCATCCAAGTCAAAGATTCCCAAATAAAAAGAAGAAAATATAAATTCATTTTAAACACTCTTCTCCCAAATTGCCCAAAAAGAAAATAAAAAAAGTTTGTACAACTTTTTACAAAACACACATACCAATCAATCTTACATGCATGGTGACAAAAGAGAGGAATAATGGGAGGGAAAATAATTCTATGCCTTGAAATTAATCCCCCTACCTAATAGGTATGGTCCAAAGGATTATTTTCATGCTAAGTGAACTCCCAAAACTAAAAGGGGTCACTTAAAATGCCATAACTAGCCCAATTTTGGGTTTGGCACATTTGGGCACAAGTGTCGAGGATGTGGGGCCCACTCAAGGGTACACATGTGACCCTAATCCTCTCTAATTAACACCAAATTACCCAAATACAAAACTTAATGCAAGACCATCAAGTCCCCAAACCTAGATTCCTTAACAAAATAAAACAACCTAAAAAAATTTAATTTTACATGACATTTAACATTACAACTAAGGGGTCACTCATGATGCTCAAAAATGAAAACAAACACAAGGCATCATACAACTAACATGGTTGGGACTTAACCCCATGGGTCGCTTGTGCACAATTTGTGTAGCCACCTTGAAACACACATTTTCCTGTGACTGTCACATGCACACTCAATGCACACATTAAACACATATATCTCAATACAAGTGTAAACCATCTACTCTATAAAAGATCAAGTCTAAACATGCAAATTTATGATATCAAAACATCAACTTGGAATTGTAAATGTGAAACATGCACAATCTCACACAATTCATCATATGTTAGTCATTGCAATACATATAAATGTCATATCACCATGCCATCATGTGTCCTCATCAATAAATCGAATACTCTATAAAATCAAGACATGCGACTAAACTAAGTATCCAACATATATCAAATGGGTCCAAATATCATAGCAAATATGTTAGTATCCTCAACATCTAATGAAATGTGTCATCATGCTAATCAAAGCTAAATTGGTGCTACACACTAAAATCACCATACATGTCCATGAAGATCAAATAACATAGCATAATGTCCAAAATATATCAAATCCCTATCAAATCATGTCTATGAATAAATAAGTCAAAAATAACTGTGGCTATAAAAATGTGGGCACTACATCCCCCTCTCCTAAAATCAAACTTCCTCCTATAAGTCACTAGAGGAGATAGGGATATCTAGCCCTCAATGGTGTAACATTCTATCAAGTAGCTATTGTATCATCATATTTGTCCCACTGCACTCTAACTTGGTCCAAGTCTCAACCCCGAAGGGCCAACCCCGTTCTCCATTATACGTATGGGCTCCAATCTCCACTTTCCTCTATCCTCTACTTGTAATGCCAACCAATCCAAAACATGAGAAACATTAGGTACATATATACATAGTACAAAAACATGAAATACATCGTGGGCCCATGTAAGGTGTGGTGGCAAAGCTAGGTGATAGGAAACTAGACCGATGATCTCTAAAATATAAAAAGGCACCACAAAATGAGGTGATAGTTTAGAACCCTTTCCATAGTGGATTGGGCTCTTATGTGAATGAACTCTCAAGAATACCGTAACCTACTTTGAGAAGTGATGATCAATTCCTCTTGGTGTCTGCATATGCCTTCTGGCATGCTCTATCCTACTCAAGACGTTATCTAATCAGAACAACCTACTACTCTAAGTTCTGTAGGTAAGTTGGTCCCAAAATAATCCCGTTATCTAGTCTATCCCAACTTAGAGGTGTCTTGCAAGGTCAACCATACAAAGCTGGTAGGGATCCATACCAATGGAACTGTGATAGCTATTTTTGTATGCAAACACAACTAAATGAAGATAATATTACCACTTCTTCTGCTGTGCCATCACATACATCCTCAACATTTCCTCTAGTACCTGATTAACCCTCTCTATCTTCCCATCTATCTCTAGATGGTATGTTGAGTTGAAATTGATATGAGTACCCAAAACGGTCCGAAAGGAAGTCTAGAAAACTTATGTGTAAATGGTATCCCTATCATTGATGATGGTCTTCAAAATCCCATGCAATCTAACAATGTCCTCCATAAATACTTTGGCAATGGCTTGTGCATTATAGGTGACCTTGGTTGGCAAGAAATGTGTAACCTTGGTCAACTTATCCATAGTGACCATAATGAAATCATGATGATAGGAAGACATAGGGATTCCTACTATGAAATCCATGGAGATCACATCACATTTGCACTCGAGAATATCATGAGGATGTAAAAGTCCTACGAGATGATAATGCTCTTCTTTGACCCTCCGGAACTCAAGGAAATATGATAAAAATATGCTATGTCCCATTGAAGACTAGGCCAATAATATAACTCCCTTAGATCGGTGTGTATTTTATTCACTCTTGGATGTGTTGCATATGAAGCTCAATGAGCCTCTAGAAGGATGAAGCTACGCAAATCACTAGAATTAGGAACATAGATGCGCCTATGGAACCAAAGTAAACCATCTTCCTCTAAAATGCACCCTAAATATCTGCCCTCTAATGAACCATGTGACTCCAACATCTGTCTAGCACCCTCATAAAACCTGTCCTCTAGGAAGTGCTGAAAAATCTTGCCTCTCAAGTCTGATTGCAGTGTCAATGATGCAAGCACATGTCACCTTTTACTAAGTGCATCTATAACGTCAGTTTCCTTTCCTTTGATATACTACACCTCCATGTCATAATCACATAGGAACTCCATCCAACACGATTGAAAATCATTGAGGTTCAACCGTGAGAAGATATGTTGCAAGCTACGGTGATATGTCCTCAAAATGAAAGGCCTACCCAAAAGTAAATGACACCAACACACAAGAGCATGAACAACTACTGCAAGCTCCAAGTCATGAGTAGGATAGTTAAGCTCATAATATTTGAGCTTACATGACTCAAAGGCAATAACCCAACGCTCCCGTATAAGAACTACTCCCAGACCCTCTAGTGATGCATCAGTACAAAAAACAAAATCCTTTGTTGGATCTAGAACTGCTAAGATGGGCACCATGGTTAACTTTTCCTTGAGTAATTGAAGGCCTTCTCACACTTTTATGACCAATAAAAATTCTTCCCTTTTTTGAAGGGAAGTAATAAGGTGAGAAATCTGGAAAGTCTGAATAAATCTATAGTAATAACTGCTAAACCCATAAAAATCCTCACCTTAGTAATTGATGTGGGTGTTGGAAAATCAATTATACCTTATATCTTAGAGTGATCTACTGAAATTCCTCTCCTAATATGATGTTTCATGTCATCACCAATCCATCACTATGATAAGTCTCCATCGATAACTCCTCGTGATATGATTATTTACTAATGCACGAATTTTAGTTTGGTGGTGGTAATCTAGAAACACAATAACAGATAAAACACAAGAATACCATAGACTATGATACAAATGAATGATGAAAAATCTGAAATATAAGTGTAAATTATATTAACAACATGAAATTGTTACAATCTCACACATGAGGTACTTCAAGTGTTACGAACTTCACTTGCCTTCCAACAATAACTATGGGAGAAACTTCACAATTACACTTCTTAATGACTTCTTTAACACACCTTCTAAATGATGGATTCCTTCACACACTTTCTTATAAAATATTTATCACTACTCCCTTATATGCTAAATGAGGGGGTGGCCTCTTTATTTATAGAACTTTCAGGCTTATCCACCTTATCTTTAAGATAGGATAAGAAATCTACCGACAAATCATATTCCATACCTTAACTCTTATCTTTACATGTAGGCTTATCTTTTAAGATAAGATAAACCTTATCATTTCACATGGGTTCCACCTTTTTAGACTTTTTACAAATAAAATACACAAAATATTTATGACATCACTCCTTGTCCTTATTACCAATATAATATTTCTAATTCTTAATCATGTAGACCCTACTTTTCTACTTACCCTAACTTTGACATTTTAACATTACCCAACCACTTACGAAAATATTTACTTTTACCAAAACATTCCTATTGTACTTTGACTATTACCGTACTATACATTATTAGCGGTGTCATACCGGCAGCGTCGTTATCTTCTATCGGATGTCACTACTAATTATACTTAACAACATCTTATTCCTAATACATACATTAGTGAAATAGAAATTATGGAGGAAAATTTTAGTGTCGACATCTTCCCCCTTCCTAGCTTCTACTTTGTCCTCGAAGTAGACTATTCTAGTGCCTAGAAAATCTTTAACTTGTCATGGTTGACCCATTTTGTAATGGGAGTACCATCCAATTCCTCCAGTCGATATGTACCATTTTCATGCACAACTACTATTTTGTAGGGCCTTGTCCATTTGGGAAGAAGTTTTCTATGCCTCCTCTTTTTGTATCGAGAATCATATACTAGGACCAAGTCATTCACCTGAAATGGAGACCAGAGGATCTTTTGATCAAAGTACTCCTTTTGCTTCATTTTCTTCTTATAGCTTGTATCCTTTGCTATTTCTCTCATTTCCTCTAGAAAATGAAGATGTACCAACCTTTCCTTTACCGAATCACTTTCATCCATCCTTTCATTTTTCATAATTCTCACAGTGGGAATATCAAACTCAATAGGAAGAAGCTGGATCAATGCCATAAGCCAACCGAAATGGGGAGTATTATGTTGCTGACTTTGATGTTGCCCTATATACCTACAATGTTGCATGACTATTTTTATCCCACTTATGTACTTGCAAGGATGCATCTTTTCTAGAATTTGACATAACACATAATTTTTTTGCTCCACCTTTCCATTTTTGCTTGGCTTGTAAGTTTTGCCTTCCGTGCTTAATAGAAAACTTGTTGAATAGGGCTTCTACCACCTCATTAATGAAGTGGCTTCCTTGATCTGTTATAATTTCTAATGGACAACCAAATCTGGTGAAAATGCATTCATACATGAACCTTGCCACTTCATCCATGGAAGTTGTTTTCAATGGCCTAGCTTCAACCCATTTGGTTAAATAACTGTGGCAACTACAATATACTTATTTTGGCATGGGGTAGTTAGAAGTGGACCTACAATATATATTCCCACTTTTCAAAGGGACCAAGTGGAAGAATAGGGTATAATGGAGTTGATGAACTCTTATAGTTTGCTTGCCATGTGTTTGACAAATATTATATGTCTTACAATAATTATAACAATATCTAAAAAGAGTGGGCCGGTGATAACCCGAATCCAAGATCCTTCTTGATGTAAGTTGTCCATAGAAGTGTCCTCCACATGAAACATTGTGGAATTCTTCTATTATCTCCTTCCCTTAATCACGTCCAATTTACCTCTCTGATCTGTCCATCATGTCCTATCTCGAAATAATACTCCACGTAGAATAGAATATGGACGACTGGCTTGAGTAATCTTCCTCTTAGTCTTTGCATTGGCACCATCAGGAAACTTGAATTCATTTAGATAATTCCAAATATCTATGTATTCACTAGGGATTGTGTCAAGGGATAACAATGCTACATCTAGGAAATCATCATCATCACAAGATGAACCTAAACCACCATAGGCTCGAGAGAGTGAATCGCATTGACATCGTCTTTCCTAGCCTATCTATAATATCAAATTCAAATTTTTGTAGAAAAATTATCCATCTTGCTATCCTCCCTAATGGGTTAGGCTTATTTATAATATATTTTAGAGCCTGATGATCTATTACAACTATAAATATCTTCCTTAACAAGTAATTTCTAAACTTCTTTACACTAAAAATGATGGCTAGAGCCTCTTTTTCTATTATAGTATAATTTACCTCAAAGACTACTCATTTGTCTACTCCCAAAGTAAACTCGATGATCATTCCCATTTTTATTCTTTTGGCTCGAGTACTTCCTAGTGCTGCATCCGAGGCATAAATATACACAATGAATGGCTTGCTCCAATCTAGATTCTTTAAAATAGATGAAGACACCAAAGCTTCCTTCATTTTTTCAAAATCTTCAAGTGTTAGGTTGTGGAGATAGATTGCTTCACGGTTAGTATATAATGGAAAGTGACTGGTAAAATAGCAATCGTAAATAGTCAAAGGGGGAACCGGCTCGATCACCTAGAACTGTCATCGGTCAGACAGGACTGACATCGGTCAATATAAATGGGAACTGGTCGTGGTTAGGTCTAACTGGCACCGGTTACCTATGTGATGTGTTTTATTTTTAGTCATGGGATTTAAATATAGATTTTGTTTAAAGAAAATCTATTAGATGTAATTGCATAGCTAAGGAGACCTAAGTTTATATATTTATATATAAGCATGAAAGTTAGGGTTCAGTAGAAGAGTCAAAAGAGGGATCGCATTAGATCCTCGATTCTCTCCTAGACCGAGAGAATGAAGATGAAGAAGAAGAAGAGGAAAAAGGAATAGGTTACATGAAGACAAAGACTCCATGGAGAGAGAGCTGGACAGAAGGAAATAACAGGCTGTTGTATTTCCTTTGTATATTTATTGTCTCATTGTAATGGCTTACATAGTATGCAAAGCACATAACATTTCTTCTTGTAGATCCACATGTTGGTGAGATCTTGTATTATAGATCTATGTAGATCTAGTCTTGCATTGTAGATCCATGAGATCTTGTATTATTGATCCATGTAGATCTAGATATTGTAGAGGTCTTGTTTGCAGATTCACAATACAGTGAGAGCTTGGCTGCACAGTGGCAGATGTAGGGTAGCTTCGGGTATGTGAGATCTGGTTATGTTTGAGAGGCACAATTGTAGTGCACTCAAGTAGATCTAGTTAGAGATCTAGAGGAGACACAAGTGGTGGTATGGAGGCACGGTTTAGTGTACTCAGGAAGATCCGGTTGGGGATCTGGGAGGAGGAGATACTCTTGTGGAGATACATGTACTCTTGTGTAGAAGAGTTAGTTTGTAATCTCTTGTTATATTATATATATGAGATCTCTATCTTTGGTGGACATAGCCCACATTAGGTGAACCATGGTACATGCTTGTTATGGGTGAGTGTACCTTTTTGTGATTTGGATTATTCTAGTTTATACTCCCACTGCTGTAGATTTTCTGGGGATTTGTTTGGGTCATGTGTGCATGATTTTGTTTGTTATTAAATCATAGCACTATTTCACTTCCCGTATTATCCCAATAAGCTAACAATCGTATCGAGTAGCTTTTTTTTCTTGATGAGAAGATCACAAGAAGAGATTTAATCTCAAGTGGGAGATGGAAGAGTAAGGTTGCTGGAAATTATAGTGACTGACATCGGTTAAGTGGCAACCGATTGGCAAGGTGACCGTGGTCGATTAGGTGGTAACCGTGGTTGGTTACTGAGCAGCCTGGTTATAAACAGAAAATCACAGATCTGAAGAAATGGAAAGATGCATAGAATGTATCTTGTTTGCTAAGGTGTCCCTGGAGTGACAAACATGTTTGCCACTCCAGAACTTAGAGCAAACAAACATGCATTGTCCATTTCTTTGCTAGATAAACAATCCAGCTTATTGAGGTATGGTTTTATCTCGATTATTGAGGTATGGTTTTATCTCAGTTGCTTATATTATTTTGGTTACACATGCATATTTGGGACTGTAGATCTAGATCTGAGAATGAGAAAAGGAGCAGTTATGCATCCTTTGGTGTAGTTAGATGCACGGGCTTTGGTAGAGAGGCAGTAGCACAAAATGAAGATGGGGCTTCCATTAGAGAAGCATGTACTTCAGTTGAAGATGTGGTTGAGTGTCTTGGTGCTGGTAAGGTGATGTGTTTCATCTTGATGCAATTTATTGCATGGACTTGCTGTTAAGTTTTTGTATAAGATTTGGATGCTTCTTGAAATGACTGGCTCAGCTCAACTATCGGCTTCGGTTGAAGTAGGCACCTGGTGTGGTGTGCTATGCCAAATTGTGTGGCGTTGGGTTCATTCCAGCAACATTGACATTGGTCTGAGAACCGAGGTCGGTCACAGAGGAACCGATACTGGTCAGCTAACCATGGTTGGTTAGGGGATGACCGTGGTTGGTCTTTGTGGCAACTTATCTGTACAGGTTTTTTGCAGCAAGAGAGGGCAGTTGGTTCTGTGTCCTATTTTGGAGGATCAGGTTTCTAGCACAGTGTGTACAGGTAGAAACCATGTTGATCACTTCAATGGTTTAGATCAGAAAGAGGATAGAGTTGGCTCGGTTAGTCCATTGAGACTTTGAGTCAGGTATCTCTATATGGTTCATGTTTTATTTCTTTTGTTTGGAGTAATTGATATTATGTTTGGACTGTGTGTGCAAAAATTTACACCATGGTTTCTTGGTGTTGTTTGATTTTTATTTCTTGGTTGTGTGGAATCTTGAGGACAAGGGTTTCTAGTCTAAGGATGAGATCCTCAATGAAAATTCATGGTTAGACACAGTTGTCAAGTAACGAAATATTTTGAGTACACAGGATGAAAAGAAGTTGATTCACCTACTTCACAAGAAGTCCAAACTTTTGTGATGTAGAAGTATTCTTTGATAAGAAGGGAATAAGTTTATATTATCTTTCATCCGATTTTATTTCTCACTGATGTATTAGCAAGTAGTGCAGGGGATTTCATGTTCAATGGGAGCAAGCCATGGTTGTTGGCATTGTAGGATTGGATACACAATGCACATGCCAAGTGAGAGGATATTGCTACTATTTAGAGTGGCAGAGGCACTAGTTAGTTTTGGAGGACAGTCATGGATTTACAAGTATATTGAGTTTATTGCTTTGTGATGTCACTTCTGGTTTATTTTGTGGTGCCTGGATATCCCTATGGGATTACAGTTGATGGTTAGATTCAGTTGGGTGAAGATGATAGAGCAATTTTTTAGAGTTTTAAGGGTTAAAAGAGAAAATATGATTGTTACAGAGACCAGTGTCGATTAGGATTAACCGTGGTTAGTCATCTAGTAACCATGGTCAATCAGGAGTTGACCGTGGTCGGTTAGGGGAAACCATGGTCGGTTTGGTCATAGGTTTGACAACAATGTTTATTTACCATTTTTAGATGGTGCCCTTGTTTTTGCTTTCATCTTGGTTGGTTTGTGCAGTATGTTGATGACATGTTTGTTGGTATTTGCACTTGGTATTAGTGGCATGGTTTAGCATGGATGTTATTAAGATTGATGAGCACATGATTCATATTCAGCTTTGGAGTTATTCGGTGGCAAACTTGGAGCTTCTGGAGAGCTGGTGATATGGATGGATGTACATGGTGAGTTTGTACATGTTGGATAGATTCAATCTTGTGAGTCTATGATGATGCAGATGTTTGATTTACACATGAATGCTTTAAGCATGAGTAGGGGATGTTTGTATTTCCTCTTGATTACTATGTTACTCCTTGATAGGGATGTTATCTATAGATGATTGTCTTGGACATGCTAGTTGTTTATGCAAGGTTGGATTTGCAGATTGCAGTGTTTGGATTCTTTGAGTTATGCAGGTTTGTGGATTGATCACCCATTGTTATAGGTAGAACTCATTTGGGTTGTCTTTACCCAGGATCTTGTTTTGCTTTTACATATTCTAGTTTGACTTGTCTTGGTTAGTTGCATTGGTGGTTGCATGGAGACATGGATAGATGGATGGAGAACATGGTTGGTTTTACAGATATGGCTACAGATGCAATTGAGGCTCAGAAATTCAGTTTGAGTGGGAGCTCTTGCAAGTGTGTTAGTCATGATGGCTTGGCTACATGAGAGGCTTGGTGTTATGATTCAGTGGGAGCTTGAGGCTTGGTGTCACATATTAGTTATAGCTTCGTGTAAGTTTGGTAAGTCATGGTTTTATATTCTTTGGTTTTGAGAAGATATTTTGATCTTTCAGGTTTTATTTCTGAGAGAATTATGAAGGAAAGAATAGATGGTCTTCAAAGTGTGTAGAGGATGGTGATGTACAGGTATAGGTATAGAGGTTCAGAAATTTATCTCCAAGTGGGAGATTGTTAGTTGTGGAGCTAGATTGCTTCACAGTTAGCATGTAATGGAAAGTGACTGGTAAAACAACAACCATCAACGATCAAGGGGGAATCGCTCGGACACCCACAATTGTCATCAATCAGACAATATTGACGTTGGTTAGTGCAAGTGGGAACCAAACCATGTCATCGAGTTAGGACAGATGCAGTAGACATCGGTAGAGAAAGTGGGAACCGACCGTGGTTAGGTCTAACCGGCACCGGTTACCTATGCGATGTGTTTTATTTTTAGTCATGGGCTTTAAATATAGATTTTTTTAAAGAAAATCTATTGGATGTAATTGCATAGCTAAGGAGCCCTAAGTTTATATATTTATATATAAGCGTGAAAGTTAGGGTTCTGTAGAAGATTCAAAAGAGGGATTGCATTAGATCATTGATTCTCTCCTAGACCGAGAGAATGAAGACGAAGAAAAAGAAGAGGAAAAAATAACAGGTTACATGAAGACAAAGACTCCATGGAGAGGAGATGGATAGAAGGAAATAACAAGCTACTGTATTTCCTTTGTATATTTATTGTCTCATTGTAATGGCTTGCATAGTATGCAAAGCACATAGTTTCTTCTTGTAGATCCACATGTTGGTGATATTTTGTATTATAGATATATGTAGATCTAGTCTTGCATTGTAGATCCATGAGATCTTGTATTATTGATCCATGTAGATATAGATATTGTAGAGGTTTTGTTTGTAGATTCACAATACAGTGAGAGCTTGGCTCACAGTAGAAAAGTGGCGGATGTAGGGTAGCTTCGGGCATGAGAGATCGGTTATGTTTGAGAGGCACATTTGTAGTGCACTCTGTAGATCTCAGTTAGAGATTTAGAGGAGACACAAGTGGTGGTATGGAGGCACGCTTTTTAGTGTACTCGGGTAGATCTAATTGGGGATCCGAGAGGAGGAGACACTCTTGTGGAGATACATGTACTCTTGTGTAGAAGAGTTAGTTTGTAATATCTTGTTATATTATATATACAAGATCTCTATCTTTGGTGGGCGTAGCCCACATTGGGTGAACCATGGTACATGTTTGTTATGTGTGTGTGTATCTTTTTGTGATTTGGATTATTTTAGTTTATACTACCATCGTTGTAGATTTTCTAAGGATTTGTTTGGGTCCTGTGTGCATGATTTTGTTTGTTATTGAATCATAGCACTATTCCTCCCCCGTATTATCCCAACATCATGTGCCTTCTTTCCTAGTTCATAGTTAACATCCTTCTTCAAGAACTAGGTTAGTGGTCGTGTGTAATCTTTGAGAAATTCTTGATGAACCTTCTATAATAACCCACATGGCCTAAAAATGATCTCGAACTTACTTTTATTCATAGGAAATGGTAACTCTTTGATTTTTGAAACTTTATTAGGATCGCACCAATACCATCTTTGATACAACATGCCCTAACAAAATTCCTTTAAAACATCCAAAAACACACTTTTTAGGGTTTATCGAGGCTTGTGCTTCATCTAACCTTTGAAATGTTGTCTCCATCGGTGCAAAAAGGTGGTCTATTTTTTCCCATATATGCAAAAATCATCTAGAAATACTCACGATGAAGCTTCCAATGTAGGGTTCAAACACCCTATTCATTAAGCATTGAAATGTTTCTAGAGAATTACACAACCCAAAAGGCATAAATCTATAAGAAAACGTTCCTCAAGGAGTGGTGAACGTGGTCTTCAACTAATCTTTCTCCGCTATACAAACTTGGTTGTATCCGTTATATCCATTAGCAAAACTATAGAACTCTTGGCAAACTACTTTATCTAAGATTTGATCCGAGAATAGAAGAGGGTAATAATCTTTCTTTGTTGCCTTGTTGAAATTTCTGTAATCAACACAAATGCATAGCTTCTCATTCCTTTTTATTGAGATCACAATGGGAGAAACCCATTCTAAATTCTCCACAACAAATATGAATCCCGCATTAGAAACTTGTCTATTTCTTCTTTTACAGTCTTGGAGAGCTTATATGGCATTTGTTTTATGGGCTTAGCACCATCTACCAAATCAATAGAATGTTCTACCCAACTTACTTGGTGGAGTTATTTGTAATCAAAAGTGAATAAGTGTATGTACCTTCGAAAGAGATGGAGGTAGGATTCCTTCTCACTCTCCATCACAACATCACCAATCTTTATTTGTTGGAGATGATCATCAATTTCTTCTTCAGATAATTTTATGGGTTCATGATTCAGTGTGACTGGAAGGATATCCATGACCGAAACATCAACCTCACTTTCTTCATCTTTTGTGTCCACTTCACTGGTACTAGAGTAATAAGAGGATGTCCAATCATCAGTTTCATCACTTGAATCCACAAGTTTTGTCTTATGATGCCGATGGATCACATTTATCTTCACCCTCTCTCTGCCACATCCAAGTTTCATGAAGCCTTCATTCTAGTAGTTTTTGCATGAACTCTCCTTAGCCATGGCCTTCCCAAAAACATTGGGTATGCAACAATACCATTTTTCATCACCTAAAATTCTACCACACATATAACACCCATGACAAATATTTCCACATTTGAAACAACACCTTCTGGTTTAGTTTTTCCCTTATTTAATGACCTTAACATAAGTGTTGAGGGGCGAACAATTTTAAACCCAACATATTCATTACAGACTCAATCATTACATTAACTACGAAGCACCTCCATCTACTAAGACATAATTAATTGAAATACCATTACATAATACCTTAACTTGTGGAGCGTAGGGATCCACCTCTGCTTCCAAAATAGGGACCTAACCTCCTTCCTTCATCGAGCATTGAGTCCACTTCGCAGCTCCTACCTCTTCTTAGAAGACAGCCAAAATTTGACCATATGTAATATTTATAGGCCTTTTGGACAGATCCTCTAAGATGGAGTATGGTCCTTTCCCCTGTGAAATCAAAAATCTGCACACCCAACTTTCTTCTCCTATGTTTTTTACTAGTCTCTCCTTTCATCTTCTTAGGATCATTTCCATCTTGGTTATCTTTTTCTTTCTTTCTTTTTGTTACAAATATATTTGCTTCATTATTTATGCTCCTATCTACTACATCAAAAGAATTCAAAGGTGTTTTTTCTTTATCATTATCTCTTGTACCAGATGTATGTGAAGCTCTATGTGGACAATTATACTTATAATGACCTTTTATGACAACCATAACATACAACTTCAGATATATTTCTTTTTGTACCTCTATTTCCTCCCCGAGAACTAAATTATTTTCCTTCAAGAAGATTAAAAGTTAACTGGTCCGAGAGTAGATCTTCATACTTAGTAGATGTACTAGGAGAAAGATTTGTGCTCATCGAGAGTGGATTTGGGTTATGGACCAAAGGTGTTGGTGTAGGCTCTACCTTAGCAACAATTTCTTTGGGCTCTTCTTCCATACTTTCTTCTTACCTTCTTGTAATCTCCTTTGCTTGTTTGAGGGTCGCTGGGTGGTCATACTTCACTCGTTGTTTGATCTCTGGCTTCATCCCAAGAATGAAGTGCTTATAGAGGAGATTATCCATGCCATTCATCAACCCATCTGCTAATCCTTCCTTGAGATCGGGCATAGAGTTTCCTCCTTAGCTCTAGAATACGAGCATGATAATCCCTTATCTTCTCCTTCTCTCCTTATGATAGCTTTGTGACCTCGATCATGAGACCGTATATTTCTGTTGTTCACCAAATTCTTTAGGAAAACTTTCAGTTAATAAATCCCATGAGTTTTTCACATTATCACCTAGTGTTTCAAACCACCTAAGGGTTAAACCATCCAAAAAGGTAGGAAAAAATTCAGTCCATTGTTCCCTTCTTATGAGGCCATTACAAATGCAAGATATTTTAAACTCTTGAATGAAAGAGGAAGCATCTTCATTAGATTGGGCTGAAAAAATAGGAATCTTCCCCATTTTCAAAAGTAACCACAAGTGAAATACCAACCCAAAAGTACAATCAACAAGACTTATGTGCACAAATAATTGGAATCACTATAATAGAAAGTGACTTTACACTTTTCTACAAGTAAAATAGGAATGACCATGGTAAACTATGGTAAAAATTGACTTACTGTGGTAAAAACTAACTTTACTGTGGTAAACACTATTCATGGTAAAAAGTGAAGTTACTACGGTAAATACTATTCACGGTAAAAAGTAAAGTTACTGTGGTAAATACTATTCATGGTAAAAAGTGATTTTACCATGGTAACTACTATGCACGGTAAAAACAAGGTTACCCTCTAAATGATTTCTGACTAAGTGGAAATATCTCTCCGAAACTCCACCAACGAGGAATGGTCCAGTAACGGAACCAAAATGTCATCACCAATCCAACACTATGATAATTCTCCACCTAGGAAATCCTTGTGCTATGATTATTTACTAATGCACAACTTTTAGTTTGGTGGTAATCCGAAACACAATAACAAACAAAACACAATAATACCATAGACTATGATACAAAGGAATGATGACAAATCTAAAATATAAGTGTAAATTATATTATCAACATGAAATTGTTACAATCTCACCCATGAGGTACTTCAAGTGTTACCAACTCCACTTGCCTTCTAATAATAACTATGGGAGAAACTTCACAATTACACCTCTTAATGGCTTCTTTAACACACCTTCTAAATGATGGCTTCCTTCACACACTTTCTTATACAATATTTCTCACTACTTCCTTCTATGCTAAATGAGGGGGTGGCATCTCTATTTATAGAAATTTTAGGCTTATCCACCTTATCTCTAAGATAGGATAAGAAATCTACTCTGACGAATCATATTCCATACCTTAACTCTTATCTTTACATGTAGGCTTATCTTTTAAGATAAGATAAACCTTATCATTTCACATGGGTTCCACCTTTTAGACTTTTTACAAATAAAATACAAAAATATTTATGACATCACTCCTTGTCCTTATTACCAATATAATATTTCTAATTCCTAATCATGTAGACCCTACTTCTCTACTTACCATAACTTTGACATTTTAACATTGTCGAACCACTTACGACAAATATTTACTTTTACCACAACATTCCTATTGTACTTTGATTGTTACTGTATCTTATACATTATTAGCGCGCGTCATACTAGAAATGCCATTATCTTCTATAGGATGCCACTACTAATTATACTTAACAAAATCCTATTCTTAATACATACATTAATGAAATAGAAATTACGGAGAAAATTTTAGTGTCGATTGTCCCAAGTCTTGAATTTCTATCTAAAAGAAGCTACATTTTTCCAATTTCCAAACAACTTCGCTCTCTCAAAACCTATAGTTACCATCACAAATTCTCCTTGTGTTCCTCCTTGAAACAAGAATATATCAAAATATCATCTAGGAACACTAAGAAAAAGTGATCCAAGAAGGTCATGGATACTCCATTCATGAGGATCATGAAGATAGCTAGGGAATTGGTCAAACCAAAAGGAACAACAAAGTGAACTCATAATGCCCATAATGTGCGTAAAGTTATCTTATGTATGTCTCCGCATATGATATGTGCAATCGATGATAACCTAACTTAAGATCATTTTGGAGAACAACCTAACTCCTTGTATTTGATGAAATAAGTCATCAATCCTAGGGAGTGGATAACGGTTCTTTATTGTGACTTTGTTGAGCTATCTGAAGTCTACACAAACTCTAAGAGAACCATCCTTCTTTTTCACAAATATAACTGGTGCTCCCTAAGGAGATACACTAGAGTGAATGAGACCCTTCTCCAACAAATCCTATAACTGTATCTTGAGGTCATGTAGCTCTGGATTCATCATCTGATAGGGTTCCCTAGAAAATGGTGTAGATCCCGGTACTAAACCAATAATGAAATCCACCTCTCTCGTAGGGTGGTAACCCCAGAAGCTCGCTAGAAACACATCTACACACTCCCTCAAAACTACATGATCATCTAAGGGTGAATGACTGAGTGCTCTTTTATCGATCACTAATGGTGATAAAATATAATTGACAACCTTTACAAATTCTCTAATTGATTTGCTTAGCCAAGATCATGTGTAAGGAGATAGGCCTTTGTATCCTCGAAATCACAATTGCACTCCCAAGATCATTCGACACTCAATGAACTTATTCCCGTAATCCACCTTGGCCTAATGATCCTCGAGCCAATCCATACCTAAAAAAACCCGATAGAACCTAGAGGAATAACTCGAGGTCAAGTGTAGTGGAGAAGACTCCTAAATCAAGTACAAAATCTCACATACGAGTCCATGGTGAGTTTTTCCCTCAGAGGCCAACTCAACCTACCAACTATCTTCCGCCTAGCCACCACTAGCCCGCACTAGTCCACTATATAATGAGATATAAAAGAATCTAAAGCACCTAAATCAAAGAGTACTAAGATTGAAATTCCCATGATAGTACCTTTGTCATCTTAATAATTGTGGTATGATAGTCAACCCGGTGGTTGTCAACCGCTGCATATACATGATGGGCACGCCCTATGTCACCCAATTTTAGCTGAAATCTACGAGTTCTCTACATATCCATGGTAGTGGGTTTGTGCGGACACATACACACATAATGATCAGGATACATGTAAATAAAACATCCTCCTGTACCCCTCTGAGATGGGGTCCCTCATGTACTTTGGTGAACTGATCCCTACTGGCCCAACCCAGCAGACTCATGCATGCAAGTTGGTTATACCATTGCTGCATACCCTATCTCCTATCCCTGAATCCACCAAAACCACCTCTAGTACCACCTCTCTGTAAGATCTGAGTTTTTCTAGCCCTCTGTTGCTGGTGGCCCTGATGCTATGTCTGCTACTATGGATGTTGTGGATCCCTTGATACTTCTGGAGGAGGTCGAATCCTTCTCTAGGGGTGGTGTTGCCCTTTGATCTCTCGAATCAAAGGCCCGCATCTTCTCCTAAAATTTTCTCTTGTTTCTATCTTGTGCTCTCGGCCTTGGTCCAGTTATCCTCAGCTAAGTAGGCCTTCTAAATGACCTTCTCAAGCATGGGAGGAGATAACATCCTAACTTCTCCAGCCATGTCTGCATTCAGGCCCCGAATAAACTTAACCCATAATTTCTCATTTTGTAGGTATTCCATATCCGGAAAATATCTAGGAACCTTCTCTCATACTATGCCACTATGCGAGAGCCATGTCGTAAGTCATGGAAGTCATTAATCCTCTTCGCATGAAATAATATGACATATAATGATCCTCGAAATGCTCCTCAAACAACTCCTAGGTCATTTTATCTCGAGTAAAATGGAGCTTGTGCTCCTCTCATTCCCCACCAAACACCTAATGTGTCTCGGAGGATGTGTATGGTGAACTTGGATTTGAAATTACTCTCATAAGAGTGAAAACCACAAAGATATCAAGGCTAAGGATCCATGACTCACCTCAAAGCCATCCGTAGAGCCGGTGTACATAGGTGGCTAGTGAAGAAGATCTCTAATCACACTACCTCGTGTCATGATCCTAAGACTGTCCAAAGATGAATGTGGTCGTCTATCTCAAAAATTTCCTCAAGACTATGTGAATGGCTACAATGGTACGAGGACACCCTCTCACGGAGAATGAAAGGGCTACACGACTTCTCCCACCTTGGGGTATTGTGCTCCGGTGGCTCCGAGTGTGCATCCTCACCTAACGGCTCCTCTTCTCCTGACCGGATGTCCTCATATCTCAAATCCCACAATGGTGGAAGGAACTACTACATAACACCTATCAACTGATAAAGAGCCTCTAAAATATGAGGTCCAAACTTGGGTACCTACGGTTCAGGTGTAGGTGAACACGTCCCAAGTCCCTAACCGATCAATGTCTTGTGGGTGCCATCCTATGTACGAGGTAATAAAATGGATTATTAAGTTATAAACGGTTATGGAAAATGTTTTAATTGTTTTTGTTAATGTTATTAAAATATTATTAACTAATTAATTACCCAGAGCTACTACATGTGTAAACCATCTCTTTGATACCAAATGTAATGCCCTGCCTCGGGACACCGAAAACCACACCAAAATGTAACTAAAAATTTGGGTAATTTTTTTATAAAGTGAACAATTAATCCTTATGCTTTTGCTTAACCAATTCCCATTAATAATTATTTCATATTAATTCAATTAACCCAAATTAATTAACTACTTGCCTGATTCCCAAATTAATTATTTATTTATTTCCACTATCTTGGTTTACCCTACTAAACATTTGCTAGGGGTCACTTGGGAAGTTTACACCCCTTTTATTTAATTAGTCCCCACTCACCCTCCTTTTATTTTATTTCTCATTCCCATTAAATTCCCATGACTTAAAAGTGTGTAGGGTTACATATGGACCCTAGGATTAATCAAATCTTGGCCCTTGATTTGAATCTTGCCCTAAAGTTTCCCTAACTCAACTTAATGTTTTCTTTTCCTTTCTTTTCCTCTTCTCATTTGTTTTTTTGTCATTTGCATGTGTAGGTTGTGGAGGAGCTAAGGGAGAGATGGATTCATGGATTTTTTTCTTTTGAGGAGAAGGATCTCATTATTAATTATTTTTTTGTGTAAAATTTCTTACCGAAAATCCTCGGTTATTGGGTATGTAGAATACCCACAAATTTTCTTTTGTTGAATAAGACAGATCTACTTGAGAATATATATATATATATATATATATATATATATATATATATATATATATATATATATATATATATATAACTATAAAATAGTGAAACAAAACAAATTTATTTACAATCCTAAATCGTGAAATCTGCTTCCTTTTAAAATGCTATGGGTTTTGGTGTATGAGGGTGGTAGTTTGGAGAGAGGGGAGGTGTGGTGTTGGTGGATGGGAGGGAGGATGAATGCGTGGAGGTGTGTTGGGAAGGGAGCTACATGGATGGTGGAGTGGGGAAGGGCGGTGGTAAGAGTGGTGGTGGGGTTGGGGGGTTCGACCCTCCCCACATTTCATTTTTTTCTTTGTTCTTATACATTAAACTCTTTCCACCGAACCTTGCATTTTTAAAATTTTTTTTAGATTTTTTTTTATATTGGATATTATTATATATATATATATATATATATATATATATATATATATATATATATATAATATATTACCTAATGATATTTCAATTTATATTATTTAATATTAATATATATAATATCAATTTATATTAATTAATATATATATATATATATATATATATATATATATATATATATATATATAATATATATATATATATATATATATATATATATATATATATATATATATAAATATGTACTACAATAATATACATTAAACACCGAATAACTTTGTAAGAACATACTATAGTTATATTTTAAAATGTAACTATATGGAATATATTTCAATATATTTATATCATATTCTATGAGAAGAATATTGATACAAGTTGTGAAATAATACAATTTGGGTTTGTTACCTACATGAAATATGCAACTTAATTTTTTTGAAACAAATCTAGATTAAAATGATTTACTTCTTTATGTGATAAAAAGAAGAATGTATCAAATTAGTTCTAGTAGGAGGGAGACTTGAAATATGCTTACAATTTTTTAAGGGAGAAAGATAACTCACGTTAATTTCCTAATAAGATAGATTCTTAGATTTAACATGGAAAGGAAGTAAAACTAATTCCATTCTACTAAATAATGTTACCAAAAATTTACAAGAGGATATTTATTGCAAGAAAGATAGTATTTCCATTCAATGATAATCCTAAAGCTCCATGTTATGACTATATTTCCTTTCCAATGCTCTAGCAAAATACATATTTCAGATTTTCAAACAAGAAGGGTTTCCAACAAAGAAATACACCTTTTTCTTTTTTTTTTCTTTTGAAAAACATATTTCCAATCCCTAAACTTTCTTTTCAAAATGGAGTTCTAATCAATTTAATTTTAAAGGAAGCATCTATTTTACAAGATCTCTTTTATAAGGTGCTTAAGTTCACAATTACATCATGATTCCAAAATAATTAAATTACATAAGAATCAACATAACAAGTATTCTTTCCAAGATTTAAGGAAGGTTACACATACAAATGTGACACTAGTTTTCAAGTGATCCCAAATCACAAAATGGAAACTTTACATGACAAAGAATATTCCCAAATAGCCATAACCATGAAATTACAACAAGAGTAATGTTCACAAAAATGGAGAAAACAATGAGAATGCCCTGATGACAACAAACTCCAACCATCTCCATACTTTAGCTCCAATTTTGAGTGCTTTTGCAAGAGACCAACATAAAGAGTAAGGGCTTATTTTACCACCCAACCTATAGGCATCATTACATTCCTTTCCAAAGGTTGGAAGACATGATAGCCTCCCCCAAGCCCATGGGAGAGAGAGTTAGCTTCCAAAAATGTGCACAAGATTTAGGAGACATAAACAACAACATATTCACATAAAATACAAGTTCATGCACTAAATAAAACAAAACATTTAATAAACAAAAGAAAGGAGGAGAAAACTATATTCATCCCTACAAACGGGGAAGAGAAGATGAGATACCCAAAAGTGCCAAAGGTGTGGTCCAACCATAGAATGAAAACTAGCAATATTCTTCACAACCTCTATATTCCTCCAAGAAAAAAACCTTCCTTATAGCTCCACCCATTCACCTAAATCCTTCTTGGGAGGATTTTCAAACCCATTGGGTTTCCTCTCCAAGAATGGGAAGGGGGTTCAAACCATATGAACCACCTTCCCACCTCAAACCATATGAGGGGAGTGAAAAGAACCTACATGGCTTTCCCATCAAGCCATGAGGTTTAAGAGGGAAAATACCTCCCTCTTCCCCCACAAAACTCCAAAACCCATCAAACCATATGATGGATGGAGAAAATAAAATAAACATACCCAAGGCAATATACAAAACATGCAACAAAACACACATTTCAACTATAAGAAAGCTAATATCTAACATGACATAAAACATAGAATGAGATCAAAAGCCTACCTCCAAAATCTCTCCAACACTCTAAGTTTTTCCACTTCCTTATCCAGCAAGCTCTAGCTCCCTGTAAGTCTCTAAGCACCAAGCCAAAAGCTCCAAAAATATTTCTCTGTCTCCTCATGAGGGAGAATTAGAAGAAAAGACAAAAATTCCTCACTAATGAGGGGATGACATGTGTCACCCCTCTCTTCCTCCAATTAAAATATTCCCAAAATAAAAGAAGAAAATATAAATTCACTTCAAACACTCTTCTCCCAAATTGCCCCAAAAGAAAATAAAACAAGTTTGTACAATTTTTTACAAACACACATACCAATCCATATTACATGGATGGTGACAAAAGAGAGACAAAATGGGAGGGAAAATCCTCTATGCCTTGAAATTAAGCCCCCTACCTAATAGGTAGGGTCCAAGGGCTTATTTTCATGCTAAGTGAACTCCCAAAACTAAAAGGGGTCACTTAAAATGCCATAAATAGCCCAATTTCGGGTTTGACACATTTGGGCACAAGTGTAGAGGATGTGGGGCCCACTCAAGGGTACACATGTGACCCTAATCCTCTCTAATTAACACAAACTTACCCAAATATAAAACTTAATGCAAGTGGGGACCATTAAGTCCCCAAACCTAGTTTACTTAACAAAATAAAACAACCTAAACACAATTAATTTTATATGACATTTAACATTACAACTAAGGGTCACTCATTGTGCTAAAAATGAAAACAAACATAAGGCATAATACAACTAACATGGTTAGGACTTAACCCCATGGGCCACTTATGCACAATTTGCATAGCCACCTTGAAACCCATGTTTTCCTGTGACTTGTCACATGCACACTCAATGCACACATTAAACACATATATCCAATATAAGTGTAAACCATCTACTCTATAAACTATCAAGTCTATACATGCAAATTAATGATATCACAATATCAACATGGAATCGTAAACGTGAAACATGCACAATGTCACTCAATTCGTCATTCATCTAATGAAATGTGTCATCATTCTAATCAAAGATAAATTGTCGCTACATGCCCAAATCACCATTCATCTCCATGAAGATCAAATAACATAACATAATGTGTCAAATATATCAAATCCCTATCAAATCATGTCTATGAATAAAGAATTCAATAGATAATCGAGGCTATAAAAATTTGGGAATTCACAACACCCCAAATGAGTTATGGATATGTTTTTTAAGGAAAACTCATTTGGTGTGAATGCACAACATTGAGTTTTTTCTAAGTGTGGGACCTTGCAAATGGGGAAAACTCTCCAGATTGAAGCTGGTTCTTACTCCTCTGTTTAGGTGTATGCATGCAATTTTTGCAGAGGTTCTAATTCAAAATTCCTACTCTAAAACTACCAAGGAGATAGGGTTGAGAGAAAACATGGAAATGGAAACAAAACTAAGCAAAAAATAAAAGGTGATACACCAAAGGAGTGCTGAACTCCTTGCTTTGAAAATATAGACACAAATCATGAAGATGTAGCAATAAAACATGCACAAATTACCAGAATGTGATGAAGGATCGAAAGACAATAATAATTGCATGAGAGGATTGAAAATTGATCACAAAACATACATTATCATGCCCAAATTTGATACAATACGTTCCATTGGAAAAGAGGTAAAAAATGTGTTACAATCTCCATGAGAGGTCTGAAACTCCTTCAAATCCACTGCTAAGGAGGAAATAATATCTTATAGAAGAAAGAAACATCCAACATTACAAAATGAGCCAAAACTAGCTTTTAACACTCGAGTAGAAAGAAAAAAAGTAAAAAACATGGGCAAATTGATTTGGAACTTCAACCACTAACAAGATCCATCTAATTGGCCTACAAAATTATGGGTTTCTATGAAAAATATCATACTTTGAAGTACATTGCTTTACAGAGAAAAATAGAGGCCCACACTTCATTAATTTTGGTGGTTGGAGTGTTTTTGTGTTTTTTACATGCCAAAGATGTTTTTCCATTTTATCTGCAAATCTCCATCAAAAATCAAAATTTAAGATTCCATCGTGTAGAGGATCTCAACCACTTTCCAATGATATAAAGAACGTGAAAATATGAGCTCGGGATCGAAAGTTATGCCCCTCTGAAGATTTAGGGAAAAAAATGATAATTTTAGGGCAAAATCGGGTTGGTGGGCCGAAACTTGAAAATTTTCTTTTTTTTGAATTTGGGAAAATTTCCCAAAATCCCTAGTCCCTGCTGCTCTATAGCCATGTGTCACTCTCCGATTCGCTGATGGAATCGCGGGCCCAAACTTCACCTTTTTTCCTTTTGATTTTCATTGGGAAAATTTCCTAAAATTTCCCTACGCCCGTCGCCTCCCGGTGACACGTGGGCTTGCTTGCTTTGGTTGGAGGGAAACACCTCAAATTTTTCCTTTGCACCTCTATCACTTTGGCAAAAACCAAAATTTACCCGTGCTTCCACCGATTCCCCCAGTCGCCATCATGGACACGTGGTGCATCCTCATTCAATGCAGGGCCTTCGAATTTTTTTCCATTTTCTCCTCCGCAAGCCTCGGGACATTTTTTTGATTTTTGCCTTTCGCTCCAAAAAGGGCTAAGTGCCCAAATTTCTCCCCCGCCCGCCAACGTGCTTCCTTCCTCTCGCGGGCCGCGGGCCAAAATTTGCCTTTGCCTCTACCAACCTCTTGGAAAATTTTCCAACTTACCTCCGCCGCCCGACCTCCGCCACGTGGCCACGTGGCTTTCTCATTGGCCACGGGCCTGTCAAGGGAAATTTTCCCCAAAAACTCCACCAAGCCATAACTCAAAAATTATAAGGAGTTAGGAGGAAAATTTTACCTTTCTAGAAAGGTGAGAAAATTCTCTATCTGATGAAGCCATTTCTGAATATTTTGAGTGCTTGAAATGTGTGAAAATTGAAGTTGAAGCACAAGGAAGGAAAGAATGAAGGCAAGTTAGCCAAAATAAGTAGGGGGCTCATTTTGGATAACAATTTTGGTGACTCAGAGGGGTCATCTACCTACTAGATGAATGATCAGTGGCCTTTGAAGCATCCATTGGGCATGGAGTCAAGCCTGATAACCAATTCTGATCTGAACTATGAAAATCTGACCTCTGAGCCACTTGGAAACCCACTGAACTTGGAGTTGATCTTCACCAAAATGCCACTGAAATGAACTGTGCAAGAGCAATAAAACAGCACACAAAAACTATGTACAAAATTGGAAATCATACATACCCCAAATGGGATATGTAGAGTGTGCACAAGCACTTCTTCTGCTAAAAGAAAACCTACCTACTCTACTCTAACTGGAAGCAAAGGTAAGCTAAACAAACCCTACAACTGGTTGTGCAAAATAGCTTCCTTTCTTCAAAATGGGCAGCCATGCAATTGATTTAGAGCTGATCATGGCTGTTAGGATGAGTGGAAAATCAACAAGAAGTTGGTCTTCTACCCAAATTAGCAAGGTATCAACTGAAAACAAATCTAATACCTCTTTTAGTTGCTCTGCATTTGGATTGAAGAGGTATGGCAGCTGATCCTTGGTACTTTATAGCTCATCCTCATGCTTAGAAGCAAGCATGACTGGTTGTGGCTTCTCCTTTGGCTCCAATGAAGCCAAATACCTTATTGGGCAAGGTCTAATCCATTTGATATGCCCATAGCTCTGATTTTCAACTCCAAAAATGGAGTCCTCTTGTAGACCTTCTTGGATGGATGATGTGGAAGAGGTGGTGAAAATCTTTGCTCTTCCCCTTCCTTTTCCCATGAAGTACATGGAAGATATAAATCTTCCAAACTTGGTTCCAATGAGCTATCACAAAACACAGGCTGCTGTTTTTCAATGTTCTCCTTTGTGGCAGTAGGCTCTTGATGTTGGAGAATGAATGGTGGAGAAGAGAATGTTGTAATTTCAGCTGGCTCCTCCTCAAGACATTCCTCTAAGTCTGATAAACAATCAAACTCTTCATTGTCCCGCTACAACAAAGCTTTTCCTCTTGCATGGTGACCTCCAAATCTGCATTTTCTTCACCATGTGTAGCTTCATTCTCAAACATGAAACTTGTCAATTCGAACTCATCCAAAAAATCAGATTTTTGGAGAGATGAAGTGGGAGAGAAACATGAAATTTCTTGTGCCTCTTGTTCACAATTTGGACCTGTTTTGTTCACCTCCATAATGGCTTCATCAATCAAATCAGCCCCTTCGAATGAAAGCAAAAATGTATCAATAATGCTTCCTTCTTCTGCTGTTGCAAAAACTGACTTGATCTCATCCATTTGCTCCTCAAAAATGAGATTTTGAGCTGGTTTTTCTTCCTCCATGATGACTGATTTTGCAGTGTAGATTGGATCAACATTTTCTTTGGGCAAAGTGCCAAGGGAGACACCCAACTCATCACCAACAAACTGTTGATTCTTTTCCTCTTGTTCTTGTTCTTCTTCTGCTGCAAACTCAGCCTCAACCACCACTATTTCTTCAACCCCAACTTCCTCTTTTGGATTTACCATCAAGGGGATTTTTGAAAACTCAAATTTAGCAGCCCAACTCTTCAGATTTTCTATCATTTCTTCTTTTGGGTTCCTCTTCTTGTTGTTCTCCTTGACTGGTCTTCTAATTTTCATCTTCCCAACATGGATCTGGGAATGCAAGAGGATGGATGGGTTGTGACTCAATTGATTTTGTAATTTTTTGTGGTTTTGGAGGAGGTAAAACTTCATTTTTCTTTGGAGGGAATGGCTGTTTGGAAGGGAAAAGAGTAGAGAAATTGAGGTGGGATGGGAGACTAGGAGATGGAGAAATGGGATCAACATTTGGGGCAGCATATGGGAAACTTGAAGCTTGACACTACTGAAATGATAAAGCTTGAGAGGGTGAAAAAGAAAGACAAGGAGCTATTGAATGACTTACCCATTGACAAGGTTGATTCAGACTTTGCTCATATGCTTCTATCTCCTCAATCCATTGTGCAAGTTGGGGCAACATTTCAACCATGAAGTCTAGCTTCTCCTGAGGGTTGTAGTGTCTTGGAATAGGGCCTCCCCATGGACAGGGTGCTCTGAAACCAATCTGAAATGCCTTCATTTGTGCTTGAGCCCTTGATTGCACCATGTTTACCTCCATATTTTGGATCTTCTCCAACAAATTTGCATTTTCTTCTTGACTTCCCTCACAATCTACATACCCTTGTGCTTGACATGCTTCATAGCCAAACTGATTTTGGCATTGCTCATATGGATATGCATACTAGTTTTGAATTTGATCAAAATGCTGATCTGGAGGATTTGAAAAACATGTTAGAGGGGAAACATTGCTGCTATTGTAAATGTGAATCCCATGATGGAAATGAAGTCATGATTGCAAAACTTCATGGAATGGAAAAAAGTGAAAGGGATGGAAAGAAGAATGGATGAAAAATGAATGAAAATGAATGGAAAGAGGGTCTGCAACTTTTGAGATGGGTTGTTTACCAGATGGAGTCGCCAGATGTGTTTGCAATTGCCTCCAAAGGCTGAAATCTTCACAGGAACACATCAACCTGGAAAAGATGAAGTGGAAGACCTCTAAGGTCCCACCGGGCATGCCAAAACTATTAGTGCAAATTCACAACACCCCCAAATGAGTTATGGATCTACTTTTCTAAGGCAAACTCATTTGGTGTGAATGCACAACATTGAGTTTTCAAAGTGTGGGACCTTGCAAATGGGGAAAATCTCTAGATTGAAGTTGGTTCTTACTCCTCTGTTTAGGTGTATGCATGTAATTTTGCAGAGGTTCTGATTCAAATTCCTACTCTAAAACTACCAAGGAGACAGGGTTGAGAGAAAACATGGAAATGGAAACAAAACTAAGCAAAAAAGAAAGGTGATACACCAAAGGAGTGCTGAACTCCTTGCTTTGCAAATATAGACACAAATCATGAAGATGCAAGCAACAAAACATGCACAAATTACTAGAATGCAATGAAGGATCAAAAGACAATAATAACTGCATGAGAGGATTGAAAATTGATCACAAAACATACATTATCATGCCCAAATTTGATACAATACGTTCCATTGGAAAAGAGGAAAAAAATGTGTTACAATATCCATGGGAGGTCTGAAACTCCTTCAAATCCACCTGCTAAGGAGGAAAGAAGATCTTGCAGAAGCAAGAACATCCAACATTACAAAATGAGCCAAAACTGGCTTTTAACACTCGAGCAGAAAGAAAAAAAGTAAAAAATGTGGGAAAATTGATTTGGAACTTCAACCACCGACAAGATCCATCTAATTGGCCTGAAAAATGATGGGTTTCCATGAAAAATCCCATACTTTGAAGTACATTTCTTTACAGAGCAAAACAGAGGCCCATACTTCATTAATTTTGGTGGTTAGAGTCGTTTTCTATGTTTTTGCATGCTAGAGACGTTTTTTCCCATTTTTATCCCATAAATCTCCATCAAAATCAAAATTTAATATTCCATCATGTAGAGGATCTCAACATCTTTCCAATGATATAAAGAACGTGAAAATCTGAGCTCGGGATCGAAAGTTATGCCCCTCTGAAGATTTAGGGCAAAAATGACAATTTTAGGGCAAAATTGGGTTAAAGGGTGAAAATTGAAAAATTTCCTCTTTTTTGAATTTGGGAAAATTTCCAAAAACTCCCCACTCCACAACTACGTGGCGCTCTCTCCGATTCACTGATGGAATCATGGGCCCAAACTTCACCTTTTTCCTTTTGATTTTTCATTGGGAAAATTTCCCAAAATTTCCCCACGCCCTGCTGCTCCACCTTGCCACATGGCGCTCGGTTCGGGTGAGGGACGCACCTCAACTTTTTCCTTTGTGCCTCTATCACTTTGGAAAAAAACAAAAATTTCCTCCGTGCCCCGATTCCCGCCACTGTCATGGACACGTGGCGCATCCTCATTCAATGTGGGGCCTTCGCAATTTTTCTCCATCTCCGCGGGCCTCGCAGCCGGTTTTGATTTTTTCCTTTCGCTCCAAAAGGGCTAAGTGCCCAAATTTCTCCCTACCTCCGCCGACGTGCTTCCTTCCCCTCCGTGGGCCTGCGGGCCAAAATTTTCCTTTGTGCCTCCGCCAACCCTCTTGGCAAATTTTTCCAACTTACCTCCGCCGACCGACCTCCGCCCCACCACATGGCGCTTTCTCATTGGGCGCGGCTTGTCAAGGGAAAATTTCCCCAAAAAAATCCACCGAGCCATAACTCGAAAATTACAAGGAGTTAGGAGGAAAATTTTACCTTTCTGGAAAGGTGATAAAATTCTCTATCTGATGAAGCCATTTCCAGAATATTTTGAGTGCTTGAAATGTGTGAAAATTGAAGTTGAAGCACAAGGAAGGAGAGAATGAAGGCAAGTTAGCCAAAATAAGCAGAGGGCTTATTTTGGATAACACATACATTTTGAAATATTCATCATTTTGCAACTAACATTGGGATTTAACGTTGTGTTGATTGTAGATTACAACTCAGAACGTGACTCGAACCAAGAAATTGTGACTGTGAATGGACGGTTTCCAGAGCCTACTATATACGCTCGCGAAGGAAACAATGTGGTTGTACAAGTTGAGAACAAGGGCCCATATAATGTTACCATACACTGGCATGGGATAAGGCAATTGAGATCTTGCTGGGCTGACGGACCGGCTTACATAACCCAGTGTCCCACTACTCCTGGAAATTCTTTCACCCACAATTTTACCATTACAGAACAGGAAGGCACGCTGTGGTGGCATGCGCATATTTCATATCTTAGAGCTACTGTCCATGGAGCTTTAGTCATTTATCCCCGCCTTGGAAAGGATTATCCTTTTCCTAAATACGTTGCTCAGTTTCCTATATTTTTAGGTATGTTTCTTAGCGCAGTTTCTTTTACATGTTATGTAGTGATTGGTAATTAATTACAATTCAAATACTACACTGTCGAGTTTTTATTTTTATCCATAGTGTAGGGGAATGGTGGAATGCGAATGTGGAAGATGTGATAAATGACGTAATTCTAAGAGAAACGGTCGTGTGTCTAATAAGGCAGGGCCGTCTGGATTTGACACTGTTTGACAAACAACTAACTATACACAAAGACATTCATAAGCTCCAGTTTAATCTTATACCAAATTTATGGGAATAAACATAATCTTCACATTATGTTGGATTCTTGTTCAAGATTAACATTGGTACCGAATAGATATCTAAATATAATATAGAAAAAAATTAGTTCTACACGATTTCAAAATAGACAACAAAGAGAAAATAACTTTTGCAAAAAAATACCTACAGAAACCTTGAAAAACTCTTTAGATGGCTTCTCATGTAATTGGACAAATGATAATCCTGAGTACTTTTAATGATTTCCACTATTGATGTAAAACACTGGTCTTTATATTATTTCAATTAAAACATGGATACAATTATTTGGCTACTAGCTACTTTCCCTTGCAAAACTGTGTGAAAAACTATGTTAGTGGCCACTGCTAGAAGGAGATCTAGTCCATTGGGGAGTTTTGATACAACATAATGTCCATCTTATCTCACATAGAATACTAGACAATATCACATCATGTTGTTTATTCTTCATATTATGTTATTGATAAAGATAACCGAATACCGATACTACTTAATTCATTAAAATAGATTTGAAAACTAAATCAATAGATCAACTAATGTATGGTGTAGTTCCATTCAAAAAAATATTTAGACAAACATCCATCCTCCAAAAATTACTATTTATCTATTGTCATGGCTAACAATTGTTTCCCTTTCTAAAGTCTTCGAAATACTTCACATCACAATTTTATCTCGTGTTAGTTAAGCAAACCATTATCCATTTATGCTTATTGCATAGACATGCTAAATTGTTATGCCACCTATTTAAGTGTTCAAGTGATTAGTATACCATCTGCAAGATATATGATTCCAATTTTTAGAAAGATCATTGGGGAAGCCTACGGTGTCTGATTTGCAATAATTAAAATCTTAAAATAGGTAAATTTCCTTGAAACCTACAACACCATTTTAAAACTTCCAAGGTCCATTCTCGCGATGTTTTTTTAACTCTTATGCAATATATCGTTTAGCCAATCAATAAAATTTATTTCAAACTACTTGGAGCATGCCTCCTTATGGATCTTGTTTCTAAATATATTTCTATAATATTGAGTGAATGTAATAATTTCAATGATATATTTTAATAATTTTAAATTGTATAACCTAATTTCAAGGTTTCAAGGTTATATTCCCTTGATCTAATTAAGTAGGGAATATAACCTTGATATTAAAACAATGATATCTTTATCATTTCTAAACGGAATTTAAAATTTCAAAATGTGTTGGAAAGATTAGATCAAGGAAATATAACCCAGAAATTAATTTTAGATATTTTCCATACTTAATGAGAAATTTTAGGCAAACAAATTGAAATTTTAGAACAATTTACTTAATATACATATTAAAACAATGATATCTTTATCATTTCTAAACAGAATTTCAAATTTTAAAATGCGTTGGAAAGGATAGATTAAGGGGAATATAACCCAGAAAGAAATTTAAGATATTTTTGATTCATTGTGAGGAGTTTTAGGCAGAAAAATTGAAAGTTTTGGAACAAATTTTATCTGAAAATTCTTTATTTAAAGAAAAATTAAATAGATATATTTTACAATACAAAGATAGAACTACGTCCTCATGATCTACCTTTTCGGTTTATTTCTATTTCTTTTTATTAATTTTTATTTTGCCTTTTTATTTTATTTGGTTTGAGTACTTGTATTTATACGTGTTATTTTATTTTTTTTTATGTCGCTTATATATATATAAATGTTTGTTATATAAATATTTTATTTTTCTAATATATCGATTGTAATTTATTTTTATGTACATGGCCATGCCATGAAAACTGATGCCCCTCTAGAACTATAAAATTCCTCTCGCCATAATAAGAAATGACTTATCCTTTTATCCAAACATTTTAAGAGCTTGGAATAAGGAAAAGCTTTATAAATGGATATCACAATAAATCTACATTCCATTTTCACATTATGATACCCATAACCCTCACACAACATTTCCACAAGATCAAATGGGTCCCAATAATCAAACAAAGTTTCTACACTTTCCTCAATGGATCAATATTAAGTAGGTAATGGTTACAATTTTCTTAACTTCAACTCTTTCATCATTTCATTTCAAAGGCAAGCTTACAATGGAGAAATTCAAGAACTTAATGATAAAGTTTTGTACATGGATTTATAACAAGATATAATTATCACTTTGAACCTTTTTACAAGAAACTTTGAATACTTCCATTCACATGTTTCACTTCCATACATTTTTCCAACATACCTATGAACTCAAATAACCTCTAATAGTTATCAACAAGCATTACAAGAATGGTTTTGATTTCTTTTTAAGAACTGAAGTAGAACAAGAAAAATAAGAGAGGGCCTTGATTTCACATTCATACCAATGCTAAAATTTTCATTTCGTTCCAATAATGAAATCAACTAATCCATATGAAATTTTCACACCACAATGTAAAAGCCATTGTTTCACTTCCATTGTACCAAGAATGACATCACACTTTCTCAAATCAATAAAGTATACATTTTACTATTTTCCAAAACAACAAGGTAGATTTCCACTAATAGGAATACAATAACATGATATTACACAAGGGTAACAAAAACCCAAAACTTAACAAAATGCTTCCTCTTTCCCTATTTCTACTCCGCCAAGTTGTACCAAAGAGGAGGTGAAGGTGGAATTCACCTCCCATATATATAATGAGGGTAAATATCATCTTCATTGTACCATGAATCCCTTAACTCCCATGTGAAGAACTCCACAACCAACAACAAGGCTTGAATTACATAAGAATAACTCAAAAAAACCCAAATTCAAATTTTCACCAATAAGAAAGTAGAATAGGTTGGGACACAAGAGATAAAGGGAGCTAACTTTCCAAAATTTTAATAACACACTACCAATCCTACTAGGCTTGTAAAATGGGAATAATAGCCATCCCTATCACACTTGCCACTGTTAAGAAGTAGGAGTTAGTGGTTGGTTTCTCCATGGTTATACATACAACAAAAGAGCTTACATTTATCCTTCAAATTGAAATTTAAACACATTTATCACTCCACTAGAGCTAACCCCTCATCCCTTTGTTTCCCCCATTTTCACAACATTTTTTTCTCCATGTTTTCCCACTTATCCTTTCAAGTATGATCTAAAATTTCTCTCAAACATAACCAAACTTACTAGCCCCACATTGGGTACATAATAAGTAACATAATATATTTGGAATCATAGTGCATACTAAAGTGAGCAATCAAAACAAAACATTCCATACAAAGAGAGAGAGAGAGAGAGAGAGAGAGAGAGAGAGAGAGAGAGAGAGAGAGAGAGAGAGAGAGAGATCAACCATTTTTACAAAGAAAAAAAGAGAGGAATATACCCACCTCTTTCTCATCTTGTCCGCCAATTCTAAATCCATAACCACTTCACAAGAATATTGATTGCACTCCAAAAACAAGTAGCAACACTTTCTTAAGAAAAAATGCTTCCCTAGAATAAGAACCCAAACTTGTTTAAATAAGAAAGTTTCCAAATGGAACATTCCACAAGATTGTGCCAAGTGGGAAAGACTAAAATCCCAAGATAACCCAACTCCCAATAAGAGCATTAATTTCCCTTACATGCCCACATGGGCCAAAATCCAAATCCCCACAAAACCAACTACCAACCATAAATTTCACTTACATGGATTTGAAAAATAAATTTAAGAGATCAAAATAAGAAAATAAAATTATAGTAACAAATCACGTCACATGAAACTTAATCAAATCAACTTGTAAAATAACTAAATGTCTTATAGAAAATTAAAATTAAAGGTAGTTGAGAGAATTCCAAGGCTCATAATGGGGTTCTTTTGAGCCCCTAAATAACCAAAATGAGTAAAAAAGTACACCTACCCCATGGGTAAGTGTGAGGAAAGGTTTTGGGAGTATGGGACAAGGTTTACTTGTCTCACTCACCACCCAAAAGTGGTCACTAAGCCCATATTCAAAAATCTTATTAACCATTAACCCATTTATATTTTAATTTAATAAAATGACCAAATAATCAAATTTACCAAATTAAAGTGTTCAAAATGAAGGAAAAATAATTACAAGTAAAAAAAAGTAACATTCAAATTTCATAGGTCACTTCAATATTTTCAACACGTAATTATTTCAAGCCCATGTGACCTTTGTTGGTCATGGAGCTTTGTGGGAGTTAGTCCCCATTCATCCTCTTTGATATATTTTTATTTATTTCTTTGCATATTGATCTTGAGTACATGTTCTTCATCTGTACACTCATCACACACAACATACATCCTCAAATTGATAACATTAATTATATAAAATATAAAATTAAGAGATACGATCAATAATCAACAATAGTCTAAAAATGGTAATAATGCATCCAAACATCATCATCATGTAAAAACATACTAGATATCGTCATCATGTGAAACATCTGTCACAAATATCGCCATCTAAAACATATATCAATATCATCATCTACAAAATTTCAAAATAAGCCAAGTTTGCTATCGGCACCCCTCTTGCTAACACGAAATAGTAATGCAAAACATAATCTCTGGAACAATTCATAAGGTCTAGGTACCCCTTTTCAAACAATGTATATAATGAGTGATGTAATGAGATTAGTAAGGTAAGGAAAACTAGATAAAAAGGGCCCAAGAGGAGTGGGAACTACAATTAAGCTTTCCGTGATAAAAATCTAGCGAAGAATTCCTTTTTGGGTAGTTTCAACCATCTTCCACTTTACCAACATATGTTATTCATACATATATGGTGCATATATCATTGGGTTCACCTAATCTATCGATGAAAAATGTATCTATATATCTTCTTCGCAACCATTGTAATTACTACACATCCTATATCAACCCATAATGGTTTACACACTTCTTCATCTAACATGTAATCTCTTGAAAAACTTGTTCATACATTACAATATTAAATATTAAAATTACAATAAGGTGTATTCACTTCTTCTAATGTCATGGATTCTATGTAGTTGCTTCAAAATCCACTTACACCTAAAGTGGTTTCTAATGCAGAGGGGTTACACATTTTGTCACTCATTTAACTAATTAGGAGAATCATTTCATCAACCTACTTCAAAGTCCTGGAATACGAGGATCATCAACAAGCTTAGAGTGGTTAAAATCTTGCAATAACTGACAATTATCACCTTGGATGGCTTACCAACTTCCAACCCTACTCTTTTTACTTCAAACAATTTCAATTAAACTTATACAATGAGTCATGATTCAAGAAACAACAAACTTACTCTTTCTTCCAAATTGTCCTTCTCTTTCCACTTCACTAGCTCCTAGCTCCAACATGCAATTATTTGTTCTTTAGCCTCCTTGATATCTTACATAACATATGCCCTTTTTCTCATTCAAAATAATGTTATTTCAATTATAAAACTTGATACAAGAAGGATAAAACATCAAACTTCATCTTTCTAGCCACAACTGCTTCTTCTAGTGCTCTTAAGATCATATCCATAGGTAGCTTCATGGTTAGAGGCTTTGAGTTATACCCATAATAAAGTAATAACTATTCTAAAAACCCTTTATCATTAATGAGGTGTACCCTAATTTTTACAACCCAAATCCTTATTCTCTTCATTCTATCACTCCTCTTTTTTAGCCTTCACTAGGTCCTTATAGCCCTAGGTTTAGGTACTGTCAGTCATAACTTATCATGCATGTGATTTCTAAACACAAACTAGACATTTTAAAGAACCCATTTTCTTATTCCTTCTATGTTCTAAGTTTCAAGTTAGAATTCCTATTTTGGAACCTAATTCCTTTGTTATTTAACTCTCTCCAATAGCCCTTAAAATGTGTTGACTAACCTTCTAGAAGAATGTCATGCATTGATCCACTCTTGACCAATGAAAAATAAATATTCCTTTTAAATCCGTTAAAGGACTTGATAAATATCATTTCCGCTAATTCTTGTTCCAAGACTCACCGGTTAGATGATGTAAACCTTGTATTTTACCTCAAAACCCTAATAATCACCATGTGAGCCCGAGAGGCTATATTTTCTTATAAAATTAGTTTTATTTATTTTCAAGCCTTGTTATTTGACCTCCAACACTTGTATTTACTCCCTCCTTCATCCTGGGTGCTAACAATTAGGTTCAATAATAAGATTTACCACATCCATGATCAAAGTTACATGCATGCATGCATGAATCAAGGTATAAAACCCTCATTTATTATCTTAGGAAGATTGAGCCTTATCTCGTAGAAGGATTTATCATTTTTCTAAGACATAAATCCATTTGGATCTTGTGAAAACAACATGAATTCCTTTACCAACATGGTTTCTATAAAATCACGTTTCTTAGATTAACTATAATAGCACAACACAATATTTCTTAGGTACCTTTATCATGTAATGGAATATAAAAATACATTTAGTCCTCAAGACCATGTGATGGCATCATAATCATTCTTGTCACGTATGTATCCCTTTAAAACTTTACCAAACATGAGGAATGAGGCTAAGTTATCACATACTTATAAATGAAGACAATCAAGACTTGTGGGGCAGAGCATCATCCTTCCTTCACGATATTCTCAACTAAAACAAGCACTCTCATGAACAAACAATGATAATAAACCTTCTTATCAATGCTTCAAATAGGAATATAATCAACGCAAGGATAAATCTAATATAAAAATAGAGTTATTGAGAAGAAGAGTAAACAAACACAATCCATTATAATACAAAACAATCTGGTTATAGTTTATTACCCATATGTTTTATACAAAATTCAGGACTCTACCATTCTTCCTCAACTCTCATCCTTCCTTCCTCAAGGATTCTCTCCCTCAATCATTTTTACTTCTCCCTCTTCCCTTAACTAACTCCTTCATTCGAGATATATCCCTTTCTTAAAAAACATAACTAACTTTTAATGACTCATTATATACCCTTTAGGCCCAAACAACATGATGGGACACATTTACATATTCCTTAGTATTTGGTGGCCTTTATTTCACCCTAGGACCTCTAAACACACACATAGACACTTACATGATCTTAACAAACCCATTCAACTCTCTTAGATGCCTTTAAGATTTGAAATACAATTTTGGAGGGAAATAATAATTTGAATTTTCAATCTTTGAACTCCATCTAAACCCTTCTTCATGACTTGATTGTGGCCTATTACTCTTAATCTGACCTCTTTAATCTTGGTTGAATGAAAATTTTCACGTGTTGATTTTTTCGATGATTCTCTTGCATTAGTTTCTTACCCTTTTCCCATTGGTTTGTCACTCTTAAAATCCCTATATATGATGGCAAAGGGAAACCCACCAAACATATTCCATAATTTCATATGGATTGTTTTGACTACGCCTCTTTAACATATTACTTACCAAGATCTTCCATAGAATTAAGGAATTTGTACTACAATGGCTCTATGATCTCCCCAAACATTCTAGTGCACTCATTTACTACTTTGGAAAATCAATTCTTCGCACAATTCTCTAAAAATTGGGTATAAATTTTCTTATGAATAACCATCTAAAATACATGGATCTAATATTCCTATCAACTATTATATCATAATCTACAAAACCATGCTTACTAAAATGAGAAATCCCTTCGTTGACACTAAATTACAAGAGCTTTATAAATAAAGATTTATTTCTCCCTAGTAAGAATCATTCATATTTGAAATTTTTGATCTTTTGACTATCTCTTTCATATAATAAATAGTGTGAAGAATTTTTTTACATATAAACAAAATCATTTACATTGCTAATACTCTATCTAATAACTTTAATGTGAAGTTTCTAAAAATCAACAATAAAAAGAAATACTAATGATGTCGGTTGTTTCTAAAGAAACTATCGTGTTATTTGAGCCAAATAAGCTCCAAATTCATCCAATACAAAAATGTTTTTACTCACTTACCATGTTCCCTACACATTGTATTGAAATAATTACTTGAGTGTAATCTTGTATCTCTCCTCCACTATTTGAGATTGATACAAGAAAGCCTCTTGAAGCAAAAGTTTTGATTCCAATGTATGCTAGGATTATCATAGATGTATTTGTGACATCACTCATGAATGTATCAAGATTCATCACTTCATTCAATATCTTTTCAATTCAAACACCATTGAATAGGGTAATCCCACTAAATCTTCTAATCTAACCAACAATAATGCCGAATTGAAAATCTTTAACGATTTGCTTCCCAAGCATGACACTGAAAATATTCTTCATAAGTGTATAACACTTATTGTACAATGCCACCAATACCATCTTATGATCACCCTTTATATGAAATGATTGACATTGTCACTCAAACATCATCTCCTGGACATGTCTTATAACTTTCAATGACTCTAATATAGATGACACAATTTTTTTAGATACTCTATCGATTTTGTATTTATTAATTGCATAGCTATATGTGGTGTTTTGGTTGATCCACATAACAAGTATAATATCTAATCTCTCATAATACTTCAATATCATCACATTTCCACAACGAATCTCACATTAAATAATAATCCTCACTACCAAAACATTACTTTACCTGTCACTATAAGTTTTATCACTACATTAGTTTTATTCTTAGTTGTTGCTTCTTTCATATCTAGTACATTATGTTTAGGTATCCCCTTGCTATATAATATTAAATATATTCTAGTATTCAATCACCAATGTGTCAATTTTATTCATGATCAACAAGTTTTCAAAACTATAGGTGTTCCCTTCAAGTATATCTCGTCCTAGCTTACCTATTCATCCTTTTACGGTTCTTATTCCTACTTAAAGACATCTATGAATAGGTCTTTGGTTTCACACACTATTCCTCATAACCCTTTAACAATTATAGGTTACTTCCGAGACATGTGATCATCCACAATATATCCATTCACCGTAGTCATCCTAGGTCTCCCAGATAGGCCTTTTATTCTATGCACACTGTCTCATAGTCCCCCTAGTCCTCATAATAGGCCTTTGGTTACACACAATGCCTCTTACAACTCTATCTCTCCTAGGTATTCTCATAGTAATTTGGTTTCACACATTATTTCTCATAATTATCATTGTTGTCATAGGATCCTTTTCGGTCATCTAGTGCACATACTCCTTCCATAAGTTCTCACTATACTTTTAGTGCTCAAGGAATGTCTCAACATACTCAATCTTCTAGTTCTCCGCATATTCTACTTCACATACTACTAATCTACTTTATCTCCCATGCATTATTTCCTCAACACTACTACTTTTATTTTAGTCACAATTAAGTCCCAAGATTTCACCTCCCCCAACAAATTATTCACCTCTTGAGGAGGTTCTCATCATATAACTTTACTAATACTCATCTTTGTTTTAAAAAGCTAAACATTTCAAAAATACCGAAACATTAACATGAATTCAAAATATAAAAACATTCATATATTTGTAAAAATAAAAATCAGGACCTATACTATTAGCTTTAGTTGTTATCACTCTATATTACACACATTATTTGTCCCTATTGCTTTGAAAGATATCTCTTTATTATTTTCACACATGCATTCACATGATATATTGAGCTTGATACATGATGCACACAAAGTGGTACACAATGAAAGGTATTGGAAAAACTTTACCCATACTTCCTATACATATGGTGGCATCTATTATACACTACACACATGTTATTGTTCTATTATAGTTCCTTTCTACTTCCTTCTTACACTTGATTACATATATTGTGTACATGTTATCTTTTTAGGTAAAAAGACTAACATATGTGTCTTTGCAATATTGAAACCTCTTGTTTTTTAAAATATTATTTTTCATGCATACTTCCTTGTTTCATTAATTATGGCCCGAGTGTCTTTATTGTATTGTGACCCCATGGGTGTCCCATGTCTTTGGATATATGACTATCTCACATGAAATTATTTTTTGAACTATGGTCCTTGATTATCTTGTGACACCATGGATCTCCCATGTTTACAAGATCTATTCCTTTTGTGTGACGTTTTTTCCATAACTATTGATGAATTCATTGTTGCTGCACTTATTTTATTATACATGCATCATTACTAATGTTATTATTATAACCACTATTTCTATTTGTTATTATTTTATGCCATGGTTATCCCCATGCGTAAAAACTTTCTTTTTATAGGCACATGTTCTTCAAGGTGGCCACCTCTTAGACATTCTACATTCTCCTTTAGCTTTTCATACATATAGTGCATGGGCACACACCTATTTTTTTTTATCTAAGTGCTTAATATTGTTTTCACATGTTCCTTAAAAGAGGGGTCATTCATCCAGATATATTATACACTTATAGTATACGAACACATAATGATGGGATAACACACATATATAAATAGGGTAAATGTACTTAGAAATATAGTCAAACACATAAATAATGAAAATAGGCACATGTTCAAAACTATAAAATTTGGTCAAGACCGTATGTATCGTCATGAACCTCCTACATGCTTTTTCCTAGGGAAATTACATAAATTGTCTCAATGGTTTCATTATTTTACCTATAGGTATAGGTTTTTCACACAATTTCAAATCCAATATAGTGAGTTCATAATAAATATAGGGGTATAAAATATTTCACTCTTTCACTACCAAACTTAGTTTGTAATATAGTTTTAGAAAATATTGGGGGCATGGGTCTCCTTTCTTCATATACATTTCAATACATTATATTTTCTATTCAGCTCTCTACTTAGCTTCTTGACACATGGGAAGGGAATGTGGAACTCGCTCTCTTTTCTAATGTGTTTACTAATTCACAAAATTGTGTCTAGATTCATCTATAATGGTATAGTTCATGGGGTTATGGAAGGTATCGAATGAGATGAGTTCTTTATAGGAAATCCTTCCTTTCCTCTTACATTTAAATGGGAAGATATAATAATTTTCCAATGGATTTGATGTAAATTCTTCTTATTCCATATCTCCTCTATTTCTGTGTTGGGTTACATGTACATAACAATCTGGTTCTCCTCAACATGATTGGGGACTGATCACCCTCAATCCTTCGATAATTTCATATGTAGACACTAAATTTTGGTATACTTTTTCCTCATCCCACATCCACTTCCCATCATCATCATCTTATGCATTCGGATCCCTCTTCTTATTCAAATTTATATTTCCCTCCTAAACCCCATTTATTCATCTAATTCCTTAATTTCTCATCTTAATCCCATAATTATTTTATCCCTCCCAATCCACCCCTAATCACATTTAATTATCCCTAAACACACTTATTATCCTAATCACATCCCTAAACACCCCATTTATCCTCCCTAGAATCTCATATACCCTCATTTAATTCATTTCCACTCTCCAACCACCTTTTATCATTCATATGCAACCCTAATTAGCATAAACAACTCAAACCCCTAATTTAACCTCTTTAGGACCTCTTGTCTCAAGTTGTGCATCATCTCCACCACCCAAATCAAAAAAATTCTACAGTCGATGATGACCTTGACGGGTTTCCTTTGACCATGTAAGTACATCTCTACCCCTCCTCCTTAAGAGGATGAAATTTTGGACATTTTTGGCCTTCTTGCAAGTATTTCTTATTTCCTTATCTTCTTGGAAGCTTCAATCTTTCCCTTACATATCATCTTTGGAGAGCTGAAGTTTATTATTTACCTAAATCCCTATCATTATTTCATCATTCTTTTCATCAATTTTACAAGTCATTTCTTCATCTTGGGGATCTCTCATCATATCTTCCATCATTGATTATTCATCATATCCTATTTTCCATCCATCAACCTCAAGTTAACCCTAATACAACCCTAGTTGTTGTCAATCCATCCCTGGTCACCATCGATCCGATCTACATTAACTTTGTTTCCTTCCTTTTTCCTTTTTGTCATCTATTTTCTAGCCTCATTCAACATTAATATCCCTATGTCTCTCGTGAACCATCTTTCGATAGCTTAGATATCACTATTTTTCCCCCAGTCCTTTGTTGAGTATCCTGCATCTACCGCTTCGGCCAAAGTTGACTTGATTTGCATCCATTATTTTCTCATCAGATTTGTCTTCTTCTTACATCCTTTCTATTTTATGTTATTTTGTATCAAACTTAGGACAACTAAAACATCTCATAATCAAATCCAAATCCTCTATTTTTGCATCTCTTGATTTTCCCCTACTGATTTGCCATCGAATGCCTCTATCTCGTCATGGGTCACCTTCAACCCGAGAAGGTTTGATTTATTTTATTTAATTTTATCATTATCAGATATTTATCTTAGCTTATTTAGAATATCTATGATCATTTTTCCATTCAGTTATTATTCTACATCCTATTTATACATTATTTTTATCAATATTTTAATAAAAGTGGGTTGACATCCTCTATAGGAAGTTATCACTTCTGGTAATAATTTTTTTCGGAAAACCCACCATCTTATCTAATAATATTTTTATTTTCTAGTTGTCTCTTTGTTGTGTGGGTTATTTAGCTCACCGTGGAGAGGATCTTTGTGTTTGTATCTTCATCTTTAGCATTATCATACATCAGGAGGTAGCCTTAAACCCTCCCATATTATGGAGCTTCCTATTTTATTGCACACCATTCCATTAATTTACAACAGGAGTGGGAAAATTCATCAAAAATTATGGCACGCCTGGTGGGAGCCACCTATCCTCTTTGGAAATTTCTTTATTTATTTTCATTATTTCATTTCATATTCCATTTCTTTCTTTCTACTAATTCTATAGGTAGAACTTCTTTGCTTGCATTCTTTAGGATTTTTACTTTCTTTGATCAAAAACATGTGCACTTAATTTGGAAGAAAAGGAAAATAATGTTTATCCAGTATTCTCCTTTTTTTTCCTTTTTTCTTCTTTTTGCATCATTTCTTCCTCCTTTGTTTGTGTTTTCTCATCAAATATCACATTTGGTTTTGGGACCTAAAAATAACACCTCTTCATGCTTTCTTGCTCACATAGTTTAAGTAGGTGGTAATATTTTTCATTCACATTTCTTTCACACACAATCAAAACACATAAAAATCAATACATCTAAATATATCCTACTAGTTGGATCTATTGGGATTTCATCACCCAATGAGAAAAAGCCACCATGGTTTTTGGGCCGTGTAACAATTTTTTTGACTATCTCAGATATCACCTAAGCACTCGACATCCTTATTGATGCGGTGCATGAAGTGCAGGAGTAGGCCCCAATACCAATCCATGTACCAATAGTCATCATCAATTTTTGCCTCACGTACCTTGATTATGTCACCATTTGTTCCATTTCTAGTATTTATACACTCTAATTTAGATTTCAATTTCAAGCATTCATCTTCCTTTTCCTTGTAGGATTGAGAGATATTTTCAAGCTGAGATTCAAGTTATTTGAGTTCATTAGTTTCTTCCTCTTTGTATTTTCTCAAAATGATAATTTTTTCTTCATAGTCTTTCAATGTGCATCTCAACTTTTGATTCTTTCTCTTGCATAGTTTCAATTCTTCTAGTGCACATACAAGTTCAACTTCTAAATTCACATTTGCTTCTTCTTCATTAGAATCTTCATAATCAACTACATTCTTTCCTTTGGAGCTGCATTCTTTAGGGACATCCATGGCCATAAATAAGCATTCAAAATGAGTTTCTTCATCCTCATTTTCAGAGCTTCTTGAGTTGTTTGAGTTTACGGATTTCTCTAGACTTTGGCAGATTTCTTTTTCTATCTCGTGGCTTCCTTTAGAATTTGGCGGATTTCTTCTTCTTTCCACGGATTTATTCTTCTATTTGTGGCTTCCTCTAGGCTTCATCAAATTTCTTCTTCTATCCACAAGCTATCTCAAAACTTCATGATGAATCCATTTTAGCTTTAAGTGTCTTTTGTGTCAACTTGGAACCATTATGAATTCCCAATAAACTTGTTTGAGACTACTCACCACCGAACCACCGAACCACCTATTATTCTTTAATTTGATCATCATGCAATCACCTGGAACTTATCTCGAGAGCTTGAAGTACCAATCAAATTTCACATTTCTCTTGCAAAGTATTTCATGAATCGCTTCTCAAGCTTATTACAAACTTGTTAACACCTATTTTACACATGGTTGACTTTGAGACGTCTACACAACACCTTTTATCATAAATTATAGCTTGACATAAATGAAAAAACCAATGATAAGGAAAAATATCCAACATTAATTTGGGTGTTTAACAACAAATGAGTAGAAAATACGTGAAGTAAGATGGCGTAAGTTGGTGGACTAACAGCCTCACTTGCTCGTGACTTGTTTTTCCTTCAAAACATTGGATGCAAGCTTACATCGGGTGTGATAGATGGTCAAAGTAAATTCATTTGGATGACACAAATACGATCATATAAAAAATGAGAAAAGAATCCAAAGTCGTATGATATATGTGTAATGTCGAATTTAATTGCATCGATCTATTTTGGAAAAATGGCTATTGACGTAATTACTTGTTAACATGTTATGAGTTCAACAACTAGTGTAGTGCAATATTGTTCATGGATAATTAATTGATTTTATATCTTTTTGTGTGTATATAAGTTAAGAGCCCATGTTTATTCATTTGCAATAGATGTGAAGAACAATATACCAAGATTTAGTATAAACCAACAATTTATAAGAAAAACAACAAAGATGTGGAATACAAGAAAACAACCCATATTTATTTATTTCTTCTTTCTTGGAATTTTTTTATATTTATACATCCATTATATTTCACATATGTGTTGTTATCTATATTTCAATTTTTTTGGAAACTAATTTTCTTGGAATTCATCCGACATCATTTTAGTGGTGATGGAAATAATTAGGTCGTTTTCCATTAAGGGTGAGGTTGTGACAGATATCAATGGATGACCTTTGAATTTTGGTAAAAAACACTATATTTTACGTATGAATGATGGTGGACTTAGTTTAAAGATGTGCAATAAACTATCCAATGAACCTCAATTACAAAAGGACAACGTTGGTCTTACTTATATGGGAACACAATCTAGAGAATGTCATTTAGAATGTTTTGGTTTCTAATTTTACAAAACACATTTTGTTGATGCAATGGAGGATTCGTGAATTGTGGATTTGTTCCTATTATTCTACAGAAAGTAATAGGTTGTAGAATAATATATTGGTTCCTAGGGTATTTCCACCCCCAACACTAATGAATACATCTATAAAATTGACCTTCCATTAAGCTGCGATAACTACCTATTCCCTTCTCTAAACTCCCATTTTGGCATAGTTGGGAGGATGGTGACACATGTATAAAAGGGTTGCATGGAATCACGTTAAATAATAACATGAAGTAGATATATTACAAGACGGTTGGAGGATCCCAAACAAATCCATGAGATGATGTGAATGAACTCGCTAACATTCCCACTAGAAAGCATAATTGTTCACACAATACACATTCCTAGGAGATGAGGAAACATAGTCTTGAAATGTCTAACCTAATTCAAAATTTGAGCTCTTTGTAGGCTACGAAGGGACCATGATAATCCATGCCTTAAGGGGAAAGCCTCCAGATTTTGAGTCCATTAACCTTGGAATCCAAACTCTCTCTACCCTCGAAGGATTTAAAGAGTATCCTTCACCACCACCTACACATATGAAGCTTGCATATGTTTGATTCTAACAAACTTATACCCTTTCTTTTAGTTCCCTCTAACTCATCCTCATCCTCCAACTTATATTCTCCATTAAGAGGTAACATAGCGTCAAAAAAATCAATCAATGTTGTCGTTGGAGATATGGATGTCCAAACCCTTGAGTCGTTGTTCCTACATGGAGTATACATGTGTTTTCACTTAGGTTTACCATTTTTTTGTTTTCCTTCAATGTATACTTATTAAAACACATAATAATGTGATATGAAGAATCAGTGCAAGATGTAAGTCTAATAAAAATTAGGGCTTTTCAATTTTGCGGTTATTGAGAAAATTATATTTTTCAACCAACATTTTATTAAATAGATAATGCGGTCCATATGCAACTTGATAGAATAAAAAGAGGTTCGCCTATGTTCCCTCCAATATTTATTCCTCAACACATAAATTATCCTTCCTCAATCCCCTTCTTCATCAAAAATCTTCCCCCATCCAATGTATCACCTTAAATCCTTCGATTTTAAATTCTTCAATGCCTCCCTATCATTGTTTCTAGTGCACTACCTAAGTACAATTTCTAGTCACAATGCATTATCAAAATTACTTTTTCCATCATGGTACATCATAATAGGACATGTTTTATTATGATGTGGATTTTGGTGGCCTTATTTTTGAGGCCATAAATTTTTATCCGAGAATCGAAACAACTCCATTTGTGACGAAAAATCTTGAAAATATATGCACCATGTTAAGTAGGATAGTTGTTTTACGACATGTTTCGAAAATTTTTAGAGGTTGAAATCATCCATCTAGGGCACAAAATTTGATTTTTAATTTTTTCAATATTTCAAATTTTTGTATCTTTATAACCTTGAGTCGTGTTGTCATGCAAATGTGCAATAGGAAAATGAAAGTTTCCAAGCACGACAACTATACCCCTGTGCTGAAATTTTCATGTTTTATCATTCCTAAGCACCCCAGGTCAAATCACGAGCTTTTTTCACCCCCTATTTGATGTCAAATTGGTCTCCTATGTGATTTAGGAAAGTCTATTCATTCCCCTTATGTGATTTTAGGGACTTCTGAAAAGATGTTATCTTTTGGCAGTATTGAGTGCAGGGCTATTGCTGGCCTTCCCGGGACTAGATCAAACCCCAGAGCGAATGAAGGTCCAAATTCAACATGGAGGTGAATTGAAGACATTAGAACATCATGGAAATTATTTTGGAAGGTTTTGGGAAGTTTTGAAAGACTTGGAGCAGTCTGAGTAAAAACAGGGTTCACAAGCCTAGGCAATACACAGGCCTAAAACAATTGTTGGGAATTAGAAGAAGATTCTGGGAGCTCCGGATGGAGTTATAAGTAAAAAGAAACATCACCAGAAATAGGATTCTAATACCTACATAATGGTAAAATCATATTTTTCACAACACCTTGGCACATAGGATTGGCAGGAAGGTTTTCTCAGGCATAAGTGGAGTCTCAAATCAAAAATACATTTTTAGTAATTAGATGGTTGAATAAAGACATGAGAACCCCACCATTGGATTGAAAATTCCATTTCCAGTTAGGATCATATAACATTTTACCAATAAATTCCATTAGGAGCTCAAGTTATCATCGTTCCAAGTTACCCTCTCAAAGGTAGTTCAGGACTTAGTCATTTTTCGGGAGGACACATGTAAGCACCAATAGCCTGGCGGGATTTCATATCCCCGACATCCCTGAGGTCAGGTACACCAACCCTTGAAAAATGTGCCTGGCCCCCATGTGACCTCTGGGACCCTCATGTGACCTCCAAACTTGACAATTCAGCCCCAAGTGCATTTTTGGAGCATCCATTCCTTGTCGTCAGATCAAGCGCCACATGTCAGCTCTAGGACCACCGTGGAAACTAATGTCCCTAATTTGCATGAGGTGAGGGACATAAAGCATGTAAGAATTTTCCCATATCCTATGGGTATTCTTTTGTCACCCACATGACCAACTTTCATCCCCTCGGTGCATTTTTGGAGCATTCATTCCCTGTCATCGGATCAAGCGCCACGTGTCAGCTCCAAGACCACCGTGGAAACTAATATCCCTCATGTCCCTGAGGTGAGGGACATAAAGCATGGAAAAATTCACCTAGCCCCTATGGGGAGTCTTTTGGTCACCCATGTGATCGACTTTCAGCCCCCATGTGCTTTAAAGCAGCTTTTCTCACCTTCATTCCCCTGTTGTCGGATCACCGCCACATGTCGTCCTCTTGACCACCATGGAATTTGATTTCCCTCACATCCCTGAGGTCAAGGACATAAAAAATGAAAATTTTCACCCAATATTATCCCTCCATGCATTCAAAATTTCAAAAATCTAACTGTTGTTTAGTGCTTTTACTGCTTTTAGTTGCTTCCACTCCAGTGCACAGACAATCTTCATCCTTCCTTTGCAAATTTCTTCCATCACTCTGCCATTACAAAAAACTCAAACCAGATCAACCAAGGAACTAAAATACCTTTCCCATGGTGATACGTAGGTCTCAGAAGGAGTTCTCATCAAGCTAAGAAGGATAAATTAAGAACAACGAAGAAGAGAACTGTAAAATCTCCATAGCCAAAAATGGAAATCTGAACAAATCTTCCATACTAGCGTATGAATAAACAAACCGTTTGCTGATGTTTGTTCCTATTTCCAATACTATAAAAATCATAACCTCAAACACTCCTCTCATGCGATACAATGAAGGATCCTTTCGGCTCAACGAAGAAAGAAGTGGGATTTCCTGTCAAACCGGTTGTCGGACTTAAGTAAGATCACACGTGAAACACTAGAAGAAAAAAACCACATCAAAAATATATTTTTCTTCACAAACAGAGGAGAAAACCATACCTATAATTTTGAGGTTCATTAATGGTTGCCGCATCCAAAAGCACACGCGTCAGGTCTAAAAATTAAAACTTTAAAATCTCCTGGACCATTAAGCGGGTGGGCCCAAAATTTCAAAGGGGTGATATTGGGGAAAAAACCCATATAAAAAAACTTCATTCCATGTCAATCTAACTCCCAGAAGCCAAATTTCTAAAAATAGTAGGTCTACTACATAAGAACTATTATTTTGGGAAAGTCATCAACAAAAGAACCTGTGAAGGAGATGAAGACATTGGAGGTGCACTAAAACCAAGAATTCACCAAAATGAACATTTTTGACACTTACTAAAAATAGTAAGTGGGCCCTCGAGAACCTGCTAAAAATAGAAAGTTGATCCAGAAGGAACAAGGAACGCAGGGAGAAAGAGGAAAACTAAGTTGCAACATCTAGTTGAAGATCAGGGACTTGATTTTTCACACTTACTAAAAATAGTAAGTTACTTTTTCTAAGGGAGACATGGAGTCAAACTGGATGAGAGTCGAAGCCGACACAACCCTTTTCCTACGAGTATGTTGTGGAAGACATCAATGTCTTGTACATGGAATTGAATGATCTTAAGACTCGAATGGCCTCCAAGGACCAAAGGAGGATTGTAGACAAGATATTCACAAGTGGCTTATTCACTGTTATAGGACACCCAGTGTCTGTACAGAGTCTCGAGTTAGTCCTAGCCTGCTCTTTCCACTACGAGCCCGAGACACAAACCATCTCGAGCTGAAAATGGTACAATGATGGTGGTCATCAGCCCTAGGACCATTTCACTCTCTGTAGATACCAACATCCCCCAACATGGTTGTCATCTCAAAGGATAGGGCCATGCACGATTGGGAAACAATGGATTCATATGTCCAAGGAGTAGCACTCGGCTCATGGTTGAAAACAGGAAGAAATCCCTCTAGGATGCCTAAGAATCTTCCAAGGTGTGAGTTTCAAGAAGGGTATTTTGATTTCATCACTCTCCTCAGTAGATTTATGGGTGAAGCAAGCACGAGAGACTTCCAAGACTGGATGGGCCTTTTCATCTTAACATTGACAAAAGGAAGGTAGATAATTGGTGGAGGTAGATCATTAGTGATTATCTCCATCATCTATAACTTCTCCAAGTGCCCATGATAAAGAAGTTCCACATGACTTCTTACCTAGTTTATCTCCTTGCAAGCTTGAGATCTTGGCTCTCACGTAAAACATTACTTGCCAAGGTACCTACATTCAAGAAAATTCCATAGTTGGTAATGGAAGAGAGCAATAGGCATTTCTCTCATGTGAATGATGTGTTCACTATGTACATGGTCCGAAGCTTAGAAGGGGATCTCGAAAGCTAGGATGTCACCAAAAGTGGCATCCCTGATTAAGGAATATGGCTTGTACTTCATACAATTCTCAACATTCTCCTACATACGAGTTGTTGGCTTCGACCAAGCTCCACTGAAACTGCCAAAGTACCTCAATGACTAGATTGTATTCTTGGAGCTCTGCAAGTAGATCAATCAAGTAAATAACAACCTCAAAAATAGGAGAAAGAAATTAATTTCATTCCCATATCTCTAGGGGATTTCATGTGCAAAAGCTCAAATGACACATCTCACCTAGAGGCCACTTTCACACATTTAACTTTACATTCCTACATCGCCATGCCCAAATTTGACATCCGAGAAGATCCCGACTCGTTCTATGTCCCAAAATTACAACATGAGCCACAATTTGAGGACTACTAGGCCAACTATATTGATGAGTTCGAAGTACATGAAAAGGATCACATGAGGATGAAAATCAGTGAGATGAAGAAATTCAAGTTCTCTTGGTATGAAGACATCTTGCATGATGATGGGACAAAAATGTATGATCCTGAGTACGTAGCAGTCAAGATGTCCCCAATGCCCCAAATAAATTGGCATGTTCGTGAATTAGGAGATATATTGGAGCGGATCTGAAAATGTGGTGAGGAGAATGAGGAACTGGTTTCAGAAGAAGAGGGCTATGATCATTCGGTCATGAGGAATTTCTCCAAGCCAGAAAGCAAGCTTCACATCATTTGTCTTCAAAAGTGGTAGAGGTGACTTCCAGCTCTAAACACTCTGGAGTGAGTTCAAAAAGGAAGGCCATGGAATTGGAAACTTCTCCCGTGAGAAGAAACCCAAGAAAGTTAGGGAAGAAAAAGGTTCATTGGTGTTGCCGCAGGAGGAAGACGTGATCTCAGAAATGTAAACAAAAATCCAGCAGCAATTACAAAGTTGAATGAGGAGTATATGACTCATGATCCAGTCTTCAAACCACTACAAGAGGTCTTTCCCTGTTGTCAACACCAATGCCCCTCTCATTCAAGACTTTCCTCCTCCACCAAAACAAAGAATGGTTGATGCACCCATCATTGAGCTGAATCAAGGCGAGATGTTTCCATGGATGCGGGAAATGGTCATCCTCGACACTCACATTGTGCAACAAGTATTAGCCCCCGATCTATCAGTGATTGTCTCATTGGCTAAAGAAAAAAGGTTAAGAAAGAACACACAGATGACCTCACAATTCTATAGTGGGGAAACAAGTAATCGAACATCGAAGTATCTCGGCCAAAATTAATCAAGCCAGTGGATGAGATGACACCAGATGAGATGACTACGAGATGAGCACGAGATTTACACATATATCAACAATATTTAGCTTACATGGTGGTAAGGAATAAAAAATATAAAGAGAATATTGAGGTACTAGAGGAACAAGTATGAACTCTTTCATCTTATGTGCAACACCTGGTGGAACCAAGCACTACAACACTTCCTATTGAGAAAGTGGTACCCATCAATAGCTTCGATCTAGAATCCATCAAAAGAACGCATGAGCTCACGATGCAAGGGTGAGAAAATAATGAATGGATCGAATAAATATCCAAAAAGTGAAGTCAACAATCCAAGAGGCAGTCAAGATCTTTGCGTACATGTGTGCAACGACCAATAGAACAAGAGCACTCAAAGAGGATGTGGAGAAAGAAAGAGATTACTAGGAACCTCTGGGACCAGTAGTGAGTGAGATGAGAAACACCCATCGTCAGGAGTTGATTGATAAGAAGGTTTTTGAAACTCCTACAGAAGACTTGACACATGTATGGGCAAGGGCCTTGGCAATCAGATTTGAAGAAATCAATCGAGCCTTCACAGAGCTAGAGGAGAAAGAAGAACAAACATATAAGCTATAGGATAGTATAAATCGGAAAGTTCGAAACTTGGAGTACCCGCAATGAGTGAACACACAACTACTGATGAAGTGATCGGCCCTTTGAGGAATATGTCAAGAAAGGGGTGGGAAACCCATTTTCCTTCACTAAGGATACTCTCGACTTCTTCTCAGAGATCTGAGCCTCCATTGCACTTATCGCAGTAAAAGCATTCATCATGGTTCGAGAAAGTGCAAGGACATCAATGGTGTGACTGATGGATGGATTAAAACCTTGAGCTACGTTCACATCCCTCATGCCAAAAAATTAGAACCAGTAGTGGCCCATTTCAAACAAGATCTTAGAAAGATAGAATCCTCCTCGGGATCACGAAGTGGAGAGCAATCAGAGAGTGGAGCCAAGTCCACCGTAGCAGCTCATCCTTCAACATAATTCTTCTTCTTCTTCTTCTTCTTTCTCTCTCTCTTCTTCTCATCTCTCTCTCCTCAATGTTATGTTTTGCGTTGAGAGTTGCACTTTTTAATATGACTTAAGTGACTTTAGAAATATAATGTAACTTTAAGTCACCTTACTATTATAAAAGGGACTTAAATATTTAAAGTGGAATATGAATAGTCTTAAGTCATATTAAGGTATTCGAAAAGTCACTGGGAAGATGAAGAGTTGCCTCCTCTTCTATAAATTGTAGCAAGCTCCTCATTTGAGGGTCTTCTTAATTTTTCTTCTGAAAATTCTTAGATGTTGGAGTTGTTTTTTGTGAATTCATGAGAGAGATATCCTTGTGAAGAGAGCAAGAGATAGCAAGTTTCTTCCATTTCTCCCACTAAAAATGTCTTCTACTTCCCACACTATGTACAAATTCTGCTTGAGCTTCAATAAAGGAAGAAGGAATTTTAGCCTCTTTAATTGATGAGTTTATTAGTACTTTGTGTTCATTAATCTTTATTAAGTCTTTTTGTTGTTTTAGAGATTTGTTTTCTTTTGAAATACAAGTGAATGTAATAAAAATTATGGCTAGTGTGTGCAAGTATCTCGATGTTCTACTTTGCAACATTAGTTTCTCCTTTCTAAATATTCTCACTCACCTTTCTTTCCTTCATAGAAAATTCTTCCCTTATAGATACATACAAGCATTTTCCATAGGGTCATTGGAGTGCCCCCTATTGGATCCCTGGCCGTAAGGCCACTAGGATAAAACTCACAATTTACTCTGCATGTGTGTACGGTAGTTGCACCCTAAGTTAAGTATAGGGACTAGACTCCCAGAGTGTTAGAAAGATAACCACCAATTTTTCCTTCAAAATTTTCTTGCCAATAGTTTTGGCACCCACCCTATGATAGCATCTGCACTGAATGCAACCACAAGGTCTAAAATATACCAAAAATAATTAAGAAAATTGAAAATTCAAAAAAAGAATTTTTTTGGAATTTGAATAGCTATATGAGAGCCACTTGTTTGCAAACCGTGTCTATTCTATAAAATCCTCCTATTAAAAGATTTGAATTGCTCTTCCACATCCAAGAAGATATCTCTTCAAATTTGAGAGAAGCTATCTAACATAACAGAAAAGTTTCAACCACTACTTCATTACCACAAGAATTCTTGACCTTGAAGAAGAACGTCTACATTGAATTAGAGAGGCAAAGAAAAATTCCAGCACCACAAAGAAGAGCATAAATTTCCAAGCTAGCGAGATAGAAGATACACCTAGAAACAGAGACAAGGAGGACAAACCAACCCTATTTTTGAAGAGCTTCAAAGAAGACAAGAGCTGCTCAAAATTATGAGGTCTCCTTTTCATCAAGAAATCGATCACGTTGGGAACCTAAGTGTTTCTATCCTTTGGATGGTGAATTTCCATACATCAATGAGAACCTTGAAGATTTCACTGACATAGAGACCAAAGAAGAAGCTAAAGAAAGAGAAGTAAGAGCGGAAGAGGAAATAAGAGCTCAACTTGAAGAAATTGAAAGACTTCAAGCCAAGGCATATGAAAGAGTAGCAACAGAAGCTGTAACCTTACCAAAGGTTGGAAGATATAAACAGAAATAGAATGGGGGATCATGAGCATGATCTTGATCGTGAGGCCCATAGGCCTGATGTACCATTGGGAGGAAACAACAGTCCACTTGCTCTTTCTTAACCACTCCATGAGCTACCAAGGGGCTCAAGAAAAAAATTTCCAAAATTCAAAGGGGATGGTTCTCAACTCCCCAAAGAACATGTAGCAGAATTTATCACCACTTGTAGTGTATTGGGCATTGAGGACAAAGATGTGTCAGTCTGAATCTTTTAGAGTCACTTCAAGAAAAGGTTTCGAATGGTTCTACATGCTACCCCCGAGGTCTGTCACTGTTGGGAAGATATAAGAAGTGCATTCAAACACAGGTTCAAGACCACAAAATATTGGCAAGATCTCTTTGTCCAATTTGTACAAATGAAAAAAGAAACCTCTCGAGTTAATGAGAGACTTCATAGTAAGATATAATAGAGTGATAAGAAGAATCCTGAAGATGTAGTGCCTTCTAAAAATAATCGAAGATATTCTTCATTAGTGCTTTGCCATCAGAAGTTGGTTTCTTCCTTAGAAGAACCCAACCAAGAACATTGAGGGAAGTGCAAGACCATGCAATAGAGACTGATGATGATCTAATCATGTCCAACAAGGTGAAAGGCCCAAATGGAAAGAAAAAAGGCCAAAATTCAAGCTCAATCACCATGGACCCAATGTTCCAAAAAATGGCAAATGACTTGGTTGCCTTGAAGAAACAACTATCCCAGATCACAATGCGGAACACTCCAAGGAAGCCAAATCCTCCCAATAGACCAAGGATTTCTCCACCTCCTCATTGGTTCACTTGAAGAACCACCAGTCAATGCCGCCTATGACACCAAAGAACTAGAGGAGGAAGTAGAAATTGAAGAACCTAAAGAAGAAAATGCGGAGGACTATGAAAACTATCTTGAGGTCAAGGAAGTTGATGGTGATACACATAATGGCCTAATTGAGTACATTGATGATGATGAAGAAGCTCTAGGTTTCTCATGTGCGTTTTCACTCGTGCACAATCCAAGAAAGGTGCTTCATCCTCAACGATGTGGTAAAGGAAAAGAAGAAGAAAGAATATTCTCCTCGGAGGTCCCACAAAATAAAATCATCAATCAGAGGATCACCACTACCACCTTTGTTGGAGTCGGCTAAAGAAAAAGTAGACCCACTAGCTAGCAAGGATCATACTGCCCTACCAAGTAAGTCATCTAATCCTTCTCCTAGCTCAAAGGTTACTAAGAATAATTCTCCTTCAAATGTTGTTCCTACAAAAACATCTAAGGTTTCATCAAAACCTACATCCCCATCTCCTTTCAAGCCGCCATTCTGTGCAGCCTTAAAGGAAAATCTAACACCCAAAATAACAAAACCTTCGCAATGTAAATATTTCATCATTCTCCAGAACCTCTTCCTCACCCACCATAACCCCATTTGACTTTTTGGAACATGTAGACAAAACTAAAGTCCATCTCTCAAAAATATAATACCTACAAAATCGTCCTGCCCAATTTGATAGGTTCATTAATGTATTCTGTGGTGGTAATCCTATAACCTTGGGTCCAAGTTCCAAAGTCTTAATCCCCACACCATCCACACAACCTTATCAAAACATGCTAGCCCTCAGTGCCTCCAAAACCAACAGGTTTGAACCTTTCTACATGTCACTTCTCATTAAATGCTTTGAGCTAAATAATTGTATCATAGATTCTGGAGCCTCAGATAATGTGATGCCCGTAAAAGTTGTAAGTTCTCTTGGCCTCACCATGACCTAGGAAAATGGCACTTGTCACTCAATGGAAACCAAAAATTTCCATTATTAGGAAGAATCAAAGATTTACAGTAGCATTAGCTGATTTTCCAGACAAGAAGGTGTTTCTAACCATCCTGGTGGCAGACATCCCAGCATCCTTTGGCATGCTATTGATCCAAATATTTTGCAAAGATTTGGCTGAAGAAATAAAAAGGGACTAGTCATCTCTGCAACTATTCCGATTGAAATACAAGATGAAGAAGTTGCTTCCAGTGAGAAAGATGAAGTTCACATTACGCAAATGATGATCAAAAGAAAACATTCTTTTTCAAGATAGCGGGCTAGGCAACTACTTCCTCACATTAGAAAAGATGAGAACTTGCCACTTCTTATGGAGGAGGAAGAAGATCAAGTTTGGATGATGGAATTTGATGGTAGTCATTCCAGATCTGAGTTCGGGAGTAGGTGTAGTGTTGTACTCTCCCTTTGGTGAATTATACTGTTTGCCTACAAGCTGCAATTCAATAATACAAATAACACAATGGAATATGAAGCTCTCCTCTTAGGCATGAGCATGGCTGAAGACATGGGAATAAAAAATCTAAAATGCCGAGGCGATGCGGAAGTAATAGTAAAGAAATTTTGCAACAAAAGATGTCGGGTGAAAAATCCAAGACTTCGGCATTATAGAAATAGAGTATGGGACTCGCATCAAATATTTTGATGCATTTTCCATCAAGCTATCCTAAGGGAAAAGAATGAAAAGGATGATTCTCTTAACAGTATCATCTTCCCTAGTGACACCTCATCCTTCTTTTGGTAAAGACAAGGTGACCATAGAAATGGTATTCATGCCTAATGTACCAGATAATGCAAATCATTGGCAAGTCTTTAATGACGATAACCATATTATAGAATTTTTGGAACAAAGGGATAATTTCAATAATCTCTTCTTTGAAGGAAGTAAAAATCCACACCAAGAAGTGGTAGTCAAGAAGAGAAAGAAGGAATTGAAGGTATTGATGATGAAGGAGTGATCAAATTGAAAGGGAAAAAGATTCCTAAAGGCCTAGTTTCTTTGGAAGACCTCTTTGACAAACACAATAGATTCATTCAAGAGAAAGAAAAACAATCTTCTCGGTGCCCATCTAATTTGATAAGGAAAACATCAGCACCCCGGAGGAGCCAAGGATGGTCAATATTGGAAAATGTTTCTCACTTGAGGAGAAGAGAAGGTTTGTTGCATTGCTCAAGAAATATTCAGATGTTTTTTCCTACTCTTATGATGAACTCAAATCTTTCCGATCGAAGGAAATACATTACTCAATTCCTTTGAAGAAGGATGCTAAGCCATTCAGGTAGAAGCAAAGGCCATATAACTGAAAAATTATGATACCATCAAGGAGGAGGTAATGATGCTCAATGCAAGAATCATCTTTTCCATCCACCATTCAACATGGGTGGCCAACATTATGCTAGTGCAGAAGAAGAATGACGAAATAAGAATATGTGTAGCTTTTTCACAAGAACCGAACTGCATCATTGAAAGACAATTATCCTCTCCCTATCATGGATCACATTTTGTAAGTAGTCACTAGATCCAAAATGCTTTCATTACTTGATGGATTCTCAGGGTATAACCAAATCAAAGTGGCAGAAGAAGATCACACCAAGATAGCCTTCACAATGCCTTGGGGTACTTTTGCCTACAATAGAATTCCCTTCAATCTAATCAATGCGGGAGATACATTTCAAAGGGTGATGGATTTTTCATTTAAGGATTTAAAAATTTGCATTGTCATATATCTCAATGATTTCACAGTGTTTTCAAAGAAGAGGGGAGATCATATCAATAACTTAAAACAAGTACTTGCAAGGTGTAGAAAACATGGCATATCACTAAATCCAAAAAGTGCATTTTTGGAGTCATGGAAGGCAAGTTACTGGGGCACATTGTGAAAAAACATGGAGCACACATTGATCCTAAGAGAGTACGAGCCATTCAAGCACTATCTCTACCCATAAGCAAGAAAGGTGTTCATTCATTCTTTAGAAAGGTGAATTTTCTTCATCGCTTTGTTCCTGAATTTGCTGACTTGACAAAGAACATCACCACCATGATGAAACCCCAGGAAAAATTCAAATAGAACAATGAAGGGAAGGCAAGATTTGAAGAGATAAAAAAATCCATTACTAAGGCTCCGAATCTTGTGTCTTAAGATTTTAACAAAGAATTCATCATGTATTGCTATGCATCAGAGTATACACTCTCCACCGTTCTTGTTTAGAAAAATGATGAAGGTGTGGAAGCACCTATTTATTTCATGATTTTTCCATTGAAAAAGCATGAAATAAACTACAACTAATTGAAGAAGTATTCATATTCAGAAGTGGTTAAGGATGTAAAAATTTCAGGTTTTACATCCTCAACTCTCATATGGTGGTGATGGTCTCGGAAGTGAAATCAAGTCCATCTTAACACAACATGATCCTAGAGCTAAAAGAGGAAATTGGATTGCAAAGACTCAAGAATATGACTTGGATATTTTACCCCGGGAATGGCTTTTGCAGGTTGATTATGAGGATGAAACACTCAAAGCTCAACACGGTGAAGAAAATTGTGCTTTCTCAACTTGTCCCAAAAACAATCCACAAGTTCTCTTTGTAACCACTACTGATGAGTGGTATACTGATATTTCCTATTACTTAACTTATGGAGAATTCCCTCCCCATATTGATTACAAACAAAGGAGAACACTCAAGTTGAAGGAAATAAAGTTTGTAATCTGGAATCACATGCTTTACAAGAGAGGTCTGGATGGATGCTTCCTCAAGTGCGTAGATAAAGAGAAACAAGAAAAAATTCTTAAAGCATACCACAACCAAGCATGTGGTGGAAATTTTTTAGCGATGGTCACTACACACAAGATCCTTTGAGGAAGGTATTATTGGCCCACCATCTTTGTAGACACTCAAGATTGGGTTTCCAAATGTGAAGCATGCCAACAATTCGTTGGGAGACCACAACTTTCTGCACTACCACTCAAGCCAGTTGTTATTAAAGAACCATTTCAGTAGTGGGGGATAGACTTCATTGGCATTCTGAATCCACACTCAAGCGTGGGGCACACCTATGTGCTCACGGTGACAGATTACTTCACCAAGTGGGTGGAAGCCATTCTGTCCAAGCAATCCAATACCAAAATAGTATGCAAATTCATCAAGGAGAATATCATAGTACATTTTAGAGTGCCACAAAATATTATAGTAGATAATGCTACCTATTTCTCTTCAAGGGAGTTGACCGAGTTTTTCTATGGCTATGGAATCTCTCTATCTCATTCTTCTGACTACTATCCACAAGGAAATGGACAAGACGAATCAAGCAACAAGAACATCATGACCATTGTCCACAAGCTTGTAGATGAGAACCAAAGGAATTGGCACAAAAATTTGTACGATGCATTATGGGTGGACATGATCACTCCCAAGAAGGAAATAGGTATGTCACCATTCCAACTGTTGTATGGAGTCGAAGCGAAATCCCCCTCACGATCGAGATGCTAGCTCTCAAGTTGCTACAGGGAATAGAAGATGGGTAGTACAAGGATTCCATTGACAAGAGAATCCTCTTTCTTGAGAAGCTAGAAGAAAATAGAATCCATAACTAATCCATCATTCTACGAGATAACACCCTAGATGCATGCCATATTCAGATCTAGGAAAGAACAAGCTTAAACAATAATCATGATTGAATCAAGAACATGCACTACTCAATTACACATAGGAATGACACTTAGATTCATCCAATATCTTCCATCTATTAATAAACACATAAGCTCCTTACAATAATGGCAATCTATACCGATGTGTGCATGGATCTGATACAAGTAATCCAGTCATATGCACATATCTCTTTATGCTTACCTCTTACGCTCTACATATACCTATATATATATATATATATATATCACTACTATGTGATTCACATTATATATATAGGGTGGGGACTTTCCTTCACCACTTATCTATTCCAAAAATAGGCCGCATGCTACTAATAGCCACATGTGTCATTTATAGGCATAACCACACATGCAAGTGTGCTATCTATAGACCTCTTACAATTAACTGAAGTGACAATCCTATTCTTAGCTTCATCTCCATGCAAAACACTTTGATCCGATCCTCTAAAGATAGAAATGCATGGTGTGCACACGTCTCTAGCCTCATTTATGTGCTCTGCACGCCATCTTCTAAAAATAGGTCTTCATGCTCAAAATTGGCTAAGTCCCAAAAGCTGAACTTTCCCTCCACGTGCATGGGTTCTTCCTATCCCTCCACGCCCTTGATCTGGCCTTCTCTCCCACACGAATTCTTGTGTGATCTCTAACAAGTATTCTCTGATCAACATTACCCCACACTAATCTCATTGTCATCCCGACAATGGTTATCTCCAAAACTGAAGTAAAGAATGTTGAATGGAAAGAATAAGAAAGAATGTAGATGAATAAAGAATGTTTTATGAGTAGCCTCCTTTATATCAATTTGAAGGATCAACTCTGGATACTCCTCCTTTATTTCACCTCCAAGGCCTACACTCGGTGAATGATTTTTCTGCCTACTCTGGTATGTCCACAATAATAGACTCCAGTTCATCTTGGGTAACTTCACCTTTTTCATTCTACAATACCAACATAATGTTGGACATTGTAGTATGTTTTCCTTCCAAGAGCATCCATATTTTTTGTGCGATGAGTTTCCCAAGCTCATCTAATCTTTCCTTGTGTGGCTCTTGTGCTGCTGCTAGGGCCTCGTGCTTTTGTTTTTATGAGTGTTAACCATTCTGCATGGCCCAAGGTATCATCCTTCATAGCCTTCTGGACTGACATTATCTTCTTCCAGAGTCTTTACCTTGATCAAGCGCCTCTGGAGCTATGCATATATTTAAGGCATGATCCACCTTTTTCAATTCTTCTTGGAGTGCTTGCAGTAGGCCTTCATATGATGCAATCTTTCTAACTACTACAGCCTTAGCCCTTTCCACCTCTTCTTCAAGATTCTTTGGTTTTGGCATTCTGATTGTGTCCTCTTCCAATACCAAGTCCACCAAATCTCTAACATAATGCATTACCGAGGGGAATTATTCTAGTACCTTAGATTTTAGATGGGTGTGCTTTCATCACATGATCTCCAATGGCCTCTGCCATGCCAATTAACGCACTATTATTTTTCTACTCCAAGTCCTTCTCTTGGGTCGTGCACGCTATCACTGCATCCTTCATCTTCAACTCCTCACACAATGCACTCTGATTGTTGTGGCCTTGTCCATGTTTCTTCTTGCAACCTTAGTAGAAACCTTTACCAATGCATTGCTAACCTATTCATCTAACATAACAGTAGGTTTAACTGTTATGTGCCTAGCTTGAGGTGTCTTCTTCATTCATCTTGACATGCATGACTCCTCACATACATCAAAATTAGGCTCATCCATGTGGGTGTGCATTGACCATGAGAGTTTCTTTCTAGTGTGAATGGTCACCATATCCCCATCCATTAATTCCTAGCCAAATAAATCCTTTTGTTCTACAAGTGCTTTGGAAATGGGCATGGATGATTTTTTCGGTGTCCTCTACATAGCCCATGAGTGGTGCACTATGTTCCCACTCATCCTCTTCGATCTAGGACCCTTGGGAATTGTAGCTTCAAGGTTAGGAGTCTGTCCCATTACACCTGAGCAAGTTCACATGCATGGATCCGGAGGTTTCCTTCTCTCTTCTTCTTCGTCCTTCATCTCTTCATCTTTTTTCTCTTCCTCATTCTGTGGCTCATCTTCTTTCTCGAGTGGGGTAGGAGATGCATGCTCGCTCTCCCCTGATTCCTCCACTTCTTCATCCAACTTCAACTTTCTTCTCCTCTTTGGCTCAGTGGTGGTCTCTTGTGTGGAGAGAGATGAGGTGATTTCCTTACCATTTGTGGGGTTCCACCTTGAGTCCTTGTGCATCTGAATACTTTCTAAATTTTGCTCCCCTATGCTCAACCTCTGTATATCTTCTCTCTTCATCCTTGTCCCTGAGGTGGAGTGGTCACGCATGTTGTGACTCTTCTTTGTCATATGGTTGCTTTCTTTTGTGCTCCAAGCCTCCACTATCTTCACGCTCCTCTTCTTCATCCTCTACTTCAATAGTTTTTGTGGGCCTTTGCACCGTATGTTTTCCATTGTGTGCTTACCCTTCAGTGGCCTGGGAGCATGAATTCATTCTCCACATACTTATTGTTCTCCATCTTGGGCTTCACTGAAGATACACTAATGTTGCCCCTATATCTACTACAACTAGACTTATTGGCTTAATATTCAACACCTCCAAAATGAGCCTCTCGACATAGGCACTTCTTCCTGGATACACATACTTCTTCCTCAATGTGTGGTAGTCACATTCTACCTTATCTGCATTGAATACCAATGCATATGTCTATGAATATGTGAACAAGATGCTTGGAAATACCTTGCAGTGAATGCGTAAGGAAATTTACACCAAGGGCTCCAGACTCCATCTCTCATTGGGAAGCGTGTGATGTAGAAATGTTGATATACAACAAACTATGGACTTTTTTCCCTACTACTGATGGTAGGTCCTTTAGGATGCGCCACTCTTCTTCAAATTCCATGTGAGATCTGTCATACCATTTCTCCACCCTTTGCTTGATGTCATCTGTCATGGACCCTTTACATAGGTACTTGTTGAACCTTTCAGCTGGTGACTTATTCTCCATGGGGTATTCCCATACCTTTTCCTTTGGCCCATCTAGTACTCCAATTTCCATGAATACCAGTGATAATAGAACAAGCCCCAAATCTGATCTTCCCTCATGTGCGCACTTCCTCGACTATTTTCTCTACAATGTAGCCTACAATATTGTAGACTACTCCTTCTGACATCTTGCGCACAATGTGTAACCACATAGTATTTACCTGTGACCACCACTCCTGATCATTCAACTTTGTAACAAGGTGTGTTGCTTACTTGCACAACCAGATAGTTCTTCAACTTTTCTATATCCATACCACATGGACCCTTCAAGTACCCCAACTCCTGTCTGGTCTTTAAGATCATGGATTTATCTATGAGATCATTCTTTATATCCTCTCTATGGCCTTCAAACATGTCACCATTGAGATAAGCATGGATGAGATTCTAACTCTGTGTCCTACAAAGTAGAAGAAGTCCTCATGCACTCTACTCATGAGCCATTGGTACAAGGGCTCATACTTCCCAAAATATGGAAGCTCATATAATTGGTAGACCCCAATTCTCTTTAGAAGCTTCTCACCTACATCATCATAAAATCGGCATGTCATCTGCATATATTTTGTTCATCCTCGTAGTGAAAGGAATCAAGCTCCTTCTTGTTCTCTAAGGTCCTGTGATTGTATTCACTTACTTTTCTCTTTCTGATGTGTGAATCCCATTCCTGGCCGATGATGACTCCTTCTGGATATTACATTTCTGAAAAATTACTTTTGGGTGCCATCTCTTCCTCCTCGATGACCACCTTCTTCTTTCCTTTTTCTCCTGCTATAGCTGCCTTCTTGGGTGCCATTTTTACCTTGCAATCATCTCCTCTTTAACTCTATAATTTGTGAATCAAACCCTAGCTCGATTCAATCATGCCCTAGGTGGAAACTTTGTGCCCTAACTCCTCTCTGTCACCTTGCTTCACTCAAACCCTTCACCACCTGGGGACACAAGCTTCTTTTCACACAGATCTATTTTTCACGCTTGGTTTCACACCCTTCACACCTTAACCCAATCACTCGGCTCTTCACACTTAGCTCTTTCCTCAAATACTCTTAGTCACAATGGTAAAAATGAATTCACATCCCATCCTTATATAGTTTTTCAAATTTTGATGCATTTATTGCTCCTTCACCTACCAAATATCCTCTCATTCATTGACCAAATTCATTCATTCCACGTGGTACATCTTCATGCCCCCAGCTATAACCTTCTAGCATGCCTTCCTACCCTCTGGTCACAGACTTCTCTTCAAGCATGTGTGCCCTTGTGCCCGAGTACCTCATCACTGTACCTTCTCCTAGTAGTTATCATGGCCTCTCGCTTACCTTGCATTATATTGTCCTTTCATTCATCTCCATCCTTGGTCACTTTTGAGAAGAAATCTTCTTTTGACTTAAAGCACACCCGTAGCAACTTATTCCTTTCACCTTTCAATTCCCATAGTCTTTTACTTGGATAAATACAACCACCCCACACTAAAAGTATGTGTAGTCCTCTGCACATAAACATTCTTCACATAGTAATTAGCTTCATGCATGCAAGCACACTTATTACACAAGAACAACAACTAAATTGACAAAGCATAACGACAATGAAGGAAATACATTAAGGAAATACATAATTGAAAACCTAATCTAAATGGAAATACTGCCTTATTACAAACACCAAGAAGACTTATTTATAGTAGGGCTTCACCTACTCCCGTTAAAGTAACCGGGTAGCCGTGTTCCATCAAGTGCTTCTAACTAGAAAGCACCTGATTCAAGTATGTAAGTGATGACATACGGCCCCAACCAATGTACTTTGAGCTTTCCTAGATGGCAAGAACTTAGAGTCATAAAGAAGTACCATTTGTCCAACCACCAACTTCTTATCCTTTATATTTTTGTCATGCCATGCTTTCTACCTGGCCTTTTCTTGCTTCTGACTCCAACGTGCTATGGCTCATCACTCATCCAATTGAATCATCTTTTCAATCCACTCTTCTAAAGCATGCTCATCAGCTAGACCTCCAAAGCATGCACAATGCACAAAGAAGGTAACATGAATTCTATAGGAAGAATGGCTTCGATGCCAAACACCAACTGAAATGGTGTGGCCTTGTTCAATCTCTTATAAGTGGTTCTATATGCCCAAAGAACAATGACACTTTATCATCCCAATCCTTTCTTCCAACATCACAAATTTTTGTCAATGTCTGGCTCAAAATCTTGTTGAAAGCCTCAGTAGTTCCATTTTCCTGAGGGTGGTAAGGTGTAGTCTTATGGTGGGAAACCATAAACTCATCTAATAGGATCCTTATGGTTTCATTTAAAAAGTGTGTACCCCTATCACTTGTCAAACTTAAAGGACATCCATATCTTGTAAGAACATTCTCCCATAGAAACCTAGTTATGTAGTAGCTTATTGTATAATCCTTCGTAGGTGCTGCTTCTACCCACCATGTGAGATAATCTATGCAAGTAATGATATAGTGTGATCCAGTCCTACGCACGGACTGTGAAATAGGTCCTACAAAATCAATGGCCCATTTCTCAAATGGTTCTGCACTGATAATAGGTCTCAGTGGCATTTCATCTCTTTGTCCTAGTTTTCCTAGGTGTTGACAATGATCACATGCCTTACAATATTCTTTACAGTCTTTATACAATGTCTCCCACCATAATCCAACAAGTAGGATTTTGTGTGTTGTAGCATCACCTGCATAGTGGCCACCTGCAATACCACCATGAGCCTCATCCATTATATCCTTATGCTCATGCTCTAATACACAATGGCGTAATACTTCATCTCTTCCTAACTTGTATAGGTCACCACTGATCAACATAAAAGGTGTCGTGTATATGGCAAGCTATTTCTTTTCCAATGCCTTCATTCCTTCTGGTGCCATACCAGTCCGTAGAAAAACAACAATGTCATCAAGTTTAGTTGATGGCACATTGTAACCTATATAACTGGGCATCTGGCATGGTTTCTTCAATCATCTGTGCTTCTTCTCCTGAGTGAATTCTAGATAGGTGGTCTAGTCTAGAATTACTTTTCCCTGGCTTTACCACAACTGTGAAATCAAACTCTTGAAATAAGAGTACCCATCTGCATATGTGCCCCTGCAAGATGGGCTTGTTTACCAAGTACTTCAATGCCATGTGATCCATATAGAATACAAATGGTGTAGCTAGAAAATACTACCAAAACTTGTGTAATGCATAGATCATTGACAAAGCTTGCTCTGTAGTTGTATAATTTTGTTTAGCAGGGCGTCAACTTCCTACTAAGCAAAGCAAGATAGGATGATCGACAATACCTTCTCCAGGTTGAGCTAATATTGTGCCAATGGCCATGCTAGAGGCATCCACATGTACATGAAATGGTTTTCCCATGAAGGAAAACACAGGATAGGTGTGGTAGTAAGTTTCTCTTTCAATGTTTCAAAATGTGCAATGCTCTGCGATTCTCCCCAATAGAATGTACCTTTTCCTTTTAGTAACTCCTCCAAAGGTGTAAAAATTTTTGCATATCCCTTGATGAATTTTCTATAATATCCTGTGTGACCTAAAAATCACATGCACCTCACTCTGACTGGTAGGCACTTCCAACCCTAAAATGATTGCAACCTTAGCTGGATCAACAAGCAATCCTTCCTTGCAGATTATGTGTCCCAACAAGTATTCCAAAAGGTGTAGCAAATATGCACTTCTTGATGTTCAGAGAGATACTCAACTACCTGCATCATTCAAACATTAAGCACAGATTGTCACAATGATCCTTAACAAGCCCATATATTGTCCAATCATCGAGGTAGACCTGTAAGAAGTTGTGAATAAAATATTTGAATGCCTGAACAACTATGCACGTGAGAATACAACAGTGCATTTTTCAATCCAAAAGGCATCACAAGTATAGGAAAATCTGCCCCATTCAGTAGTAAAAGTTGTCTTTTCCTGATCCTCTTGGGAAATCAAACCTGATGATACCTAGAAAACCCATCTGTAAAGGAATAGATTTCACGCCCTGCTACTCCTTCCAGTATTTCCTCAAGTGAATGGTGTAGGAAAGGGATCTGTGACACATGCTGCATTTAGCTCCCTGTAATCAACACAAATTGAATTCTACCATCCTTTTTTATATTGATCACCATAGGACTAACCCATTTTGACTCATCCAAAGGTCGAATGATTCCAAGACTTCAACATTTTATCAATTTCTTCTTTTACCTTTTCGCACAAATTAGGATTCATTCTATAAGGTCTCTTTCTCACTAGATGCACACCTTCCTTAAGTTTTATCTTCATTTCCCCAAGTGATTCATGCACGCCTTTAAGTTCATGATACCCTCAAGGGAATAAGTCCTGGTAATCCCGTAGTAACTCAATAATCTTTTTCCACCTCCGAGTCTGACCAATAGTCTCCAATTATGGCCTCCTTAGGCTCAACCTCCGATCCTATATTGACCTTCTTTGTCTTCATTGGTTCATGGTATGTGCACGTGTATCCTTATCTGCACTATCCAAGACCTCATGTGCACCCCCGTGAATGGTCAATATCTAGGTTTTCAACTTCCTCATCATCCACAATGTACACCATCTTTCCTTTTTCTTTCTCAAGGCAAGCACATTCAAGCAATATGGAGTCTTCTTCTTCTTCTTCAAAATGCACGCCTGATTTTGTCTCACCAAATAATTCTTGTATGAGTTCCTCCACCTTTGCACTATCTCCCATGGTTAACCGCTTGACAAATTTTAATGCCTCTTCTATTGGAGGTTGGGAAGAAAAGTAGTCAAAGGTCTGGATCATTCTGTGTCAGTCAAATTTTTCCAGTTTCTAGTCTCTCGATGTAGTTCTACGTATACATACCAAGCACGTGTGCACCCTTGTAGAGTGGAATACAATTTATGCACCCAAGAGTGAAGGTGGTAATGCTTCCTGTATCCTACTATCTAGAGTCTCTCACACTGCTGAATGTGGTGTTGAATAGGTTGATCACCATTATAAGTGCAAATCTAGTAGGTGCATTGCTTCTTACAAACCTAGTAGATAGGGTGATTTTGATCTCCTTCCACTCCATAAGATTATCTCTGTGAACTACCCACCAGCATGTTGTTGTCCCACACAAGATATATGCTAACATGTCTCTTCTCCTAACCTGGTCTATCCACTGTGCCTCCATGGCTTGTAAGAATACAGGAAGATCTTCTGCCTGTATACCAAGGTACTGCACTACCTATCCATCGAAAAAGAAATGAAGTCCATTCTTGCATGCGTAACCACACTTTTTACCTCAGCCCTACTAGTTCATATGTACCATGAGCCCAATTTTCACAAGCAATACTCATAGTATCACTAATAGAGTGAGAATCCTCCCACTGTAGGATGCCTTCCTTTGATGGCTCATTGACCTCTGGGTCTTGAATAACGTGTACATAGATTTGTTTAAGTCCTCCTCACTTAGAGGCTCAACATATGGTGTAGACTTCCCATCTGTCAAAGGTATCACAACCCTTTCCTCCTTGTTCTCAAAGCTGATATACCCCTTATTGAATCTCAAGTCAAGCATTATTCACATAACACCAAGGGCATCCAAGCAAGGCTGGAAAATTGTCTGCTTCTGCAAGTGCTAATACCTCAAAATCCCCAGTGAATTTGGCCCCTTGTATGGTTATAGATGCATCCTTCAAAACTCCTATGGGAGTGGCCTTAGTCCTATTTTCCATAAACAACACATTAGATGATGGTTGTAATGGAGGTCTCCCCATTTGTACCCATGCATCTAAAGTAAGCACATTGACTTTCCACACTGTATCAATCAAAATATTGCTCAACAACCATCCATCTACAACAACATTCAAGAGTGATCTCTTTATCATAGTCAATGCTATCAGGGGGAAGATTTGCATGTAGGATCTTCATTCATTCTCAGTGCTTTCACGTGGAGTGTTCCCCTTCAACCAATTCCCTAATAATGGAATAATATTCTCTAGCACAACATTTTACACACCTCTCTGATGTCATCAATATCAGAGGGGACCTTCCCTGCTTCTTTCTTCTGTTCCATCTTTTTGGACTGCTCTTTTAAACATTGTATTTCACCTTGAAGATTTCTGAGGACCTCCATGGTCTCTTGATAGACTTCCTTCTGATGGGCAGGATCTGGGTACCTTGCATGTAGAACCTCCTCCTTAGTGATTGTAGGCTTTTGGTATGATGCCTCTCTGCATGTGTGCCACTTTAGCATGTGTGGTAATATTCATAGTTAAGGCCTCAGGTTCTGGTGCTATCTTGGGCATCCACTGATTTTCCTCCTGCGCTGGATCCTAACCATCCCGTGCCTTTGTTTTCCTACTTATGTTGTTTATTGAGATGCTCATATAAGTCTGGGCACTCCTCATAGCTATGATTCTTTTCCGTAGAAAGAACATGTAACATTCTGGGGACATTCACGCCTATAATGATCAAGGGATCCACATGTATAACATGTTCCATGAGGAAACTCACTTCTTCCTCCACCACGGCCTCATCCTCCATATCCACCTCGATATCCATGTCCTCTTCCATGACCTCCTTCAAAATGGCCCTCATTCCTATCATAGCGTGGTTGATTATGATCCCGATCCTAGTGCTCATTCTTGTTCTTAGAGTTATCCATTACACTTGTCTATCATACCCCAATGTCTATAACATCATGGATCTGACCAATCAATCGACAATCCTCAGTATCATGGGTCATGGACCTGCAAATCTTGCAAAAATAAGGATACATTCTTCCTTATCACACATTGTAACAAAGGACAATGGCTAGCATCATGATTCAAATGATAGATTTCATAGTCTAATAACAATGAATGTATAGATCTATGAGGGAAACTATCCTTGGTGTGACCTTCCACTTCACAATCTGTACACCAAATCCCTGAGCATGTTTCATGAGCTGAATTTTTCGATAATTTTTCTAGCTACTTTGCCATGGCTGCAATCTGTGCCTCTAAGAATGGACTAACACTAGTGTCAATGCTCCCAACTACCTCAAAGCATGTAGGGCTACCTCCAATGCTTCACATGGATCAATGTATGTTATGTGACAATGCCCTTCTAAATGGTGTAATCAATCCTCCAACAAACCATTGTGCATGTTGGCTGGTGTGAATATCATAAGACAACTTAGATAGAAGTGTCTTAAATGGGCATCATACTCACGTACACTCTCAGTAGTGCCCTATTTGATATCTTTGAGCACGCTGATACTCTTCTACTCAAACTCTAGGATATAGAACTCTTTTAAGAAAGCATCCTTCAATGTTGCATAATCCATGCAAGTTTGATCAGGGTCAAACTTTCTATACCAGCTTGTGTGCTCGTCCCTGCAAGGTAGTAGCAAATTGACTTACTTACGCTCAAAAGTCATGATCCCTTTCACGTGCCATAAGATTTCACACATATGCACATGTTCAAGAAGCATCCTCTATACCTCTATACTCTAGAAGATGAAGAGACATCTCCATATAGATATTTTGTGGTTGTTGTGGGCCTTGACCACCTGATCCAAAACCTCTTGTGTTTCCTCTACCTCCAAAACCACCAGATCCACCAGAACTAGAACCACCTATACCTCCTGATCCTCCACCTGTAGTTGGAATATGACCTATAGATGTACTCCCATGTGCTCTAACAGTAGTACTATACTAAACCCCTATCTCTGTGAGGTAGTTCCACTTCTAGAGGTGAATCCAAATTCATTTTGTGCTCACATTCTGTGTGGATGATGTGCCTAAAAATGTTCCTCCAAATAATGAATTCATCTGACCTGCCATTGATGTGCTTGCTTCCTGACTTACTCCTGCTCTCCTACTTCCCAAGTTAGCTTGTTGGTTACTTATCATACTAGATACTAGAAAACCAAGCACAAGGGCTAGGTCACTAGGTGGATTAAGATGTGCCCATGGCCCAAGTAGTCTTTGTTGGTGCACTTTTGTGTGAAGCCAAGGGGGATCTCTATCATGCTTTCCAAGATGGGGAGTTCCTGATGCTCTGGCTCCACGTCTTCTACGTGAGCTTCAAATCCTTCATGAGCCATCTCTCTCCTCAATGCCATACTTTGCAATGGTACAGTTGCTTCTCTATCTCCCTCTCACACACCTCATTATACTTAAGCCACCTTTCCTCTCTCTTGCCTTTTTCTACCGCTAGGTCTACCATCTTTCACCAAACTGTTCCTACCCTCACACGTGGTGAGGTTTAGTTAGCCATCGGTTTACTCTCCAGGTTCAAAGTTACCATCAAGATCTTGATCGCCAGTGGAATACCTTGCAGATATGCTCCTCTAGGATACCAAAAACTGGAATTCAGCTACCTCGGGAAAGAATACGTCGAAATTGAATATTCTAGAATATAACTATTTAGAACACCATGAAACCATGTATCCATAGCATGAGTCCAGATCAGATCAACATCATAAAGGGCCTGAAATTCTTCCTGTGTCCAGACAAGTGTGTGATACCTCCAATTCGCTTAGATGCATAAGCAATCAGCCACTCATATAATTCTACTGGAAAGATGGTGAAAAATCTCTCATATAAGTTATCATACAGATTTTGTTCTACCCAAGTGCATGTGTTAAACTCAGATCCAATGTTGAACCATCCATGCATATTCTTCCTCTAGATCATGTATCCACTCCTCAATACTTGCTAGAGTTAATCGAGTATGTCTTCATCGTGAACCATCCTAAAAACAACTGAAAAAGAGGTCCTGACAATGGAACCAATGATGCAGCCTAGAATTTACTAGATAACACCCTAGACATGCACTGGCACATCACTCAGCCTAGACTGAGTGCTCACCAAAGTGCACAAAGGTACCAGGTCCCTCTTTAGGGTTGTTGTAGTAGGATGTTAGCGTGATGAAGGAAGAAACATATAGATCCATAACTAATCCATCATTCTACAATGCATGCCATATTCAGATCTAGGAAAGAACAAGCTTTAAACAATAATCATGATTGAATCAAGAACATGCACTACTCAATTACACACATGAATGACACTTAGATTCATCCAATATCTTCCATCTATTAATAAACACAAAATCTCCTTACAATAATGGCAATCTATACTAATGTGCATGGATCTGATACAAGTAATCCAGTCATATGCACATATCTCTTTATGCTTACCTCTTATGCTCTGCATATACCTATATCTCATCTACTACTATGTGATTCACATCATATATATAGGGTGGGGACTTTCCCTTCACCGCTTATCTATTCCAAAAATAGGCCGCATGCTATTAATAGCCACACGCCATTTTATGATCAACAATTGAGATTATAGATTCCCATGTCACATATTTGTTATAGTTAGTCCATGTTATGTCCCCAAGCTAGAGCCGCTTTTTTCATGTAAATTTGCAACAGGAAATTGGAAGTTTCCAAGCACAACTATACCCTTGTGCCAAATTTTTCATGTTTTATCATTCCTAGGCACCCCAGTCAAATATGTCAGTTTGGTCACCCCTATTTGATGTCAAATTGGTCCCCTAGGTGATTTAGGAAAGTCTATTCATTCCCCCTAGGTGATTTTAGGGAGTTCTAAAAAGATGTTATCTTTTGGCAATATTGGGAAGGGCTATCGCTGGCCTTCCCAGGACTAGATCAAACCCCCTAGAGCATAATGGAAGGGCCAAATTAAACATGGAGGTGAATTGAAGACAATAGAACATCATGGAAATAATTTTGGAAGGTTTGGGGAAGTTTTGAAAGACTTGGAGCAATCTGAGTAAAAATAGGGTTCACAAGCCTAGGCAAAGTACTTAGGCCTAAAATAGTGCTTTGGGATTGAGAAGAATATTCTAGGAGCTTCGGATGGAGTTATAAGTAAAAAGAAACATCACCAGAAATAGGATTCCAATACCTACATAATGGTAAAATCATATTTTTCACAAGACCTTGGCACATAGGATTGGCAAGAAGGTTTTCTCAGGCATAAGTGGAGTCTCAAATCAAAAATCCATTTTTAGTAATCATATGGTTGAATAAAGACATGAGAACCCCACCATTAGATCAAAATTCCATTTCCATTCAGGATCATATAACTTGTTACCAATAAATTCCATCGGGAGCTCAAGTTATCATCGTTCCAAGTTACCCTCTCAAAGGCAGTTTAGGACTTAGTCATTTTTCAGAGGACACGTGTCAGCACCAGGAGCCTGGTGGGATTTCATGTCCTGAAGCCCCGAGGTTAGGTATGCCAACCCTTGAAAAATTATCCCAGCCCCCATGTGACCTCCAGACTTGACAGTTCAGCCCCCAGGTGCATTTTTGGAGCATCCATTCCTTATCGTCGGATCAAGCGCCACGTGTCAGCTCCAGACCACCGTGGAAACTAATGTCCCTCATGTCCCTAAGGTGAGGGACATAAAGCATGGAAAAATTCACCCAGCCCCTATGGGGAGTCTTTTGGTCACCCACGTGACCGACTTTCAGCCCCCAAGTGCATTTTTGGAGCATCCATTCCTATTGTTGGATCAAGCACCACGTGTCAACTCCAAGACCATTGTGGAAACTGATGTCCCTCATGTCCCTGAGGTGAGGGATATCAAGAATGAAAAAAATGTGCCTGTGCCTTATGGGGATTCTTTGGTCACCCACGTGACTCGACTTCCAGCCCCCATGTGCTCTAAAGCAACTTTTCTCACCTTCATTCCCTACCGTCAGATCGCCGCCACGTGTTTTCCTCTTGACCACTGTGTAATTTTATGTCCCTCACATACTAGAGGTTAGGGATGTAAAAAATGAAAAATTTCACCCAATATTATCCCTCCATTCATTCAAAATCTCAAAATCTAATTGTCGCTCAGTGCTTCTAGTGCTTCCAGCTGCTTCCACTCCAGTGCACAGACAATCTTCATCCTTCCTTTGTAACTTTCTTCCATCACTCCACCATTGCAAAAACTCAGACCAAATCAACCAAGGAACTGAAATACCTTTCCCATGGTGATACACAGGTCTCAGAAGGATTTCTCATCAAGCTAAGAAGGAGAAATGAAGAAGAGAACAATAAAATCTCCATAGCCAAAAATGGAAATCTGAAATAATCTTCCACTCCAAAGGTACGAATCAGCAAACCATTTTCTTCTATTTATTCCTATGTACAAGAACATAAAATAACATCCTCAAACTCTCTTCTCATGCAACAGAGCATCCACAATGAAGAAATATAGTTTCCAGCTCAATGAAGAAAGAAGTAGGATCTCCCATCAAACCGGTTGTCAAACTAAAGTAAGATGACAAGTGAAGCACTAGAAGAAAAAACCCACATAAAAAATATAATATTCTTTTCAAACCGAGGAAGAAGACCAGACCTGTAATTTTGAGGTCTATTAATGGCTACCACATCCAAAAGCACTATCGACCCAAAAATTAAAAATTAAAAATCTCCTGGACCATTAAGCGAGCAGGCCCGAAATTTTAGAGGGGTGATATTGGGAAAAAACACATAAAAAAACTTCGTTCCACGTCAATCCGACTCCCAAAAACCAAATTTCTAAAAATAGCAGGTCTACTACGTAGGAACTACTATTTCAGGAAATTCATCGATAAAAGAACCTGCGAAGGAGATGAAGACATTAGAGGTGCACTACAGCCAAGAATTCACCAGAATGAACATTTTTGACACTTACTAAAAATATTAAGTGGGCCCTCGAGCACTTACTAAAAATAGAAATTTGATCCAAAAGGAACAAGGAATACAGGAGAAAGAGGAAAACTGAGCCGCAACATCCAGTTGAAGATCGGGGACTTGATTTTTCACACTTACTAAAAATAGTAAGTTAATTTTTCTAAGGGAGACATGAATCAAGTGGACAGGCCAGAAGATGACACAACCCTTCACCTGCGATTATGATGTGGAAGACATCGATGTCTTATACATGGACCTGAATGATCTTAAGATTCACATGGCCTCTAAGGACCAAAGGAGGATTGAAGACCAAATATTCACAAGTGGCTTATTCACCAGCTGCAGACACCCAGTGTTTGTGCGAGTCTCAAGTTAGTCCTAGCCTACTCTTTCCACTACGATCCCGAGACACAAACCATCCGAGCTGACAATGGTACAATGATGGTAGTCATCAACCCTAGGACCATTTCAATCTCTCTCTGTAGATACCGAAATCCCCAACATGGTCATCATATCAAAGGATAGGGCCATGCGTGATTGGAAATAATGGATTCATATGTCCAAGGAGTAGTGCTCGGCTCATGGTTGAAAATAGGAATAAATCCCTCAGGATGCCCAAGAATCTTCCAAGGTGTGAGTTCGAGAAGGGTATTCTAATGTCATCACTCTCCTCAGTAGAGTTATGGGTGAAGCAAGCAGAGACTTCCAAGACTAGATGGGCCTTTTCATCTTGACACTGACAGAAGGAAGGTAGAGAATTGACTGGGGTAGATCATCAGTGACAATCTCCATCTGCAACTGCTCTAAGTGCCCATGACAAAGAAGTTCCACATAACTTCTTACCTAGTCTATTTCCTTGTAAGCTTGAGATCATTCAAAGGATTGGATCTCACATGAACATCACGCCAAAGTACCTGCATTCAAGAAACTTCCACATTTGGTAATGGAAGAGAGCAACAGGAATTTCTCTCATGTGAATGATGTGTTCACTATGTATGTGGTCTAAATCTTAGAAGGGGATCTCGAAGCTAGGATGTCACCAAAATTGGTATCCCGATTAAGGAATATAGCTCGTACTTCATACAATTCTCAACATTCTCCTACATACGAGTCTGGCTTGACCAAGCTCCACTAAAACTACCTAAGTACCTCAATGACCAGATTGTATTATTTGAGCTCTGTAGGAAGATCACTCAAGTGAATAAAAAGCTTAGAAGTAGGAGAAAGAAATTGATTTCATTCCCTATATCTCTAGGGGAGTTCACGTGCAAAATATCAAATGACGCATCTCACCTAGAGGCCACTTTCACACATTTGAATTTGCATTCCTACATCGTCAGGCCCAACTTTGATACCCGATAAGGTACATACTCATTCTATGTCCCAGAATTACAACATGAGCCACAAGTTGAAGACTATTAAGCCAACTATATTGATGAGTTTGAAGTACGTGAAAAGGACCACATGAGGATGATAATCAGTGAGATGAAGAAATTCAAGTTATCTTGGTATGAAGACATCTTACATGATGATGGGATAGAGATGTACAATCCTGAGTACACAAAAGATTCAAGATGTCCCCAATGCCCCAAATCAACTGGCATGTTTGTGAATCAAGAGATATATTGGAGCGGACTGAAAAGGTGGTGAGGAGAACGAGGAACTAGTTTCAAAAGAAGAAAGAGCTTCACATCATTCATCTTCAAAAGTGGTAGAGGTGAATTCCAGCTCTAAACACTGTAGTGAGTTCAAAAAGGAAGGCCATGGAATTGGAAACTTCTCCCCATGAGAAGACACCCAAGAAAGTCAGGGAAGAAGAAGGTTCATTGGTGTCACCACAAGAGGAAGACGTGATCTCAGTAATGTAAACAAAAAATCTAGTAGCAGATACACATGTGAATGAGGAGTATATGACTCATGATCTATTCTTCAAACCATTGCAAGAGGTATTGCCTGTTGTTGACACCAACACCCCTCTCATTCAGGACTTGCCTCCTCCACCAAAAAAAAGAATGGTTGATGCACCCATCATTGAGCCTAAATCCGGTGAGATGTTTTCGTGGATGTGGGAAATGGTCATCCTCGACACTCACACTATGCAACAAGTAGCAGCCCTTGATCTATCAGTGATTGTCTCATTGGCTAAAGAAAAAAGGTCAAGAAATATCACACAGATGACCTCACGATTCTACAATGGGGAAACAGGTAATTAGTACATCGAAGTAGCTTGGCCAAAAGTAATCAAGCTAATGGATGAGATGACACCACCGCTGACTACGAGATGAGCATGATCCAATTGGGACCAGCTACTCATGAGGGAGATTTACACATATATCAACAATCTTCTGCTCACATGGTGGCAAGGAATAAAGAATATAAAGAGAAGATTAAGGTACTAGAGGAACAAGTACAAACCCTTTCATCTTATGTGCAACACCTGGTGGAACCAAGCACTATAACACTTCCTATTGAGAAATTTGTACCCATTAGTAGCTTTGATCTAGAATCCATCAGAAGAACGCATGAGCTCACGATGCGGGGTGAGAAAACAATGAATGGATCGAATCAATATCTAAAAAGGGAAGTCAGTAATCCAAGAGGCAGTCAAGCTCTTTGCATACATGTGTGCAACGGCCAACAGAACGAGAGCACTCAAAGAGGATGTGGAGAAAGACAGAGATTACTGGTAACCTCTGGGACTAGTAGCGAGTGAGATGAGAAACACCCATTGTCAGAAGTTGATCGATAAGAAGGTTTTTGAAAATCCTGTAGAAGACATGACACATATATGGGTGAGGGCCTTGGTAATCAAATTTACAGAAATTAATCAATCCTTCACAGAGCTAGAGGAGAAAGAAGAACAAACATACAAGCTGTAGTATAGTATAAATCGGAAAGTTCATAAACTTGGAGTACCCGCAATGAGCAAACACACAACTGCTGATGAAGTGATCGGCCCTTTCGAGGAATATGTCAATAAAGGGGTGGGTAACCCATTTTCCTTCACTAAGGATACTCGATTTCTTCTCAGAGATCCAAACCTCCATTTCACTTATTGTAGAAAAGCATTCATCATGGTTCAGGAAGTGCAAGGACATCAATGGTGTGACTGATGGATGGACTAAAACCTTGAGCTATGTTCACATCCCTCATGCCAAAAAAGTAGAACCAACAGTGGCCCGTTTCAAACAAGATCTTGGAAATATAAAATCCTCCTTGGGATCATGAAGTGGAGTGAAGAAATATTAAATTCTTCTTCTTCTTCTTCTTCTTCTCTCTCTCTCTCTCTTCTCTTCTCATAGAACACTCTCTCCTCAATGTTATGTTTTTGCGTTGAGAGTTTCAATTTTTAATATGACTTAAGTGACTTTAGAAATATAATGTAACTTTAAGTCACCTTGCTATTATAAAAGGGACTTAAATATTTAAAGTGGAATATGAACAATCTTAAGTCATATTAAGGTATTCAAAAAGTCACCAAGAAGATGAAGAGTTGCCTCCTCTTCTATAAATTGTAGTAAGCTCCTCATTTGAGGGTCTTCTTAATTTTGTCTTCTAAAATTATTAAAAGGAATGATAACTAGATCATGCCAAGCCAAGAACACAGATGCTAATCAAACATCATGATCAATAAGATGAAAGCAATTTGCTAGAATAACTTTACATAAACCTTTGCAAACAAATGAGCAGCAATATCATATATTATTATGGAACTCAATGAAATACAATGAGAATGGACCTTGCTTATATAGGCAAGGAATAAAAATCTAAGAACCAATCATGGTCATAGATCAAGCCATAAATCATGGAAAGAACTAGTCATCAAAGAACTAGTCAAGTCCGTAGATTTATGAGAGAACTAGACATTAAGGATCTAGTCAATACCATATATCAAGGAAATAACTATACCTAGAACTAGATAATACCTTCTAATATCTAAATAAATAAAAAGAAATATCCACACACATAAGTGGGTGAGGATAAATACAATAAAGGTAAATAATTTACCTAGGTGAACATGAGCTAAGGTAAATACCTACTCTAACACCCCCTCAAGTGAAGCTAGGGGCCAAAATAGAAGTGGCATGTCCACAGTATGAGTCCCAACAACTAGGCCTGATGAGGTACTCATGTACAATATATCCATGAAGAAATCTCGAACCAAAAGAAGGAAATAATCCTGCTATAAGGAGAGAGAAAGAAGAAGAAGAAGGAAGATGTTCTCATGAACACCCCCAAGAACAACTTCTGAAACCCCAAGCATTCCATGCAACTCAAGGTAACGAGGTGATGCAAAAGGATTTGTAAATATGTCTACAACCTTCTACTGAGTCGGAAGGTATTCCAAGCAAAGAAATCCATCCTAAATGTGATTACGAATGAAGTGGATGTGTATCTCGATATGCTTGGTCCACTGGTGCTCAACTAGGTTGCGAGAAATGTGAATTGTAATTTGGTTGTCACACCAAAGTATAGTCGGTGAATCCTGTGGGAATCCAAACTCTGTCAATAACTAGAAAAGCTAAAGAATCTGACTGACTCATTGTAACTGCTACCCTATACTCTGCCTCTGAAGATGAAAGTGCAATAGCTTGTTACTTTTTACACGCCCAAGCAACTAGAGAAGAACCAAGAAAGAAAAGATAGCCATAAGTGGAATGCCTATCATTAATAGAACCTGCCTAATCTGAATTTGTATACCCAACCAACTGAGTATAACCCCTAGTGTAGTGTAGGCCAAAGTGGGAAGTGCCTTGTAAATAGTGTAAAATCCTTTTAGCAACCTATTAGTGACTACTATGAGGAGAATGTGCAAACCAAGATACAAGCCCTACTGCAAATGAAATATCAGGGTGAGTATGGGTCAAGTACATGAGACTCCCAACCAACTACCTATACAATGTAGGATCACAAAGTGGTGTGGTACATGTGGATGTAAGAGTAACTCCAGACTAAAAGGAGATGGACTTGGCTTGCAATCAGCCATATTAAAGCACCTAATAAGATCATGGGTGTATTTTTGCTGACTCAAATGAATCCCTGAATTTGTCTAAGAAATCTGCAAACCAAGGAAATAATGTAATAGCCCAAGATATATCATGTCAAGATGTGTAGAAAGATCCCTCTGAATACTTTGAATGTGGAAAGAAGATGCGCCAGTAAGTAATAGCTCATTAACATACAAGACAAGTATCACAATATCCTCACCAACATGCTAGAGATACACTGTATGATCGGAATGACAACGAACAAAACCAATAGATAGAAGAAAATAATCCATCTTCTCATACCAAGACCGAGGGGCTTGTTTGAGACCATAGAGAGACCTTCAGAGCCTACAAACAAGAGAAGAATCTTGAACAAATCCAGTTGGCTACTCCATGTATATTTCCTCTTGTAGATCTCCATGTAAGAAGGCACTCTTCACGTCCATCTGGTATATGGGCCACCCCTGTGATGCAGCAAGAGAAAGTACAAGGTGTACAAAATCCATCTTGGAAACGGGTGTAAAAGTCTCAGAGTAATCAATACCTTCAACTTGTGAAAAACCCTTTGCAACAAGATGATCCTTATACTTGTCAATGGACCCATCTGTTGTGTATTTACTTTGGTATACCCACTTACACCTAACCATATTTCTTCCTTTAGGAAGAGATACCAAATCCCAAGTATGATTCTTCATTAAAGAAGAATACTCAGCTGCCATCACATCATCCCACTCTTGTATCCCATGAGCCTTTGAAAAGGACTATGGATCCTCAAAAACTGCCTGACACAAAATTTTAGAACAGTAGAATGTACATGATGATGCCTAGTGGGTGGAAGATCCTCTATGAAAGGTGTTACCTTAGAAACTATAGTACGAGCCCACTTAGGCATAGTGACTACATCAGTGGGAATAGGATCCTCAACGACATCTATATCCTCCTCATTAATATCCTCAAAGAAAGAATCCTCAAGATGAGATGAAGAAGAAGAGGAAGCATGGAAGAAGAAGATTCATGAGGAGTGAAGCGCTCATCAAACTGAACATGTCTTCGAAAAATAACATCATGTGTATCAGGATCTAAAAGATGATAAGCTCTCATGTCCTCACAATACCCTACAAAGATCAAGGGTTTACTCTTCTTATCCAAATCTTTCCTTTTCTTATTTGGCACAAAGGCCCAAGCATGGCTCCCAAAGACTCGAAAAAATGAGGCATCTAGCTTAGTGTTGGACCAAGCTTCCTCTGGAGTCAAATGCTTAAGTGCTCTATGTGGTGTGCAATTCTGAATGTAGTTAGCACAATTAATTGCTTCTACCCAATAGATAGGAGGTATATCTCTAGAATGCATCATACAGTTAGCCATTTCTTTCAAAGTTCTATTCTTTCTTCTTGCTAATCCATTATGTTGTGGAGTATGAGGAACATAATGTTGGTGAATAATGCCTTGAGTTGCCAAAAATTTAGAAAACTCATTGTTGAAGTACTCCCCCATTATCAGTGACGAAGGTTCTTTATGCAACTAGAAGATTGTTTCTCGACCAAAGCCTTGAAGACTTTAAAGTGTGAAAAACATCACTTTTGTACTTGAGAAAATAAACCCAAGTACACCTCAAGAAATTATCAATAAACGTAAGTGCATACTTAGCTCCATTGAAAGATGGGGTAGGGAAAACCATCAAGTCACTATGCACAAGCTCAAGTGGTGAAGAAGCTCTCTTAGAAAAATTATTAGGAAAAGGATCTTGATGTTGTTTCCCTAATGCACAACCATGACAAACTACCTCAAGACAAGAAACTCTAGGAATACCATCTACCATACCATGAGTGCTCAACTCCTTCAAATATCTGTAATTGATATGTCCAAATCTTTCATGCCAAAGCTTACTCTCTGAATCTGCATGAGAAACCAATCATAACCCTATAGAAGAAGTGTCATCAAAACCCTCAAAGTGATATAGTCTAGAACTATGATCAACAATACCCTGAGAAACCAGTGAATGAGGCTCCAACAAAGTTTGTACTTCTGCTCCATGTGGTGTAAAAGTCACTGTTTTTCCTTTACCAAAATGACAAATTTGATATACAGAAAACAAATTTGTAGTGATGTTAGGAACATATAGTGCATCTTGGATATTGCCACCATCAAGTTTTATATCACCTTTTCCCTCAACAGAAAGAAAGGAAGAATCTCCAACCTCAATTTTGGAAGTAGAACTCAAACTTAGAGAAAAAAAAACTCCTTGGAAGAAGTCATGTGATGAGAGGCACTAGAATCTATAACCCAATCGTCTCAAGTTGTGATCGAGATCTTCCAAAAATATTAAGTTCTTTTCTATGCTGATTAGAAGGAGGTGGAATGGAGATAGAAATTTTGTGTTTCTTGACTTTATCCTCTAAGGCTTTCATTTGTTTATAACACCTATGTTCTTCATGATTACTACCCCCACAAAAAGAACATGAATGGCTAGACTTATTCTTGGATTGAGAAGACTCCTTGGGTTTTGAGTTGTTTTCTTTGGGTTTAGGAGAATTTTGAGATGGAGAAGGTGTAGATTTGGTTTTACTGTTTGGTTTTCCCTTTCCCTTAGGATTAGATGCAACTAATTCCTTTTGAGAGGTGGAAGACTCAAGGTGAGACAATTTGGATTCTTCCCTAGTAAGTCTTTCACAAAATGTTTCTAAGTTAGGCATTTTGAATGTGTCACCTAAGACATCCATGCTAGAGAAAAAGGTAGAAGAAAAAATTTGGAATGGTCCTCTCAACTTGGATAGAATCAAGTAAACACACTCTTCATCTTTCTTATCTCTTCCACTCCCCTTTAACTATGTCAGAAAATGCTTGAACTTGGTAAGATAGTCTATAATTGTTGGAAAATCTTCAGGATTAAGAGAGGAGATCTTGATTTCAAGTTGCATGGCTCTCATATGATCCACCTTACCAAATAAATCCTCCAATTTCTCCCATATTTTGAAAGGAGAGTTACACTTTTCTAAATGAAACAAAAGACTGTCACTTACATAAGTTCCTATCAAACCCATACACTCATCAAATTTGCATCAGTACTGAAATTTCTCATATTCTCTAGTGAACACTGGTTGTTTAAAGAAGTTAAAGCCCATAATCCTTTCCACTTAATTATTGTTTCCATTCTTAGTTTCCATGTGTGGTAATTATGTGTTGTTAATGGCTCAACATGATCTAATGCGTAGAAGTATATAAAGATTCCATCCTCAAAAAATCACCAAAAGAAATGCAAGAACCAAGCAATGCAACAAGAGCCCCCATATTTTGGCACTTTATAATGAGTGTGCGTGTTATAATATGGCACTTTATAATTATAGTGTGATTCTAAAAATAAATATTTCCAATGGAAAGAGCATAAAAAGCACGTACTTTTACAAAAAAACGGAACTCAAAATGGAGTTACCGATCAAATGATACAAGTTTTTCAATAATATGCTCTATTAGGGTTTTTCTACCTTCCGGATCCAATGGAAGCCTCTGTTTTGCATAAAAATGCATGCAGAACAAAATACACTCAAATCTCGAATATATGAATATATAAAGAATTTATTTACAAAATAAAACTTACAGACAAATGTCAATAGCAATCTCCTGCTCTGATACCATAAAAGGAACGATAACCAGATCGTGTCAAGCCAAGAACACAGATGCTAATCAAACATCACGATAAATAAGATGAAAACAATTCGCTAGAATAATTTTACATAAACCTTTGCAAACAAATGAGCAGCAATATCATATATTATTATGGAACTCAATGAAATAGAATGAGAATAAACCTTGCTTATATAGGCAAGGGATAAAAATCTAAGAACCTGTCAAGGTCATAGATCAAGCCATAAATCATGGAAAGAACTAGTCATCAAAGAACTAGTTAAGTCCATAGATTTATGAGAGAACTAGACATCAAGGATCTAGTCAATACCATAGATCAAGGAAAGAACTATACCTAACAACTAGATAATATCTCCTACTATCTAAATAAATAAAAAGAAATATCCACACACATAAGTGGGTGAGGATAAATACAATAAAGGTAAATAATGTACCTAGGTGAACATGAGCTAAGGTAAATACCTACTCTAACAATTATTAGATGTTGGAGCTGTTTTTGTGAATTCATGAGAGAGATATCCTTGTGAAGAGAGTGAGATATAGAAAGTTTCTCCCATTCTCCCACTAAAAATTTCTTCTAATTCCCACACTATGGATAAATTTTGTTTGAGCTTCAATAAATGAAGAAGGAATTTTATCCTCTTTGATTAAGGAGTTTATTGGTACTTTGTGTTCATTAAGCTCTATTTAGACTTGTTGCTATTTTACAAATTTGTTTTCTTCTAAAATACAAGTGCATGTAATGAAAATTATAGCTAATGTGTGTAAGTCTCTAATTTTCTACTTGCAACATTAGTTTCTCCTTTCTAAATATTCTCACTCCCCTTTCTCACCTTCGTAGAAAATTATTCCCTTGCAGATACCTACAAGCATTTGCTGCAAGGTCTGTGTAGTGCCCCTATTGAATCCCTGACCGAAAGGCTACTAGGATAAAAATCAAAATTTACTCGTGCATGCACATACAGTAGCTACACTAGTTAAGTAGAGGGACTTAGACTCCTCGAGCATTGGCAATATAACTAACAACTTGTCCCCGAAAAATTTTATCGCCAACAAATCGATTTTAGTTACAACTCAAAAAATAAATTAATTTAGAAGCATGTATAATGTATGCAAATTTGTAGGATCTAGAAAGTTAAAATTTTAAAACTTACTAAAAATAGATATAGCTATAAATAGTAAGTCTATTCAAGTTTGAATTAGAAGTCAAGTTTAAGTAGGATTTTTTGGAATATTGGGAGAAATTAATGCACTTGAGGCCATATAAGGATAGGTAAAATTAATTTGTATGCAAGAGATTTGAGCTAACTAAGCTAAAGAGTTAAATTATAATCAAGGTGTAGTTACGAAGAAGTAGGGTGGCACACTTAAGGATAATGAGTCTTGATGCCACTAGAGCCAAATTAAAGATGTTACAAGTTGAAATTAAAATTGGGATTTGTAGGGAGGTTAATTGTAGAAAAAGGAGAATGAATGATGAAGGTTTACATGAGTAGGAGCTAAGAGAATAAAATAAAAATCCTTCAAGGAACTGTAATGCAATAATTACATATGCAATCAACCATGTATAAGAACCAAGAAAATGTCCTTATTTTCTTAAGGACAAACAACCAAATTTAGCCAACTAGCTCTAGAAATTTGCATCTAGTTTGAGCTCTGTTTATTGATTTTGTAATTTTTTTTTTCTCGTAATTTGTTGTATAGTAGAGAGTCAATTAGAGGAATTAAACACCTTGTTATGATGTTGAATGATCCTTTTTGGCCAAGTTCATGGCCACTTGGACCAAATTGTGCAACAATGAAATATGGGGTTGTGTACCCATGTTGACCCTCTAAAGTTGTGCTTAGGGATAAGACTAGTATAGTGGTTGATTACATGCATATGGACTCAAAATATGTTGTTCGAGATACTATAAATAGATGGTTAACAAAATACCATATTGGCGTGATACGACACACCCTTAACCTCCCTTGCGACCAAAGAAAAATTATATGTATTAGAAACCGTAAACTACTATGATATGTATGTTCATATATGTTTGTTGTACGTAACACTTGATAGGATACTCTTTCACCCCTTTTCTTGTAAAAAAAAAATTTTCTCTCTACTCTTCCTTTCTCTCTCTTGAAAATGAATAGAAATCATGCTCTAAAAATATGGAAATTAGTTATGTTATTTTTCTCTCCTTTAAAATTGTTTTTGCATGACGATAACATGTTAGAGGGAGGGTGGACATGCGCTAGTGATTTTCAACTTTGACCCATGCTCACATTGTTTTGAAGGATGTAAGAATATGGTGAAATGGCGTGGTTGTAATTCATTTTGTGTATTATTGTAATTCATATATGTTATTGAAAAAAAAAAGTATTGTTACGTTTTCAGTAGAGTATCATTGCACTATTTGATTTCAAATAAAGAGATTTTCCTTGTTGTGCATGAATCTTTAGTAAATGTGTAATTGTTCTTGGATATTGAGTTTAAAGAGTTAACCAAATTTCACTAATGCTCTTCTTTATTTCATTTGTAGTTATATTGTGAAACCTACATTTTATATGGTAGAAAAGAGTATCTCTCTATACAATTAAAATGAGATTGTCCTCTAAACCCATTCAATCTTCCATCTTCCCTTGATTAGTGCACGGTGAGTAAGTGAGATTTGACACTAGAAAATGAGAACAACTTGAGATTTCTTCATATGGAGTGATCCCCACTTTGACCGTGATCATCCCAAGTACAGTGTGTTTTATTTTACCAACTAATAGTCCTACTCTCGGGTGTTGTACTTTGATAAAACCTTGTGATGATGAGTTGTGAACCTTATGTTTCATCATGCAAATCTTGTATCTAGTGGATAACTCATGATGTCACCTTGCATATAATGCAAGTCTCGTATTTAACAAAGTAATGAGTTGTGAAAAAAAAAGATGGTAATGCCATCTTTTAGGCTGTTAGAAAACATGATTTTATTTAGAATCCTCTTAGTTGACCACAATGTATCCTAAGAGAAGATATCATGTTTGGGATGCTTGTTAAGGCTCCATGCTCTAACAAGATGGAGTTGTGAAACTTTCGTAGTCTCAATGGTGAAATTTTTTGACATTAATTTGTTAAAGCTATAACCTAGACCTCTTGAGAGGCTAGTTTGAAAAGGCACATATCTAGTATAAACCTCTAGACTTGGTCCTAATAAGGTGTTGAACCTAAAGTAAAGTAAAACTCATGATCTATTTTTGGGACTTAGTGATCAACATGTTATGTACGTATGATACGAGGGATTGATCCACGAGTGGAGCCTATGTTGTAAGTTACCTATGTATAAAACTATTGAGTTGATTTCCTTATGCTTCTCACAAATAGAAGTGTTACGTTGGCAAGAAGTACCTTTTGTTGAGAAAAGGTTGTGAGGTAAGGATATTTGGTTCCCCTAATTTTTCATTTTATTTTGGTTTAGACCCCTTTTAGGTGTTAATGAAATTAGTGTATCACAAACCTCTCATGAGAATTAGGGTGAATTACACATTAATATATGTTTGACCAGCGAGAAGGGTAGTGGCTAGAAGGTAATAGGGTGTATAAAATTATAATTGAATGTCTCCTTGTAACATGCATCTAATACTTAAATTGCCCAGGAATAATCCAAACTTGGTTAAGTGTGAAATCATACTCCTTAGGATCTTGATGACTAAGTAAAGGAAAAATAGTATATGAACCTTAGTTGTTCTAAAAATAAGTCATTATGAAGTCAATGTAATGATGTAAGGGTTACAAGAACATGAGAGGATATTTTGGAACTGTTGTTAAATGTCGCATACACTTGAATGATGTCAACATTATAAGATGACTAAGATGATTTTTATAACAAATAAAAATAAAATAATGCCTCATTAGTGATATTTCAACCTAGTAAATAGGGAAACTTACAATACGTAAGGGATGAACATAATCACCTCACCCATTAACATGGTTTAAAAAATAATATTAAATGATTACAAATTTTTAAAATGGAATTTGAGGCTTGAGCCTTTCGACTCGAGGTAAATTCTCTACTATGTATCGTGAACGATTTAGACTAAGTATTTAAGTGAAGTGGTTAGAATATATGTTTAGTTGTAATAACTTAAAACAAAATAGTGTAACCTTAGTGATTAAATGCTAATATGAAAGGAACACATAATCTATTTACTCTTGAACTAATAAACTTCATTTGTTTCATGTGAACCTCCCTTGTTGCAACTAAGATAAATTACAAAACCAAACAAACATGCAACTTAGAAACAAATCCTTAGAACAAACACTAGTAGCCTCATGTGTGTACATATGTTCCTATCAACATTCAGGCTATATAATTCAATTGCAATAATATAAATGAATAAAATTAGATAAAATCATTACAAGTAAAATGTTAAGAAAAATAAAGAAAATGTAGTCTAGTTTAAAGAAGAATGAAGGACTACATGTTAAGTGATTTTCAAATAATTAAGGTCAATAATGAAATATGATTGTAATAAATAGGTAAACTAGGAAAGTGTCATGTCATGGATAGTTCTTATATGGGAGTTTATATTGTAGTTGAATCATTATGTTGTGCTTTGTCATTTGGGAAAAATGTGGCTTGATGTGCATCATGTGTTTTCATGTTATATATGTGGGTTCATGGTTGTGTAAATGTCCTATGTGATGAAGATTTATCCTCAGTGATCCAGTGTGGTGTCATGTATCTAGTAATGTAAGTCAAAAAAATTATTTTCGGTATTTTTGATGTTGTATTTGTGTGTCAAAATTGTGGGTGTGACAGATCTACATTGATCTTCAACCTTGTCAACTTATTCCGAACAATAATCATGACAATAAAATCCTCCCCCTTTCAAGATCTAGAAAGATCTTAGGATTCTACCTAATGGATGCATTGAACTTGTCCTACAACAACCTTTGCCTATTCTATCCCTTGGATATTCAACTTTAGCTTCAACAACAACTCTTAACAAGAGTTTTATACAACTCTAACTTCAGTAACAAATCTTAATCGAATGTTATTTAACTTCAACCCTTGGCTTTAGAATCTATCTTCAACTTCTCTAATGAAAGAGCATGCACTTATATAGATGTGGATCTCCTTATACTAGCACTCACTTGCATTGTAGGTCTCCTACGGAAAATCCTAAAATTAGGCATTATATCTAAGCCCGACCTTTTCCACCAATTCAACTTACAAGCTACTTAAAACTTAACTAATTTAGGTGTTTCTTTTTGTTTTATCCACAACCACTCAAATTAGCCCACCACCCAAACCAAAGTGTTGTATGGAAGTGAGCGACACAATTCCAACATATCTTTGAATGATCACACATGAGAGATCATGGAATGTTCAAACACATGGGAACTTCTAGAAACTTGACAATTGGATTTGATTAAGAAACAAGTATTGAGCAATAGTATAGCGAGAATATTATAAATAAACCACTTGACCCCTCACTTAAGAGACTATGAAGATGATTAAATGCTAGCTTTTTTTTATAGAGAGAATTTTGAATGTTGGAAGTTTTCCTTTGAAAATGTAAATTTGTAACTATCTCATATTTGATTAAAATATGAAGTGCTTATGTGAATTGTGTTTCTATTTTTACATGATTGAATTCTTTATTAGTGCAAGCTATAGTTTGAATAAGTATATCTTACATGTTTGTTGATATTTACATATCTTTTCACAATGATAACTTGGTGATCTCTTGTTCACAAAACAATCAAGTACACATGATAATAATATCATGAACTAAACAATATAAGTTCACATGGCAATAATATTTGTTTTCAACATTATCTTTAAAAACCCATAAAAACTTTTCAAAAACTCAATATCATATTATAGAAATGAAACCAATTTATCAATAAGATGAGTTTAAATTTCTTATATTTAATATTATTTGTTTCATTCCATCAAAAAAAAATTGTTAATAAGATTTTTAAAGTATCAAATTATTTATATTTCCTTCATCTGTATTGAGGAATAAAATAATATATTTCTATATTATTAAATCGATAGAAAAAGTTAAATATATAAAATATTTTCTTCTATCGGTATATATAATATACTTAACCTAAAACCTTCGAAACAATCTAGACAATAGAAGAGTTGATTAAGGGTTTTAAAATTTTAATAGGAATGTTGGCACATTCCAGCATTTAAGTTTCATTACACATAGGAAACAAAAATACAACACGTTTCAATTGAGATAAACTATAATATCATGCCTAAATGAAAATTAACCCAAATCCTAAACTGCAAATGTTTGCATTACATACTTCACTTAGTAAGTAATGAATGTCTATTAGATCATATAAATGGCCAACATTACAAATAGAAAGAGCTTACAATGGTTCTACATGAACAATACCATTATTCTAACCAGCAAACTAAGTTTATTTACTATAATCTAGCCCATTAAAGTTGCAGGTTGCATGTTTTTTTGTTGTCCTCCTAGAGCTCGTGATACTTATCTCCTTGAACAGTAGAGGAAGGTTGAAGTGAAGAAGTTCCAACTATGTCACTGTTGGGATGCCAAAATCCCAACTGTCTATCTCCAGAAATCCATTTATACATGTCTGCTATCTCGTAGGATGAAAAGGGTTGGCTTTCTCCTACCATAGATGACGAAGCCACACCATCATAATCATTTGAAGAAGTCACAGACAGGTGCTGATTCATTGATCCTGATCCTTTTGATGCTCCAAAACCATTCCCACGATACATTTGTAGATTGGGTACTTCTGTGAAGCTCATGGGCTGCATCTCATTCTCTTGAAGATGATTAATACCACCATTACCACCTCTATTCAATAAGCCGTGGTCATCATCCATCAAAGAGTATGGTACTTGGTAAGAATTAGCTGTATTCCATACAGACCTTGGGATTGAACTATACAATCCATGGGTTAAAGATGGGTGGAGCCTTGTATCCTCATAAACAGGCTGCTGCTGATGATTTTGATTGTATTGCTCCATAAGTAAATCATTCATGGAGGAAGAAGTTCTGCTGCTGCTGTTGTTGTTGTTGCAGCGTAGTGATAGCAAGTATTCTGCACGCGAATATACATTGTATCTAAGCATCTCCAATGAAGCAGCAAACTGCTTCAGCTCATTAGTGCAGAGATCCTGTATACCCATCTTCCACCAGAACTCCTTTTCTTCGTAGTTAAATGCAGACCCACCGCTCATATTCTGTTTCTCCCTGCCTAAGAGCTGCAGATGCCTCTTGTGTGCATCATGGTCTTGAAGAAGCTGGTTATACTGCCTTCCAAGCTTTTGGGTGTTCTTTATTTTCTCACTGTCAGAAGAGACAGGAACATGCTGGAGCTTGTCAATCATAAAATCAATGGAAGGGTGTCCAAATGAGAAAACCTTCCCTAGAGGAGAAAAGACAATGATGCCAATCTCTGGCCCACATAAAATGCAAAGCTCACTACCCTTCTTGAATAGGTCCATTCTCCTCTTGGAGAAGCAAACCTGCCTGGCATCTGAGTTCTCTATTCGTTTTATCTCTATCTTCTGTCTACCCATTCTTCTAGTCACCATAAGCACATCAGTTGCCTGATCAACCCATCTCTCAAAATTATTTCAAGCCCCACAATACAATGAATACAACCAAATTAAAATCATTTAACTCCACAATGAATAACATCAACTCACATGACTGAAACCAAAGAAATATTATAAACTTTTCACTGAAAACCATAAAAATTGTTCAAAACATATCTCAAGACTAATCATGACAAACATATCTTTACAATTTTGAAGTTGATATGGAATTGATGTGAAATTGATTTGGAATAAGAGAAGATTGAGATGCCTACAATGAATAACACAAGACTATAATGACCCAAAAAAGGAAAATTGAATTAAAAAATGAAAAGCTTACACTGATTATGCCCAGACTAACTCAACCAGTTTCGCTTCTCATATATTACTGAAGAGTTTTTGCTGTTCTTTTCATATCACGATTCACCATAATGAAAAGATGTTTATATCTTGTAGAAGAACCGATATCCATTTAACTTTTTCACAGATTATCCTCTCCTTTCGCTTGATCAGTGCGTTTGAATTGTGAGTCGAATTTAGAAAGACCAAATTTCCTGATTGAAACATGCTCTTTCACAGATAATCATGACTGTTAAACATAGAAACTCCTTTAAAATTGGGGACAAATAGAGTGTTTTCGGGGAATAAAAACACCTTGAAAAGTGGAGCTAAAAATCATCTTTCCCGTCACTACACATTTTTAAAATACAAATATGAGAAACATTATTAGAGCTTTTCTCCTCGTTATATACTATCTAATACGAACTAACCAACCATATATAGGCTCCAATTAGGTGTAATTGAAGGAAAATTGTAAATCGCATTTAATTTTAAAAAGGAAAGGGCATGCGTGGAGTGGGGAGAGTTTATCTCTAGATCATAACAAAAGGTAAAATAATTAAATTATTAGAGAAATTAGGGTTTTGGATAAAATTGTAGATCTTGTAAATTTGAAGAAAGTAGACATTGATAGGTGGTAGATGATCCCATAAGATATGATGGATGTTGCCAAATTATCATTTTCAAAATAGATATAAAATTGGTCGACTAAGTTTCCAAAATGGATGTGGAAATGTTCTTCTCTCGCAAAATATAAAACTCGAACTAGGAATGCGATCACAACTTCTAATTGTTGAAAACCTTGTTCAACATTCTTGGTTCTATTATGCAACATTGAGAATATGACTTTCTTGCTCAAAAGCCTAATTGAACATCAACACCTTGCAAAATGGTAAGAATAGGGTTTTGATAAGAGAGCATGTTTTTATCGGACCTCGTTCGAGGAAAAGGTCTTGAAAATAACTCTCGAGGCAAGTCATCAAGTGGTCATCAAACAATCTATTGTCAGATGCAAGTGTCATAGCTCTTCTCATTCTATGCGTGCACTAATAATTAGTAAGTTCTTGAATTCTCTTTGAATGCTTAAATTTTGCTTCTGACACATGAATGATCTTGAGAACAATAAATTTTATTTTAATTTTAGTCTTGCATGTGACATTCATTTACGAATTCAATGTGTAATTAATGCCATAAATGAAATAATGTACTCATGTATTTATAGATTGCTTGGATTCAAATTAGGAGCTTATCAACATGCAAGTCGACGCACAATGGGAAATAAATTAAACAAGCACATGAGGGACAAACCCGACAATTTCAAAATCGAGACTAAGGGGCCCAAAAGGATAGTGATTATTTTTATAATGGGTACATAAATGGCATGACCATTTTTGTACTATACAAAAGTAGTAACTTATTAGGACCACGGGAAAAATAATGTAGGAGACTAGAGAGAAAATAATAGAGTAGAGAGAAACAAAGGGATATGCGTATAAATGAAGAATACAAAGTCAACAACAAAAAAATGAGGTCAAAGATGTCTGATCTCACAAAGGACACAAAAGAAAGAAGTTGAAGGTTAAACAACACGAGGAGAATGTGTTGACAAAATGCTAACTTAAACCAACAATTAATAAACATATGAGTATATTAGCACCAAAAGAATTGACTAGTCTCATACAAAAATTAGGTGTCTGCATAATGCCCCATTTGGTGTGCATGTGAATACATAACAAATAAAAATAAACAAGCACTTACTTGAGAATGTTTTTCTATGGCCACCTCAACATCTATCGAGAGTTCTCTTAAGTGAGAAAAGGTGAGTTAAAATTAAAAAAGAAAGAGAGATAATCTTATCTCGCCAATAGAGGGATGAAAAGATCATGTGATCCTAACACTTTTACTCTTGTTTGGTGTTCCTAAAAACATATTTGAACATATGCAAGTGAATATGTACTATATATATAAATGTGTTATTAAGAAACTTTTCTTTCTAACTAACATTTCATCCAACTAACCCATTCCTTTCCTCTACTCTACCAAGGCACAACAGTAGCGATGAAACAAAAATGAAATGGCTAATCTAAATATCGAAGTGGTAATAAATAACCATAATCTAGCAAATCAAACAATGGCCAGCCGATCCAAGTTCGACATCTAAAAGATAAAATACATCAATATAGATAAGGTATATCTAGGAAATGAATAAACATATATAACATCATCTTCTACTCATCACATATAATCTAATCATACACCCATCTACAATCAACAATGTTATACATATATAATGAGATAAGAAAAAATCCAAACATCATAATCAAATTCAAAACACACACATCGATAAAATCAAAAATCATGATTCTCTCTTGACACTGCATTACTAGGAGGCCCTAGAGACAGTGAGTGTCACCTTGATCCTCATGGTACCTCTGCTAATGACCTTAGAGATCCCATAATTGAGGTCATACACACTAAGGATCAAGATCTTTGCTGAAACTTATGGTCACTATGAACTACTCATTGTTGTCCTCGGTGAGTAACTCACACCCTCAGTGTCTATTGGAATGGATAACTTGTATATATTCCTATAGTACATAGCCTCTCCTTAGATCCATGTGATGTAGTATAACATATTTATAACACCTTTGGATTCATATGTTACTCGAGATGTATCTCACTCCCTATGTAGGTATTACACCACCACTCAGGGGGCGTCCCTCTCCCTGCATGTTATATCGCACTCTCCTTGGAGGTTTTACCTCTCACTTTGTCAGACCGCATCTCCTCCCGATATAATGGTATCTCACTCTAATTTCGTGCAGGATAATGTTGATGTGAGTCGAATCACCTTTTCTTATAGTTGTTCTATCTTAGTTGCATTGTCTACACTAGGACGCTCCCCACCAAACCCTACAAGCTCGGTCTCTTGCACCAATGTCTCTATAGTTAGAACCTATGATCCCATTGTGTCATCTGTGGTTGTTCTGAGGGACCTATTCATGTGCTTAGGACCATCTACATAGTGGTGTTTGAGCCAATTACATCAATATTACTCCAATGGTACTCTTGTTGTAGTTATGCTCATCACTACAACAACTCCACTTTGTCCATCCCATACTCTTTTTGGATTTGCACTCATCGTTATGGAAACTCCACTCCCTCCATCTCCACTCCTAGATCCACTTGTTTATAGTGACTACTCTGCTACCTATCCCTGTTATGGGCAAGCCTCCTCTTGGTGCATGTGCTTTTGAAACCCTATACTTTTGATGGATCGATGCAAGAAGGACCCTACACCCTAAACCTACTATAACTCTACTAATTATGGTGTCTATGCATCACTATCCATCACCTGCTCCTCTACTTTCAACCCTGACTACCTACACTGTTGGTTTTCTCAGTCCTATGCCCTATATTGTATATGGGTGTCATCATCGCCATACTAATACTATTACCTCGGCTATGCTAACTGGCCTTTGTTTAGGTATTATAATTATGACTGGGTGATTGATGGTACCACACCCAATACTCACTTTTGGTCCCAAGAGAAACGATCCCTCTCCTCTTGTCCCAAATTTTTGGGATAGATTGGCCCAATCTGATGTGGATATGGTGGTATCTATCATGTGGCCCCACACTCGTATCTCTCTAGTCACATACGCAAATACACGTGGCATTGTTGTGACTGTTGTATGTATCCAGGGCTATCTAAGTACCTTGTTTGGCCTATATCACTATATAATGAAATCCCTCTAATCGACTAGATAGCACTTTGTATAGGCTTATGTCAACTCTACATAAGTCTTTGTCCGTGCCCTGCATGGCTAAGTATGGCCTCAAGTGATGTTTCTCAACACTATCTCATCTATAGCCCTCATTTACACTAGTACATCTCTATAACCCTAATGGTCTAGACATGAATGGATCCATCCAAATGCACACGATTTGTCCTCCTCTAATGCCTCAAATGGCCCAAATTGGTCGATTGACTTCTATGTGCTCCCAGGGAAAGATTTGTAAAATTAACTTGTGGCCTATACTTTCTCCCTCTCCATGGACAACCAAGTGCATACCCATGTATAACTATCCCAAAATGTGGTATCCCTGTGTAAACACTTATCCATGCTCTACCATATCTCTGTTATGATGACGAGATAGCTCAATGAAAAGTAGTTCCCACTTTGTCAAGCAATAAGATGCCACCAATAAGATCCATTAATACTAAGGTCAGATCCTCAATCATGTCTTGATCATAAATCTTGAAAAACACTATATTGGTCTATCATCGTTTGGGAAGGTCAGACCGTCTTGTTTCTTTCATCATCTCATAATCTATCATTGTGGTTTCATAATAGATCAGATCCCCAATAATCAGAATCTGTAATATATGGTAAACATCCTCAAAATTCATGGTCATCACCCCCGTCGAGTGATGAAAGGTACTCGTGTCTAAGTGTCATCTCTCTATCAGTGTTGGCAATAATGGCCTATCCGCTTGGAGTGTTGGCATCAATACTATGAAAAAAATCTAGGTTCTCCAACAATGACCAATCATGTGGATGAAAATTCTTCAACACTTGTAATGCACTCACAAAACTAAATCACACCCAACCACTCCTATGTTCTGAAAATCACATTTTAGACTTAACTCATTTTGCAAAAAATTAAAAACATCAAAAAATCTAACTACAACTAAATTCGGAAAGGATGGTACTACTTGGGGCAAGGCCACCATTTGGGGCGATGTCATTCGTACTCTTGATTAACTAAAATATGAATATTAGAATCTATATTTTAAGTTAATCTATGTAGGTACATAAATGTAATAAATTATGTAAAGTAAAATACTAATACTAAATAATTTTAATGGTACTTAAATGGAATGTAATAATGAAAACGAGATGGATAAGGTACTAACCTGAAAATAACTTACCTCGTTATGTGTTGGACTTGAATAGGATGTTGGATGGATAGGGCTGAATGTGAAGGTGATACCACTGGAAATCGTGTAGTAGCGAAAGATCCGGTTGGATTAGGGCACTGTGGGCACCATGGTTTGTGATCTAGGTGCTCTCGATCTGCAGAAAATTGTAGAATGTGAATCTAATGATTTTGCTAGGTCTTCATAGTGCCTTTATGTTTGTCTCATAGTTGTCGCAATATGTTTGCGTATGTCACCGTGAATCGGATATGAAGATCTACCTACAAACCCCATATAAAGAATCAAATCCCTAAAAAAAATAAAGATGCATATGAATGAGTTGGAATGAACTTAGTTGCCACAACGATGGACTTACAACTAAGCATTGCACTACATTCACTCCAATGTAGTTATGTGTGCTTGTGTGTGTAATTGTATACATAGGGTTCCATAGCTCCAATGACATAAAAGTGGTGGGTAGTAACTAGATGTTAAAATGAAAATGGTGGATGGAATAAAATCAATACAACCCTTTCTAATATGCTTGTGTGATGCGAGATAAAAATGATGCCCAAATGTAGTCATTTGCCTTAGTAGACAACTAGCTCTTGATAATAGATAGTCTACCCATAAGATAGTGAATATGTTATGTTTATATAGGGATCTCTTGTTCAAATTTCAACACTAATGACCCAACATGTCAACTAGTACTTAGGGAATGAGAGGTAAAATGAAAAATAATGACCTCAAATAAGTAAATTAGACCCAAGTATTATGGGGACTAGGGCACCTAAAATTATGGACCAGGGTGCCCATGGGCGCCCCAACTCTACCCTAAGCACCCGAGTCAAAGACTAGAGACGACAAATGACTAAATAACGACACCTGATACTCCCTGAGAGATGACCAAAATTGTGTAAACAACTGACAACTATGTAAGAAAAATGATGATGACGACCGACTAACTAACGACAGGACTAGGGGATAGGTCACTAGTAAATAGTATTATTACGCGAGATCCATATCTAAAATAACATACTTGGCAAAGTATAGATATACTAGTAAGTGTGTGATTTTGTGACTACATTTTCCCCACTTTATGCTAGTGAGCGAAAGCTCGGTAACATAAAGTAGATAGATATGCGTGCACTGAGAGAAGTCGGAGAAGCCCATGTTGTAGTAGAATGCATATATGTGTAGTAAAAGTGTGAGGAAAGAACCATATAGTGTTTTGAACCATGGATCAACGCGTTGATCCATGCAACGTAATGAAAAGATTTACTTTCATGATTAAGTGCATTAAATAAGAGTGATGATAGAAATGCGAGATGATTTATGATTTTGAATGTTGTATGATGAAAATGAGATGGGGTAGGCATTGGTTGATTCCCAACTCAAGCATTTTTATATGAATAATTAACCGGAGGATTTGGGCATCTTTTCACCAAAGAAAGAGTGTAGGGAGAAAAGTGTTTTATTCTCTAATCTCTACATACATCCTCAATATCTAGCCAATCGTAGATGAACTTAATCGAAAGATTTTTGGTTTCTTGATCTAGAAAATTTTGATCAAACAATTGACCCATATAGAGTGGTATAGGAAAGGAACTCTTGCCCCCACTCCATGGGTTTCACTACAATGTGATAGCTTCCAAGTTAGGTCATCTAGAAACACAAACAAAAATGTATGATGGCTTCCAAGTTAGATCATTTGGAAGCAAGCACAAAGATATATGATGGCTTCAAGTTAGGTCATTTAGAAGTAAGCACAAAATGTAGAATAACTTCCCAAGTTAGGTCATCTGGGAAAAGTGATGAATGTAATCTCCCAAGTTAGGACATCGGGAGGTGATTGCTTTGAATTCTATCAATTGAGTGGTGTAATTACAATTGTTAGAAGTCTGAACATGTTGGTTGATTGATTGATTTGCTTAGTTACTCATAGAGATATTTTACGCTAGTTGCCCCTAGGTTAGGTCATTAGGGAAATCGATAGAAGTTAGTGAGTTTACAAATAAGGTCTCATAGAAAAATTGTAGATTTATTGCCCCGAAATGTCACGTAGTGAATTAGTATATGTTGAATTTCCCACTGGTGTAAACAATTTGAGAGGGTAGGATGACCCCAATAACATGCCCCCTTTCGGCAAAAGGAAGAAGTGAGCAAGAATCATGTAAGATGAAAGTAACTCCAGAGTTGGTAAAAATACATGTGTTTTTGAAAAATATGTTAAAGGTGGAATAGTAGTTGTTTTAATTGAATTTTCTATAAGGGGTGAAAATCATATAAAAATGCCATATCATGAAAACCAAGGAGGATAGTGGAGGATGTGGTAATGAGTTAAAGTAGGTGATGAAAAAGTAACTATAAGTAGTGAAGTGGACGATTTGATTTGTTTTGATGGATCGATTTGAAGTGAGTACAAATTTTACAAGTGGGCCGAGATTTTTCAAGTGGAGAGAGTATCACGTAAGTTTGGTACATTTTTGGCAAAATCATAGGGTGATGTTGCCCCCAAAGCCATATCATGATATGGTTTGAGGATGTGGTAGAGTTACGGTGTATCAAATCACTTGAGAATGGTTAGAGTGGCCGAGACAAGGGTCCATAACATGGCAAGATGTAGCAATCTATCAAATCACTTAGAAGGCCATTATTAGCACGCAGAGGCCATATGAGGTAGATGCAGTGATAGATCTTGTAGACTAAGTCAATGTAGGTTACACCGAAGAGTACCGCGCATGGTGGGTAGTTATAGTGGAGTGTAAGTATTGGTGTAGTTGTGTACCTTGTTGTATGCCTATATTGTTATATATGGTTATCTAACACATTGTGTATTTTGTATTTGTAGGTGATGTGTATTGGTCATTGATTGTTGATACATTAATCCGCGCATTGACAATCGAATGTGATGACCGATGTGCTTAGTGGAGGTATACTTAAGCTTGTGGATGAAAATTTAGGTGAGCATGCCCATTTATTTGATTCAGTGATCATAGTAGTGATGACATATACTATGTTGCTAGGTGAGAGGGATGAGGTACGTAAGGAGACTTAAAAACCACGAGAGGCTCTAGGTGATGGAACCTTGGCACAAGATGTGTTTGCATGATATGTAGATGTTCAACACTAGTGTTCTAAGAAGGCTATAGATATTACCTTGTTGCAGAGGTAGTCAATCGATATCAAGGCCATGAATAATGGCATCGCATTAGTGGAGAGGCATCTAGTTCTAGGGCTCTCGCAATACTTGAGAGTGATAGTGATGATGAGGTCTGATATGTACTATTGCATATGATGTAGGGTATTTTCCCCACTGAAAATAGATGTTTTTTTATGATGATTGTATTTGATATATATGTATGGATGCATGTTTTGATATATGATAATTTTGCATTGTTGTGGATATGTGTTGCAATGTGTTGGATGATGTATGATTCGATGTTTATTGTATGTGTGGTGTATTGTTTGATTAGTGTAGATTCACATTATAATGTTGGTAATGGTAGTAAAAATGTGTATGGTGAATGATGGTAGATAATAAATGTAATGTGATTGATGAAAATGTTTATGTGTAGTGCATAGTTAATGTAATGATGATAGTAGAATAAAAAGTAAAAATGAATTATGTATGATTGTTGAAGAAAGCAACGTGTTATGTTAAATGATAATAGGATGTGATCATGGAATGTCTAGTATGATGAAACTACAAGGGGGATATTATTTATGCCCCCAACATGTATGAATGGGCTCATTTAGTTGATACCACTCAATATTCAAGAAGGAGCACACGAGTGCATCATCAGGAAATGATTGAGCATGCTAGATGAACAACAAAGCATGTGTTGAAATTTTCCTATAGAAAAACCCTCATTAGTCATGTAAGAATCATAAGAACACAAGTGTGCTTCATCAAGAAATTACTAAGTGCACTAGATGAACAACGGAGCGCATGATGAAAGGTTCTTAGAGAAAAATCCTCAACGGTTATGTGTAAGAACCGTAATAACATAAGTGTGTCATCGGGGATGATTGAGTGTGCTAGATGAATGATGGAGTGCATAATGAAATTTTCTTATAGCGAAACCCTCAATATTTGTGTAAGAAATGTAAGAACACAAGTGCATCATCGGGGGTAAGGTGATAGCAATCACCTACCAAAGACCAAGGCGATACGAAGTGGTGGAAGCATGTGGGATGGAAGCAGCATGAGTGTATGAACTAAACTGAATGTCATATGGAGTTGTGGTGGGACGTGAAAGAGAAAAAAATTTAGAAGCCAAGATGAATGAGAAGCATGATGTGGTGGAATGCAATGGATGTAATGATGCAACAAAGTGTATGAACACGGTGGAGAATGCGTATGAGTAATGAGCTTCATTAGATGTACCATTTCCCGAGTACCGTATATAGGAGATGACTCATCAAGAGTAAAAATCTCTAACGAGGTAGAGGAGAAATGGATCACTCACGTGGGTGAGAGCCAAAGGAGATGATGCCCTTATCCTCTAGTTGTTGTAATATATCATGAAGGGCAAGACAATCATTGTCCTTATGGCCATTTATGTGATGATAGTTACAATAAGGTTGGTCATGTTGATGTTGTAATCGGTGTTGTGGATGATGTTGGTTGGAGGGTAGGTGAATTAATCACTCAGTAAGTAAAACACGTAACACATCATGTGGTCGAGTGTGATGAGATAAATGTAAAGGCTCACGTGACCTAGGTGGAGTGGTAGGAGAAGTAGCTTGTCGTGGAGCCGGAGAAGGAGTATTTTTGTGGTGGAGTGGGTTGAGCTTGTTTTCTTTTCTTGTGAGGAAAAGGTGGAGATTGTGTTGGATGCTCAACCAGAGGTACTGGAGGAGAACTAGATGAGGAAATAATTGTAGAGATATGTGGAGGATCTATGATGTGTGATGAGAGAAGATCTTGTTCTAGGTCAATGAATTTATAACATAGGAGAATGAATGACTCACATGTATCATATTGTAATATTTTCTTGAGTGGAGGTATTAGGCCATGACAGAAAATGAATTTCTTCTCTAAATCAATAGGTTGGAATATCAGTTGATGTATACAAGCATTGAATCGTAAGATATAATCCTTGATAGGTTCAAAGGAGCCCTAATGTAAAGTAGGTATGTGATCATAAGTCACTCTAGGGCCATTGTTGATGATGAAGCGAGGTAGGAAAGGATCCTCCATGGCATAGAAAGTGCTTATGGACCCAAAGGGAAGATAAGTGTACTAATGTAATGCCTCATGAACAAGACTATATTGAAAGGCCTTAACTAACAATCGATCATTTGAATGAGATGCCATAAGCATATGGTAATGTAGAAGATGAGCATGAGGGTCACTAGTACTATCAAAACATGTGAAAGTAGGCATGGTAAAACCTTGAGGAAATTCAAAGTTATGAATCTTTTTAGGGACATGCTTACCATATAATGATTTTTTTATGGAAGCATAATAAGCCCTATTTTATGAATCGAGGAAGTGAACCTTAGATTTTAGTTGATCTACGACAAACATCGTAGAGAGATGATAGCTTGTGAAGGGATGGTGGATGATGGCAATAATGTATTAAGTGGTTGTAGTTTTCCATTATAGGTAATCATAGGAATATTAAGAGGTGACAAGGAATATCTTGATGCTAAGGGAATACTACGAGTAGGTGCCGAGGAAGCTATAGGAGGTGAGATAGATGGAATTTCCATAGCTATGGTAGGAATAGCATAAAAAAAACATTAACATATGAGGTGACCGATAAAGACACCTCTATAGGATATGATGGACTAGGAGATGTAGATGACATAACAATAAGAGATGTAATAGTAGGAGAAGAAGAAATGATAGATGACGGTGACTCATGCACAAAGTGGTAGAGGTGATCTCGGGAGAAGGTAACAATGGAGCGGGAGAGTCACACTCAGTGAGTATAGAAAGAAGGAGAACCATGACTATCATCCACCTCACCAGTTTCAGATAGAGACTCAAAAATGAGAATGTCACTAAGAATATTATAAATAGGATCGTCAACATAATGTGAAGGAGCATGCAAAATAGTAGGAGATGTATCAAGAGAATAAATTTACAAAATGGTAGAATCATGAGAAGGAACTAGATTAGTATCCGGATTAAAATAAAAATCGTTAGGAACATGTGAATGATTTTCAATACAAAGTAAGTAATCAACAAGAGAATTATCTAAAGTTTCTGGGAAAGATCGGAAGGAGGATCACAAATAGCCATATAACATGGTGTAAAACGAGTAAAGGTTATTCGATCCTCAACAATGATAATGCCTATAGGAGGTTATTAAAAATTAGTAGGCACATGTTGTTGGCCATCTAAAATTTGTTTTTCTATATGATCGGGTGTAGTAATGCAGGAGTACTATATATATCTTTGAGCTCAACTATGGCGGTCTTATCATATATAGGGTTAACGCTAAAATGAGACATGATGGGAGAATAAGATGAGTTATCTTTATCCATTAGGGTTTGATTGGATCCTAGGGCAAGGCTATTCGAAAAGACGTATTCACCAAAATTATTAACTAAAATATGAATATTAGAATCTATATTCTAAGTTAATCTAAGTAGGTACAAAATGCAATAAATTATGTAAACTGAAATACTGATGCTAAATAATTTTAATTGTTACTTAAATGGAATGAAATAATGAAAATGAGAGGGATAAGGTACTAACCTGAAAATAACTTACCTCATTGTGTTTTGGACTTAAACGGGATGATGTGCGGACATGACTAAATGTTAAGGTGCTACCCTACAAAATTGTAGATTGAAGATCCGATTGGATTGGAGCACATGTGATGCCCTAATCTATAATCTAGGCACTCTGGTCTTGTAAAAGATCAAAATCTGAATTTGATTGTGTCATTTAGGTCTTATTTGTTGTATAGTTGTTCTGATATGTTATTTTATGTCATCATGAATCTGATATGAAGATCTCCCTATAAAACCCCATACAAAGCATCAAATCCATAAAAAGAAAGATGCATATGAAGGGGTCAGACTGACCTTAGCTACCACAATGGTGGACTTACAACTTAGTGTTGCAATACATTCCATACCTAATGTATTTTTGTGTGCTTGTGTGTGCAATTGTGTGCCTAGCGTGCCATAATGCCAATGACGCAGTAGTGGGCAATAACTAGATGTAAAAATGCAAATGGTGGATGAAATAGAATGGATACAACCCTTTCCCCTATGTTTGTGTGATGTAGATGTAAATGATGCCCAAATGTAGTGCTTTTGCCTTAGTAAATAGCTAGCTCTTGATAGTAGATAGTTCACCCATAGGATAGTGAATATGCTATGTTTATATAGGGATATCTTGTCCAAATTTCAACACTAATAACCCTGACATGCCTTTGACTAGTACCTAGGGAATGAGAGGCAAAATTACAAAGCGGCCTCGAATAAGTAAATTAGATCCAAGTGTTATGGGGACCAAGGTGCCTAAAATTACAAACCGAAGTGCCATGGGTTCCCCAGAACTACCCTACGCATCCTAGTCAAATATTAGAGACAAAAATGACTAAATAATGATACCTGATACTCATTGAGAGATGACTAGAACCATGTAAGCAACTAACAACTTTGTAAGACAACCGATGATGACAACCGAATAAGCGATGACGGACTAGGGGATATGTCATTAGTTAGTACTTTTATTATGCGAGATCCATATATAAAAAACATACTTGGTAGTATAAATGTAGTAGTAAGTGGTTGATTTTGTGACTACATCTACCTAGCACAAGGCCACTAATAATAACAAGGTTGTCATGTAGTAGTATTAAGGCCGCTAGTACAAGTAAAGTCAGCGATGCGCACGAGGTCACTATAAGTTATAGTGAGGTTGTAATTACAAGCAAGGTTGTTATAACATAGAGAAACATCCTCGATGGCATAACAAGGCCGCTAAAAACTCTATAAGACCGATTTTACATGGCACAACGTCGCCACCTGAAATTGACCTAGGTCAATTTGACTAGCCTTGCACACCCTAGTTTTTTGAGCATTTAATGCACTAAAATTCAAGACAATTTTTTTTTTAAACTACAAAACATCACCTAGCCGCTCCTCATATTGCTATGTTTTTCGGTACTCCCGAACTCACTCGACATGATGAAGAAACTCTAATATTGTCATTTCTACTCATCATAACCACCCAAAGCTCTTTTATTCTAATTAAGAGGGTGAAAATGACTTATTTTTACCCCTCCCACCCTATATACGACCCTCGGTGTGATGGTTTGGTATATGTCATGATGGGATTTTCTTCCATCATGATCATTTTCTCTTCTTTTTGAGAATCCATTGCCTTCTTCTATCATCTCATTGACGTTCAAGGGGTATCGTCCATCCCACTAATTTTTTTCTACCCATACAATATAAAATTGTCTATTGAACCTTTAAATGATGTCTCGTGTGTTACACCACATCAAATTGGGGAAAATGTAGACTCCTAACTTCTCTGCATAATTTTAATAGAAAAATTGTACTAATTGTTTTCTTCCCATCATCAAACTATGATTAGCAACCTTACATTGCTTTGCTAATTTCCCACATCCACGGATGTCAATTAACATCACTTTTCAGTTAGAATTATCTTATAATTACTTAATTACCCATTATTAATCAATTACCCTTTAGTAATCTTGTTTATAATTAATAAACCCTCTTATTCATTAGTTCTTAATCTCAAACCCCTATAATTCTACTAAATTCCCTCAAAATCATCTCCAATTAGCTTTTACGAGCTAAACATGACCTATTGATTAATATCGGTTTATTAATCAAATCTCCTCTAAATCACATGGGTCATTAATTCCTAGTTAATATCTTCTAAACATGCTTATCCACTCCTAATTCTACATCTCCTTTATCCCACATTCACTAGGATGTAGGCTTCTCCCAAATTGGAAAGCTATAAAAGCAACCTAGTACCTTCCTACCAATATATACCATGTCCTTGTAAGACATTTGATACCTATTACTCAAGAGAGCATTTCTATTATAGGAAGGCTTGCCAAATTGAGAAACCCCCTTACTTGCTAAAAGTAGTAAGAGAAGATTCAAACATGGCCTTTGGGCCATTTTGAGGAGACCTCTTCCTTTTATCAAACATCCTTTATCATGTGTGGTTTGCATTCAGCTTAAAAGGAAATATATACATATCAAAAGTGCACCCAATTACGAAATGAGGTTTGTATTATTTGTTTTAACATTTGGTGCAAGTTTATTAGCTTATTTTCATGCTTTATCTTGATGTATTTGATTAAATAATTAGGCTAGGATTTACTCATTGTTTAGTCCTTTGCTTTAATTAGCTTATATTATTGAGCATGTATACACAAACTACAAATAATCGTGTGCAAGTTGCCAAATTCATTATATAAAGACAATTATTGTTAAACAAATAAACAAAACACAAACCAAAACTTGTACCTTTTCATTTTAAATTATTTACTTCACATTTTGTTTTATCATGTTGCTTTTAATGAGAAAATCATATTACATTTCAGTATTTGAGTAGTATATTGGATTCACCATTGGTTTAACTATATAGTTTTCTTTCATACATTTTGCTTTGAAATTGTTCTATATTGGATTAAAATTTTCTATAACCACATTTAATGGGGTGTTTATTTCCCTTCCACATATTTTTTTCTTATTTGTACCTCATCTTAACTACATATGTTCTTTCCTCACACCATAAGGTGATTTGTGAAATTAGAAGCAGTTAGAAACATTTTCTTTTGTAGGGTTTGGTGACTAGGATTTCATCACCTAGTCAATTAGACAAATCTTGTGCACCAGTGGGCTATATAAATTTTTGGGAGGATCAATCCTTTTTGACTAAGAATAAGTTTACTTTTATATGGCTTATGTGAAGTGAGGGGTACATTTTCCTCAAATACCCAAGCTTGATCTTGGACCCGTATGAAGTAGCTTCCATTTTGGTCAAGCTCCACTTTGAAATAGTTATCTTTGGAGGTAAGGGGGTATTTGACCTTTCGAGCCAAACCCTTAAACAAAATAGCCTAATTTCATGGAATTGTGCCTCTGTACCAAAATCTATATTAAGGATTCCCTAACAACCTTATTTAACATATTTAGGTGTCCAAAACTAGATTAGGTTTGTGACTTCTTGAATCTCCCCACATATTGTTTAAAAAAAAAATGCATTAATTACTTTGTCTAAGTCAAAGCTTGATTTTCCAAAACCCATGAGGTGACACTCTGTTTGAGTTAAAAAAGTGTATTGTTTGTCAAAACAAAAAAATTGTACAAATTTAGCCTCATTTTCAAACACGATAAGTCAAAACTTTGTTGAAACTAAACAAGATCTTTCACATCTAAAGTTAAACTTTATACAAAAATTATTGATGTAACTACATAGTTAGGATGTCTATTTTTACCTAGAATACTTAGAAGTATTCACTGAATCCAAAAATAGGTAAAACATCCATTTTACAACTATTGTGTCGGTAATATTTACTAGACATTGTTCTAAAATAATAATATGTTCAAAACCTAGGTAAAATGTTCAATTTATAGTCGTTATCTTGCCCTGATTTTTCTAGAATCCTTATCAATATCAAATATCTTTAAAAATTAGGCTAAATATTGCATTTTGTAGTAGTTACACTACCCATATTTACCTATAGTTCCATTCAATCGAAAGTAATTCAATTAAACAACATAGGTCGGGTTTTCACCAAAGTCTTGTTTTTGATTTAATAAAATTTAAATCCATGTAAGGACACTGCTGATCAAATAAATATAACAATATTCAAGTAATATCTAGCTATATAAATACAAGCAAGGGTGATAGATAGGATTTGTAGAATGACTCGGCTTGCCTTCATAGGTCGAAGGCGATTACGGGCCGATACCGATCTAAAAGGTTAATTACGGATTGTTCGAGATTTGATTCATAAACTAAAATATGATGATCTCAGGGACATAAGCACGTGGGAAAGGACATAATCACCTAGGTGCTAGCATCTATTATGGGCATTAATATCTATAGGATAGTTGTGATCCTAGTTCTTTCTATGTCACTTCTTGTCGCATCTTGTTTGTTGTAGGTCATGTTAGGTTTATTGCGGTTTTCTCTATCACACATATACCTAAAAATAAACCCTAGCTACCCACATAAAACTCGGGAACACATTAGACTAAATAAAAATACATATGATAGAGTCATATTGACCCCAATGGTCACCCTGATGTTATCTTGTTGCCGAGTGTTGCACTACATTTCATACTTCATGTGGTTCCTTGAGCTAGAATGCCCTAGTTTCGAGTTAAAAATAATATGAAGCAAAAGGTACTTTACTATTAATGAAAAAATGTGTGGTATAGAATTCAAAATAGTCTCCCCTATGTAGTGAATAATATAGCCCAAAATTTAGTCCCTTGTGTTGTTCTTTGGTATGTGGTAGATATAGAAATGATATCCCAATTTCCCCTTAGAATAGTTAGTAGGTTGTGTATATATATGAGTTCTTAGTTTGAATTTTGACATATAGTGACACCAAAAGCCAACCTAGGTCATGAAAAGGAGACAAGAAAAGACCCAAAGACAAAGTAAACTGACAAAGAAGAAAACAAGGCAAAGAGGATAGAAGTGCCCATAAGGACATTAGTGCACAAGCGATCTTGTCTTATGCAGGTGGTAATTTCCTAAAGTAAGAAAACAAAAATATGACCGAGAGACGAGAATAGGGATCCCTATGACTCGACCAAAAAAATAAAAATGCAATATCAAAGGTGTGAGTAGATCCAATCAAAGCAAGAAAATGACTAAATAGGTATCACCAGTGCCTAGTTTCCATATATATAAATCATGTATTTTACAACATACTAGAAGTGTAATGTAATACTAATAAGTGCATATTTTAGTGACTATAGTTTAGTATGTGAAGTTTTGGTCCCTTCTCTCCCTAGTATGAAGACATATACAATCACCTACAAGGTGGCACTTTTCCACTTAACATCACCCATTCTCAAAAGCAAGCCCTTATCGTATGCATAATTTGTTATACCCTCCTTAGGGGCACTCTATATCATCGAGTCTACAAAGGGAATTTTTATAGTTTCTTAGTTTGTTAGAGTTTATCTCGAGCTATCAAAGAGGTGCATAGAAGCATCTTTAGAGATCATATTAGTGGCATGGTCCTTTCCAAGGAACTTTTATTGGCTTTCTAATCAAACATCTAACAATGCCATCTTATGACATGTTGGAGTCTTGTTTGGTATGTGAAGTTGTTAGTCCATTCACCCCCTGGTATGAAGGTATATATAATTCCCTACAAGGTGGTACTTTTCCACTTAATATTACCCATTATTAGAAGAAATCCCCTATCAAACACATAACTTGTTATTTTTAAATTGGGGGCACTCTCTATTTTCAAGGCCATAATGGGACTTTGTTGTGGTGTCTTAATTTAAAAGATTTTATCCGAGATATCAAAGAGGTGAAAAAGGCATCTACAGAGATTATACAAGCAATGTGGTACTTACCATAAAAATTCTATGAGCTAGATATTATTAGCCCACTATGGATACATATTGTTTCCAATATGTATGCAAGTGTGTCCTTTGTTAGAAGCAAGGAAAATTGATTTATACACCATCTCAATCCTTTTCATCTATTGTTACTCCACATTCATTCTCAAAATGGGGGTTCAATCTCATAGGAAGCTCACACCAACATCCTCGAGAGGTCCATAAGCATATTATCATCATAAGTAAGTACTTAACTAAATGGGTGGAGGTTGTGCCCCTCACATATGTAACCAATGCTTAGATCAAGTTTATTTTGAATCACATCATCAATCGATATGGAATCTCATCTTCCATTGTTTTTTAGAATGGTAAATCCTTCAAATATAAGCAATCTGGAGACCCTCCATTGGTACTTTAAAATATTCCAAAATTATTCTACACCCTATTACCCTTAAGATAATGAGAAAGCCAAGGCCACCAAAAAATCACTTGTTATAATTATGGAGAAAATTGTTAGTAAAATGGGAAAAATGACATCTCCAAATCCTTCCCACCTTGGGGGCTTATCACACCTCCACCCACACTCCTATTAGATCCACCCCTTACTCCCTTATCTTTAGGGTAGAGTAAATCATTCTCCTAGAGATTGAGTTTCCCTCATTGTGTATATCTTTGAAGGAATATCTTAATAATAATAAATATTATCAAGTGGCCCGACTCACAAACCTTGAAGCGCTTGATGAAAAGAGACTTTATGACTTAGACCACCTTAAAGTGTATCAAAATTGAATTTACAATAACTACAAAAAACACAAAATCCCTCACGAGTTCAAGATCGGTGATCTTGTTCTCAAGGAGAATTATAGAAACACCACAAAATAAAGAGAGAAGAAAGATAAATTTGAGCCTAATTAGTTAGGCTATACATCATGGTCACTAAATTTGCTTCATGGGCCTATAAGCTTTCTCATCATACATAACTTAAGGATATCATTACTTTCATGCATCTCAAACAATTCTATACATAAGCTCAAGTACATTTGGTCATAAACTCAAAAAAACAACAACAAAATAATATTAAAAATATCATACAAAATCAAATAGAAAAAGAGAAATAAATTCATCGATGGTGAAAACCACATAATTGTGGTGCCTTGGGCATGTACCATGGTGAAATCAGTTTTGGAGCCATGCATAGGTCTAATTGTTCACAAACACCTCACACTTGAGGGCATATCCACCACATCCTAACTCTATCATTCCTCAAGTCAATGACCTTTTTATTTATGGTACTTATCCTTGATCTATAGATTTTTCACATCTTGTATAATTGTGTGGGAAATTTTATTTTTATACATTATTGGCTCTCATTAGTGGCATCTCACTGTGCAGGTTTCTTTGAACATAGTGTTAAATTGACCCTCAAAATCCTAAAAATCACAAACTCTAGAAAATCCAAAAAATATCGTATAACTCACAAAGCTAAAAACATCTCAAAAATATCAAAACCCAACAACATTCATATAAATCAAAATACAACATTCAAATATAGATAATAATCTAAAACATCATAAAACACGACCAAAATCACAAAAAATCATGTCCACAAAAACCCAAAAATGTCTAACTCAAAATCCCTAAAAATTTAAAATAATAAAAAATCCCACACAATGCTCACTTACTATAATGTGTGACAAGTAGACCATCCTAGTTCAAATTCCATTAAAAATCTCTCATGCTTTTCATGTCTACCTTTTTTACATATATCATTGTTTGGGGCATAACCATGGTTCATGTTAGCTTAGCCCAAGACTTATCCATTCCACAACCATCACCCTTACATGAATCCTCATTTGGTGTAGCATTATAACCCTTTTCATATAACTATAACATTTGGGTACTAAAGTAGGAAAAAAAAATTGTAATTGCATTCACTAAACATTATTTATTTGAGTGTATTTTATTGTATTACTAGCATTCCATTGTGATTTTATTTTAGTTATTCCTATACCGTCTTACAAACATTGGTATTATGATTTTTCATATCATAGTACTTATTGTTGTATGTTAATATCAAATAAAGGTTATGTTGAACTGTATTAGTTTTCAAGCTACAATGAGGTTCCAAATCCATACCCCCTACTCATCATATCTACCCATCCCATATCATCATCTATCCAATCACTTTCATATTCTAACTAAAATTTCTTCTAATTAACATTCTCATTTCTTCTACTTTATCAATGCACAATAGTGAGGTGTCACAATAAACAAAAAATGACTAAGTAACAAACACATGATTTGCAGTGAGCCATATCAAGAAACACTACAACACATAAAGGAGATATAAATCAACACATAACATCATCGTCTCACTCATCCTCACATCTAATAACCCATTCTAGTCATACATCTATCCATAATCATCATCATACAACATAAATAAAATGTTATGCAACATGTCCTTTAACACATGTTACAAAACTCAAATAAATACGAGATATATATATATATATATATATATATATATATATATATATATATATATATATCTTACATTATAATTGATTAATGTTTACAATCATTATCAAATTCATGTAATGTAAATCACATAATGGTACTTCAAAACTTGTAATCTAAGCTAAATCAAATATCGTAGGACTCTCGGTTAGTGAGAGACTACCTAGGCACATTTTTTCTCCTCTTGGATACTCTCTTGAGTTCAACTACACCATTGTACCTATGTGGCTATTACGATGGCATCCCACTGGTCTGTAGATCTCATTGAAATTGAAGGCATCCTAGACTAGTTGGCCCTCAACCTTTTTTTTACTATGAAGAAGCACGCCGAATCACCTTGTAACCTAGTGACACTTATAACCAATCCACCATGATCCAAGCATATATTAATCTATATCTCATTCTCTCCTCTATTGTTACGCTTCTACCTGATTTTTATTCTACTCTATGCAGGATATATCTCACTCCACATGTAATGTGTCACAAGTATGTCGAAAGTGTGTCTCCTTAGTTTGACGACTATCCCACTCAATATGGACACTATCCCTATTTATAGTTAAATGGGAAATACTACCACATTAACTATGCATGTGGATAGTTTGGTAGTAAGCCAAATTACCTTGAATGTCACTCAAACTATCCTTGTATCACTCTTTGTACTAGGACCTCCTATTATGAACCCATTTATCTCTTACTCTCTCATAGTTAACTCAAGTAACTAAGAATTGAAAATGTACTATGAGGTGGGTTTTGTGCTTGATAGGCCTATTTTGTCTCCTCTTATGTTGGGCCCTAATGACTAACCGAATCATATATTTGATGATACTGGTCTCCCTACCCTTGTATCATCCCCTTCATCTCACCCATATGCATCTCCATCTTTGATACCTCCATATCCATCTCCTCATCCCTCATATGGATAACAAATACTTTCTATTGTGGTGGTATTTTTCCCATAGAGGGATGCCTCCTCCTCTACACCACCATTGTTACCTTTTTAACACTAATAGGCCTCTCTTGTGGGATAGTGAGTTGTATAGGCATAAACCTCCTACACCTTGTTGCATACTTTGGAGTGATACTTGCATATGTGATTTTCATCCTCATATCACATATCGTTACTACAACTCTAACCCAATCTATTATTGTTAAGGCCATATCTATTATGGGATCTCAATCCAAAATCTATCTAGTCATGTGTGCAAACATGTGTGGTGATGTGGGCACCCCATGCTAGTAGTTGAACTATCGCAATACCATGTCTATGTGGTGCTTCTCAACCACAAAGTTATAAGGGAATACAATGTAGCACTATGTGCCTACATAAGATAGTTGTATAATGTATATATCCATGTCCTCATAGTTGTGTAAGGTCTCCATGTAATGTCTTCTTATATAAGATCATCCAATACTCGCTTATAGAGGCCCAAATCTTGGATATCATATCTCACACACCCTGATCTAACCCATACAAATACGTGAGGGTCACCATCCTCCAAAGGATCAAATGCACCCATTGGGTGTCTAACTACTATATTCTTTGATACTCATATCTATAATAGTGTAGTGTGTCTAATGCTTTTTTACCGTTATGGATGACAATGTGTAGACCTCATATAGTTACCAAAGGATGTGTGGTCCTATGTGATTCACCTATAGTGCTCCATCATGTATGTTATCATCCCTAATAATATAAATGGTAGATAATGGGAAAACTTGTTAGGTAGTAAGATGTTCCGACTCACCCTATCAATACAAGTGGTAGATCATCAATCATATCTCTATCGTATACCTCTATAATTACCACACTAGTTCTATGCGGGGAAAATCATCACGACTTATGACCTGAAACCATCTCACTTGTCACATTTTTGGTATCATAATAGACAAGGTCCCCATAATAGGTATTATCAAAATGTGGTGGACATCATCCATGGTGATAGTAATCTCCCATGTCAAGAGCTTAAAAATGCTTGAATTTGAATACCATCTCTCAGCTAGAGCTCTCAATAAGGCCATATTAATGCATAGTGTAGGCATGAATGTTAGTTAAAATGTGTCAAACTTTTCTAATATGGGCCAATCATGTGGCATTAACTCTTGAATCAATTATAATGCTCACAAAACTGAAGCATGTTCAATCTCACCAACAAACATGAAGCCAAATTTGGACTTAGCTAAATTTTACAACTTTTTGAAAGCAACCTAACATTTACCCTCACTTTAGTGACTTCATCACAGGTGTAGTGAATTTTCCACACTAGGTGAATCCTTTAAGTGGGATCACGAGTTAGTCATTTAGGTGAGTTTTTATGTTGTGTGGTAAGTTTATTACACCTTGTAGCGAGTTCACCATTTGGGGTGAGTTTGTTTCACCCTAGGGTAAATCCTTTGAAAAAAACAAATTTTCCAAAAACTCTACAAAACTACTATGTTATATATCGGATCTTCCAAAACCGATTGAATTCAATTTTGGAGATTTCACCCATTACCAATTTTGGGGCGGTAAAAGGAATTAATTTCAAGAATTAAAAATTAGAAGGAATAATAATGACACCACCTACCACCGTGTCATGTCTCAAAGTCCTCCAGTAATCTCAAACTAGCTTTACTTACATTGAATCTTTTCATTACAAATTAATTAATGACCTTCCATTAATTAAATAGTTTATATTAGGAATAATCCATGGATTAGTGCTCACATTATTGTTTGTACTAGTTAAATGTAATATTCATATATTACATTAGTAAGTTAGTGTGTTAGTAAGATATTAATATCATATTTGTGTGAGAAAAATAAAAGTTTGTAATATTATTAATATGATTTATTAATCAACTCATTATTAATAATATAGGATAATATGTATTAGTTGTGAGTTTGTTGAATAAACAACTCACGTAGCTATTTGGGAGTTGTGTGAGAGATTGTTGGGTTTGGGAGTGATTATAGGAGAGATATGTGAGGATATTATGGGATTAAAATTGGAGTTGAATCCTTGTTTTAAGGAGTTCATTCTCATATATATTGTAAGCTCTCTCATCATGTAATTTCTCGAGTTTTATTCTATCAATAATATATGGTATTTTTGTTATAATTTTTCCTCTGCAATTTTATTCTTGTATTCTACAACTTTCCTCCATTATTAATGTGATTGTTCTTTATGTAGCTTAGTTATACTATCAATTTCACATCATCTGGTATCAAAGAAAGATAGGATGAGTAATGAGAGTCATTGCAGAGACAAAACCACAACCTCTTGAATGTAGATTTGAGAGTTTTGAAGCTTTCGTCACCATTTCTTGATTCTAATCTTATAAAAAATGACTAGTAATTCACATTTTTCTCAAAACCCAGATTCAAAATTTTGTGAAATTTTTTTAGTTTGTTTATTTGTATTATGGGAAAATTTTGTAAAAAAATTACAGAAACCCAATTCGTATTTTAAGAGAAATCATGGAAACAATTCTGATGTTTTTAATTATTTTGTAAATAAAATGGTGAGTGATTTCTGGAAATAAAACTCTGATATGCTTTATTATTTTGGTTAAATATAAATCTGATTATTATTGTAAGGGTGCATTATCGGTTGAAACCGACACCCAATAGAATTGTAAAATGAGCCTCAAAGACAAATTTGACTGAGTTAGCAACATCACAATGGAGGAAGGAGGCAACAGAGGAAGGAGGTTAATCAGTGACCTCTCACTAGCTAGCAAGCGAAGGGGCCACACAATGAATTTGTGGAATTTATTTTTTTGTGTTTAATTTTCATTGTGTGTTGTAATAAGAACAGATGATTTATTCATGTTCAATCTTGTAATAAGTGAGCTCTTGCGTGAGTGATATTTCTTGTATTTTCCCTTGAATGTAAGGATGGGGTGGGGAAACATGTACGTTGCTATGAAGTGGTTGGTGGTCCACTAGAAAACCAATTTGAGAGTTTTGAATCTCTTAGAAAAATCACATATGGAGTGGTTAATGGTTACACTAGAAAACCTGTTAGAGTTGATGGTACTCTTTGAAAACCATTGTATCATGAGCATGTACTAGAAAAAACTCATCCATGTTCGCACTAAGGGGGAATGTTAGGAATAATCCATGGATTAGTGCTCACATTATTGTTTGTAATAGTTAAATGTAATATTCATATATTAAATTAGTAAGTTAGTGTGTTAGTAAGATATTAATATCGTTATATTAATATCATATTTGTGTGAGAAAAATAAAAGTTTGTAATATTATTAATATGAGTTATTAATCAACTCATTATTAAAAATATAGGACAATAAGTATTATTTGTGAGTTAGTTAAATAAACAACTCATGTAGTTATTTAGAAGTTGTGTGAAAGATTGTTGGGTTTGGGAGTGATTATAGGAGAGATATGTGAGGATATTATGGGATTAAATATTGGAGTTGAATCCTTGTTTTAAGGAGTTCATTCTCATATATATTGTAAGCTTTCTCATCATGTAATTTCTCAAGTTTTATTCTATCAATAATATATGGTATTTTTGTTATAATTTTTCCTCTGTAATTTTAGTCTTGTATTCTGTAACTTTCCTCCATTATTAATGTGATTGTTCTTTATGTAGCTTAGTTATACTATCAATTTCACATCAGTTTCCTCCTCTTAGATGCCAATTAACGTCAATTAGTTAGTTAAAGTCCACTTTTCAATTAATTATTGACCCATTATTAATTAATTAAATTTATAGCATCTAAAATCTAAGTTAGGCATATTAATTAATCCCCAATTGATTAATTAAGCTCCCTTTTCCCCATCTAATTCCCATGGAGTATTAATCCTACTTAAGCTCTTCAAATCCTACATTTCCATTGTCCCACATTTAATAAAATTTACAAATTTCCCAAAACAAAAAGCTATAAAAGTAACCATCTACACCCTTCCCAAGACACCCCTTGATATCTTATCACACCTTCTCCTACTTCTCATGTCAAGCTATTGTGAAAGAGTTTGAAGTAAAAGTGAGAAAACCCTTCTTTGGTTAAAGTATAAAGAGGAGATCCAAATAGGAATTTGGCCATTTTCAAGAGGCCTCTTGCCTCATCAAACTCCCTCTTTAATTAAATTCTCTTGGATTACACTTGGTTCTGAGAGATATCCAAAACTATTCAAAGACAAATCAAATTTTCATGGGAGAGGTTTGAGCTTTTAAATTTGGAAATGATTAGTATTTTCTCTTCTTTGTAAAATAGCATTATCTTGATGTATTGGCCTTTCTGGGAGTAGTTTAAATAGGAATGAAATTTCAAATAGAATTTGTATTTATTAAACTAAATATTCCTAGAATAGCTAGTACACAAACATAATAGTGTAGTTCAAAGGCATCGTCAAAAGAATTCCAATGTTGAGGTTAATTATGAAGGAATGATATAATTAGCCATCGATCATGTGCTAAAAATGTGGGATATTAGAGAAATAGATGTTGATGTTGGGAATAATATACATGGCTTAAAAAATGGAGTTGGGTGAGGAAGAAAGAAAAGAAGGATAGATCTAGAGAAAAACCACAACAGAGATGAGATCCGATCTAGTTAATTTATTGTTTTAAACTAAGAAAATATGGCTTTAAAAGAAAATGATGATCTTCAAAGATAGGTTAGGATAAAATAGGGTGAAGTAAGAGAAGAAAGGGAAATTCTTAAGGAGTAATAGGATGCTTTATCATTAAATATAGAGGATATAGATGCGGGAAGAATTTGATCTCCTAAGAAGGGCTGGAAGTTTCAGAAATAGAAGAAATAAAACCTAAAGAAGAAGATCAGGATGCTGAAAAACCTAAAGAAGAAATCAAAATAAAAAATAATAAAGTTTAGAATGTTGGTGAAGAGATGTTAGAGGTTGCGTCCCCCGTATTTTTGGGAATTTCGGAAGAAGAAGACCAAAAGGATGATGCCCCTGTTTAGTGGTAGCTTCATATGAAGAGGAGAAAAATATAGAAGAAGAAGAGGTTGAGTAGGACAAAGAACATAATGAATAGGACCAAAAAAATGAGGTCCAATCTAAAATTCCATATCAAAAAAATATAACACTCATTAGGTCATTTTTGGATGATGCGGAGGATTATGAAAATTTTGAACAACTCCAAGATAAGTAGCTAGGGATGTAGAATCATATTGAGAAGGAAGTCTTTAAGGAGAAATATGATATAATAGTGGAAGAACCATTTTATATCAGTTCTACTCTCGTTTCCTCTAAAAATAGAGACAAATGGATGAAAGTTTTAAACTTTTGGGAAGGTCCCTGCTTCAAAAATCATATAAAAATATCGAGGTTTGAATGGGTATTTATTTAGAGAAAATCCAAAGGAGGAGATGTGGACACAAGTAGTTAGGATAAGAAGTATGAAAAATGTGGGGAAAAGATCACCTCCTAGAACTACAAGTTCCTTTAAGAAAATTAAGGGGAGGATCTAATGTATGCTTTGTTTATTGACTATTGCAGTTGCACTTCTTTTCTCGCTTGATCTTCTTACCGTGGATCTGTTATTTAACTAGTTGTATTTTTGGTAATTGCTCTGTTTTATGTCATTTGTGTTCTATATTGTTCTTATTGTAAAATATGGGTGTTAAGACCCATTAATTTTGTTGTTCAAGGTAGGGACCTTGTCTAAAAACCCCCTTTACCCTTATCTAAAAATATACATAACAAAAAGGATCAACAAGAAGAGATGACATCATGACCCTAGAATACAAAGAGAACAAAATGTTGTTAAGATTGATTTCAAGACTATACAATTATTGTTTCAACGTGATTTGGAAAAACTATCATCTCCATAAATGTGTTATATTTTTCAATAGAGTTATGTTGAAATGAAAATTCATTAAGCTCCTAAAGGCCCTATTTGTAGTAGATGCGCACAAGAGAAATGTGTCCACTAATTTTTGAAGATAATAATATGGATTATAGTCCCTAGCTACTTAAACAAACAAAATTAACTCAAGTGAAGAGATGTTAATTACATGTGTGAATCCAATTCTTCAAGTAACCCATGCAGCTAGAGGGCAATATAAATACAAAGGTCATACCATTTGTTTTCCAAAATAAGTCAATGAAATCACAAAAATTTAACCATGTCATATTTTATATCTCGTGATTATCATAGTGTAGAAACTCAAATTTGGAAATATATCCTTGAAAATTGTTGATGTTCACATTACACACTTACATAGACAAATGCACTCTCCTCACTCTTGCTTACTATACCCTGATAACACTCCATACACTTGTTTATCTTTGCACACATCTCTTTCATCAACATTTGAAGTTTAATTGCATAAAACACATCTGAAAATATCCTTCTTTATGCCCAAAAAGTCAAAATATGATTTTCCCCTCCTATTCAAAAATGGAGGTTTTGGTCAAAATTGGATAATGTCAATCTCAACCCTAGTGTATGGTTTTGGACCAACATGTGTTGAGATAATTCTTACGATTCCATCACATTATTATGAGAAAATATATCCCCTTGGTTATCCTTTCATGACATAACAAACATTGGAATCATATATAAGAAATTAAATCATACCTCATTTGATAACCCAAAATTTTAAGAACTCTTCATGTAAAAGCTAGTAAAAAGTCACTTGAAGCTCCCTAAACTGTGAAATAACTCATACACATCCATTAAGGAAGAACCCTATACGAGTTTGAAGTTCCTTATAGATCTAAGAGTATTCACCTTCTTTCTATAAGAAATAAAAGTGTCCCTTCCCAATTATTTGAGTAAGTTTCAAACTCAAGTGAAGAATTTTCAAAGAACGATTGTCAAGTCGATTGCACTACGGTAGATATCACATGCTAGAAGAAAGATGTGCAATTTGAGACCGCTTGAGTGATGGTGATATCGATGGTGCAAAAAGGTTCCCAAAACCCACCTAACTTTGTTTGACATGAAATCATTTCTTGCACTACAAGGGTTATAGGGTTTGACCAGAGTTTACATAGTCATTTTGAAGGTGAGAAAAGAACACCAACACACAACTATACACAATTCTAGGAAAGAGAATCACACACGGGAAGTTGTAGACCTATATTCCAAGTAGCTCAAATACTATACAAAAGGGTCGGGATAGTGCAATGATTTTGTGATTTGTACATTTTGATCGAGATTAGTTTCATGTTCCAATTTCAGCAATGAAGCACTTTCGGAGTTCCGATTTACATGTTATTGCACTCAAACCATATAGAATCTCCTAGATCATCACAAAATAATCTAAGTGAAGTATTTGCCTCTTGTTTTGGAACTTATTATATCAATAGTCACTTTGGAAAACATTGATATAATTTATGTAATTCTTGTTGAAAGTTAATTAAATCAGAATATCCATTGTAACACTATTCATCCGTTTTATGTATGTTAATTAAAAACTTTCTAAAGATCAAAAGGAATGAAAGATTCACTTCTTACAAAAGTGAAATCATTTTTGAACCCAAAATTTTCTAATCAAATATCGTATCCCTAACTATAGTGGCCCAATGGTTTCATTTGACATTAAAATCTAATTTGTTGGCATCAATGGTTTATCATGTTGTTCCTTTTACACATGCATCCACTAAGCACTCTCACCCTATCTCTATCTCAGGTCCTTATATGATGATGTCGATAATGTTTCTATGGTTTTTCAATTTAGACATGAGGACACAAATGAGGATGATGTTTATGAGCCACCATGTTCTATTGATAATGTATTTTCTAGTGTTATTCTCACTCTTCAGACTGATTCTATCCAAGGTCAGTGTTCTAATACTAATTCTAAAAAATCATGCACAAGACCTTCCTTGGAATGAGGAACAACATGGATAACATCTCTTACACAATTTCTTGACCACAATTATATTCTTCTATATGTTGGAAGAGATCAACTCAATCATTTCTTTGTAGAAACATCTATTATACCCACATTTGTTGTGCCTACCTCCTTGGGAACACCTAACATCCATATGTACAATATGTCTATGACTATTCCTGTAACCACTATTGCTACTAAATCTCCTATGAATCATCATAATGGCTCACATTCATCTTTATCTAGCAAAAATGCTCTTAAGTTCCTTGTTCATTATTTACAAGCAAAAATCTTACAATTACAATAAGACATCTCTCATAATTCTAATGCTAGAGACTCTTCTAAATTATTACATGATATAATTGTACCTAAATTTTCTCGTATCCTTTTCTCATCAGTTTTGTTGCACCTAAGCTTCTTATCTATGATGATAAGGGTGATCTCCAAGAGTATCTTAGTTCATTCCATGTTGATTTCTTTGACTATGAATCTAATGATACATTGCTTACTAAGTTATTCCCTAATAGCCTTAAGGAATTTTCTTTGCAATGGTTTTATGTTCTCCACACATTCTATGTGCTCTTTTACTACAATGGAAAATAAATTTTTGGCACAATTTTCAATCAACATTAGGGATAAGATATCTTACACAAAAATGTCCAAACTCAAACAAGGATTTGATGAGCATATCAATGATTATGTCTTATGTTATCAAACAATGCTTACCAATATGAACAACATATTAGCTGACAATGAGTTGCAAGACCTTTTTGTTCAAATTTTTCTTCCTCCATTGTAAGAATTAGTCATGTTTGATAAGTTTAAATCTTTTAACCATCTATGTCATACACTAAAAGAGCGTGAAGCTAAGATATTACACATGAACAAACTCAAGTATGTTGTTAGCACCTCTAATCCATCTAATTCGAAGTTCTAAAGAAAATATAATGACCCTAAGGTTACTTCAAAAGAAAATTCCAACATTGTTTCTTAACCTACTAAGCTACAATTATAATCCAAGCGATAACAATTTACAAGATTACCTTTTCCTCCATACATGGTTATAAAGAATTTACTTAAGTGCAATATCGTGTCTCTCCTACACCATTTGGGGTTAATACAAGCATGCATCAAAGTAAAATCTTTGATGCTAATGCTTATTGTGATTATCGTATATGTATTGGTCACTATACAAATAGATGTCTTAAGATACAACACATCATTCAGGATCTTATTAACTCTAATGCAATTAAAAGGGGTGATTCCACCAAATCTTGATCTTACCCAAAACAATGCTAAGTTGAAAATATTCAATGATACACTTCCTAAGCATAATAATGACACATCTACTTCAAAATTCATAACACTCATCATGCGGTGCCACCACCACCTTCTTATGATCATCCACTTGATGCTATGATTGGAACTATTACTCATACATCATCTTTTACACTAGTCATTTATTTTTATGATTCTGATATAGATGACTCACTTATCTTTAACACATTATCTATTTGGTCTCTATTCATTAGATTCTTATTCAGGGTGTCTTGGTTATTCCACATAGCAAGGATAATGTTTGTGCATGACCATCACTTTTTATCTTAGCATTCATTTTGAGAATCTCACACTTGATTCGATCCACACTTTTAACACATTACACTACCAATCACAATTGGATCTATCACTACACAAACTTCATTGTTGGATACACACTCTTAGGGATGTTCCATCTATCATTCATTAGTGTATCAAATTTATTCATCATCAACAAGTTTTCACTATTCGAGGTATTCCTTTTAGGGATTTATATCCCAGTGTTCCTAGTTATTTTATAGTTTCTAACCTTCCTGCGAGTGTATCTACATAAGTGTCTATTACCTCACACACTACTTCACGTAGCACTAACCATCCTCGGTCTCATGATAGGAATTTGATTACACATGTGGATTCACATAGTTCTAGGTCTCTTAATAGGTATTTAGTTACACATGTTACATCACACATTCTTAAGGCCTCTACGTCTCCTTCTAGGCCTCTCTTACGTCTCCTTCAGGCCTTCTACTTGTTGTGTGTGTATGCTTTTATTATACTATGATTTTGGCCTAAGGGCCTCGATTGATTTGTGACACCGTGGGTGTCCCATGTTTGCAACATCATGCCTTTTGTGTGGTTGTGTATCTCTTTTTGTAGGCTCAAGGGCCTTTATTTTCTACTTTGACACCACGGGTGTCCTATATTTCTGAGAACATTTCTACTTTTGTGTGACACTTTTTGACATATTTACACTTTTTCTACACTATATATTTTTTTTTCTACTAACATATGGATCTATTGTTTTTTCTTACTATTTCGTGGTATTAACACTATTATGGTTTTCATTTTTCTTATTATTTTTTCTCTTATTTTGCGCCAAGGTTTCTATCATGCCGCATCCCCCTTGTAGGTATATTTTTTTCTTAGTGACCACCACATCAAACTTCCATATGTTGTACACAAGTTCTTAGCATATTAGACATGGGTATTCATATTTTCTTTTGAACCATGCACTCAAATTATTCATTGTATGCACCTCAAAAAGAGAGGGAAAATATCTAAGATTTATTATACATTTCCAACAAACACATTCATTTTTAGGCACAAACATATGCAAAGGCAACGAAATACCTTAGAATTAGACTCAGACACAAAAAATCAAAATAATATATGGGGGTCAAAAACATACGACTTGGTTAGGATCATTAGATGATTCGGACCCTATTATATGGTTTTTCTAGAGGCATTTTATCCATATCTTTCAACATTCTCAGGGTTTTCATCACTGATATAACATTTTCATATGGTTTCATACTCAGATTGACTAATTTTGGCACAAATTCGAGGGCATGAAGTATTTTTTCTCTCTTTCTCCATGGTACTCATTTTCACTTCTAGTTTTTGCACATTGAGGAACGTGTTCAACTCAATTTATACTCGGTTGTGTGGCACTGAGGGAAGAGTATGGGGAAATTTATTCTCCTTTCTACTGTGTGTTCTAATTTACAAAATTGAGCTTATAACCATCTATAGTGGTATGGTCCATGGGGTTATGGAAGGTATTGAAGTAGCTAAGTTCTGCATAGGCAAACTTTCCTATCCTCTTGCACTTAAGGGAAGATATCAAAGTTGTTGAATGAATTTCATATATGGTCTTCGTCCTTTGGGTGCTTCGTCTCCTCATATTTTCATATCGTCTCTTCAATATTTGTGTATTGGGTTATTATACCCAATGTATCAACCTCTCCTAAAAAAATTAGGGACTGATCACCATCGATTCATCATCAAAATTTTACAAATCGTGAATCTCAAGGCACAAGAATGAGAGTACATTCCCTCTACAAAAAAACATGTGTAATCCTTCCATGTTTTACATATCTTTTGACATTTCTTGTTGTACATTTTTGGATAGTATTTTCAATACATTTGAGTTATCATTCAATTTCCTATCTAGGGCATTGACTACGCGCTTTTTGCATATTTCATTTTAGAGTGTGATAATACCAACACAATGGGATACTTGTAGAAACTAAATCACACACTTAGGTGAATTTCTAGGTCTAATCACACGCCACTACTCAAGCGATTCCTACACGAGAAAACAAGTTTATTTCTAAGATTTTTAGTCCTTTCCAAAATAAATTCAAGCTCGGTTGTAAATTCACATGTAGGTTCAATAACTATGTTTTTCCAATCAATAACATGATTAACATCATATACATATTTCTTTAACAAACTTACATGAAACACATTATGAATTCTAGATAACTCAAGAGGTAAAGCAAGTCTATAAGCAAGAGTTCCTATTCTTTCCAAAATTTCAAATGGTCCACAATAGCAAGGAGCTAACTTAGCATATTTACCCAATTTCAAATAATTTTCTTAGGTTTAACTCTAAGAAATACTTGATCACCTATTTCAAATTCTCTAATAGATCTTTTAAATCAGCCCAATGTTTATACCTATCTTGGGAAGCTTTCATGTTTTGTTTTTCTTTATTTATAATATCTTCCATTTCTTTTAAGTTATCATTTGCATACCAAGATCTATGTTCAGGATTTGACCAAGAAATTGGAGTAGTACAGTTCCTACCATAAACAACTTCAAAAGGGGTCATTTTGGTTGTAGTATGATAACCTTGATTGTAAGAAAACTCAATCAAATGCAAATATTGTTCCCAATTTCTAGGTTTTTCACTGTATACATTCTAAGAATGTCCTCTAAAATTCTATTTATCCTTTCAATTTTTCCATCTGACTCAAGATGATAAGAAGTGCTAAAACTCAAACTAATACCCAAAAAAAGAAGTGAATCTAGAATCTCTAGCGATTACTAAAGCTTTAGGAATACCATGCACACGAAGAATTTCCTTAGTAAACATATGAGTTATATCAGAAGCAGAGGTTTTGATTTTGTTGAAGAAAATGCACCATTTTAGTCAATCTATCAACCACCACAAGTATATCATCATGACCATTCTCTGTTTTAGGTAATCCTGTAATAAAATCCATACTAACTAATTCCCATTTCCAATCAGGAATAGAAAAAAGTTGCAATTGACCAGGATTACTACATTGTTTAGTTTTAACCTTTTGACACGCTATACAGTGTTGTACATACTTCCTAATATCTTCCTTAATTTTAGGCCAATTTTTTTTTAAATGATAAGTATGTCTTTTGAAATCCATAATATCTAACTATGGGAATATCATGAGAATCTCTTTAAAAAAATTGTCTTAAGTTAGGAAGATTAGGAATACAAAATCTACCTTTATAGTACAACAACCCATTCACACCAAGCAAATAAGAAGTAAAATCTGTACTTTAAATGCACATTTGATGTTCCATTTTCAAACTAGAATACAATTCATCAAAATAACTATCATTAGGCAATGCATCTTTTATCTCTTATTCAAATTGACTTCTTTCTAAGGACAAAGAATTTGCACACATTCTTTTTCTACTTAAAGCATCAACAACCAAATTTTCTTTACTAGGTACATATTGTATTTCAAAATCATATTGACTTAATAACTCTACCCATCTTCTTTGTCTCATATTTAATAAGGGTTGAGTAAAAATATATTGCAAACCTCTATGATCATTTTTCAAAACAAATTTGTGACCTAATAAATAATGTCTCCAAATTTTCAAAGCATGAATAATCCCTAAAAATTCCAAATCATGAGTAGGATAGTTCTTTTCATAAGGCAATAATTTTCTAGATCCAAAACACACAACTCTATTATCTTACATCAATACAAAACCAATACTAGAACCACACACATCAGTAGAAATAGTGAAAGGATTAGAAAAAATGGGGGTACATAATACAAGTGCACTAGTTAATGCTTCTTTTAATTTACTAAAAGAAACTTAACATTCCTCAAATCAAATATATGTGTTATTTTTCTTTGTTAAATCTGTGAGAGGAGTAACTATTTTAGAATAATTCTTAATAAATCTTTAAACCATTGAGCTCTCCCTCAAAAAATATTTTTGAATCACCTAGATCCCTGAGTGATGAAGATGGATCATCTATTACGCCCTGCGATGCACTTCTTTTCTTCTTAGAACACTTGAACTCAGGACGATGTTTCAAAGAATAATATGAAGTTATCAATTCTCTATTTCAGACCTAAAATCATATTACAATTCCATGAAGAGTCCAAAAGTGGAAAGATAAGTTAAAATGGAACCATATGTAAATTTCTATGCTTAAAACCGAAACTTGTAAATTTTAGACCACAGGCTCATGAGCTTCTATTTCAGCGGGGTTACTTTTTCCCTTGGTGTCAACACCGAGAGGTTACTATCATGTTTGAAGTATGTTCATAGATGTTTCATGGCTGATTTGGATAAATTTTTATTTTTAGAAACTTGTTTTTGCTTTTTGCTTTTTTTCTTTTCACTTTTTTGGCTGTGTACCCTAGTTTTTCATCATGGTGACTTTCTGTGTTTTCTCTTCTAAAGGTTTTTACCATTTCTGAAAATTACTAAAAATACTAAGTGAAAATAGATACACTTACTATTTTGGAAACTAGTTTTACTGCTTCAAGTTTTGATGAAAAACTTTGTATTCCTATTGGTTTTTTGTTCTTGAAGCTTCGTTTAAATTTTCAACTTAACTCACCTTCCAAAACCCAAGAAAACTCCTAATTTCTTGTACATCTTTAGGCATATCCCAATTTTGTATTGCTTTTAATTTATAAGGATCTAGTGCAATTACTTTTCAGAGATAACATGTCCTAGATAGGAGACTTTAGTTTTAAAAAATTCACATTTACTTAACTTACCATATAACTGATGTTTTCTTAAAGTTTTAAGTACTAACCTAACATGTTTCTCATGTTCTTCTTCATTTTTGGAATAGATAAAAATATCATCTAAAAATATAATCACAAACACATCTAAGAAAGGTCTAAAAACATCATGCATCAATGTCATAAATGTGGCTAGAGCATTTGTTAATCCAAAAGGCATAACAACAAATTCATAATGTCCATATCTAGTTCTAAAAGTAGTTTTTGCAATGTCAACATCTTTTATTCTAATCTGATGATATCCAAAATGTAAATCAATCTTAGAAAAATATTTAGCACCATTCAATTGATCTAATAAATCATCAATTATAGGAAAAGGGTATTTATTCTTAATAGTTAGCTTATTTAACTATCTATAATCAATACACAATCTCATAGTACCATCTTTCTTCTTAACAAACAATATTGATGCACCCCAGGTAGAAACACTAGGTATAATCTTTCCTTGTTTTAATAATTCAGTCAATTATATTTTTAACTCAGGTATAGATTGTCTATAAGGTGCCTTTGATACTGGTTCAATCAAGAATAAGGTCAATAGCATGTTCTATAGATCTTCTAGGTGGTAACTCTTCAACATTAGAAGGAAAAACATCCATAAATTCTTAGACTACTAGGTGAACATCTATATCTACTTGAAGTTTATCATTTTGAGTAATCAAAGCACAAAAAACTTTACATTTTTCTTTAAGACTTCTTTTAAGTTGAACAACAGAAATAGTTTTTAAAGCCAGCTATCTTTTAGTTCCTACAAAATATGAGTATTTTCATATTGATATTGAATATACACTTGTTTATTTTCATAGTTAATAAGAGCATGATTCTTTTCTAACTAAGTCATCCCTAAAATGGCATCATATTGACCTAAGTTAAGCACATGAAAAGATTCACTAGATACAATGTTATCAATTTGAAAATCTAAATCTTCTACTAAATCTCTTGTTTGTCTTATTATTCTTCCATCAACCATTTCTACAACTACTAGTTCAATTTTTATGGAAAACAAAATTAATTTTCAACTAAGTTAGGAGATATAAAACTATGACTACTACCAGAATCAATCAAGAAAACAAGGGTTGCATTATTAATAGACCCTTTACTTCAATCAGAGACACTTGCTTATGTACTATACATGTATCAAAAACAACATAAACTTTCATATTTTGGTTTTCTTCCTTATATTTATCATCAATTTTTTTATTTTTATTCTTATCCCAACTCTTCTTTTCAGAGGAAAACCCCTAGCAAATTTGTTACCTCCATAATTCCAGCATTTAAATTCTTCTGGTTTAGTTTTGACATAATCTTGTTTCCTTTGTTGATTTTTAATCTGAGTATGATTACACTTAAAATTTTCACTAAATTTCCTTTTTATATCTTTAAAATAAGAATTTGATTTATTTTTCTTGTAATTTTATTTCTTTTGATGAACTAAAATTTATATTTTTCAATTTTTTTAGCAATTTGATCAGCCTCATTTACTAAAGTAGGTTTTCCAGACCATACACTAGCCTTAGATTCTTCTCTTAAATCATTAATAAATCTAAATACTCTATCAGTTCTAGAAATGAAATGCACAAATCTATTTAAATTCTCAAAAGCTTGTTTGTACTCATTAACACTTTTTAAACATTGATTTAATTCAAAGAATTTGTTTTTACTTTGTTGTAAGAAATGTTGAGACAAATAATTCTTCCTAAATAACTTTTTAAACTTATTCCATGAGACCTTATGGATTTTAAGTTTTTCAGATCTCAATATATCTTCCCACCAGTTAAGGTCAACATTTTTCAAATTATAGGAAGCTATTTGTTTTCTGCCTAACTTAGTAGTCTTCTACAATTAAAAATATCTCTCTGAACTAGATAGCCAAGTTTCAACCTATTCCCATGTTCCTACTTCCTCTACATATTCAGGAAATTTAATTTTCCGAGTAAATTTTTGTATTTTTTTAGAGTTCTTATTTGAAATTTCTTGCTCGGCTTTAGAAGAATCGGAATAATCGAGAGGAATCGTTTGCTTCATTAGGAATATAATAATCATATGAAGAAGAGTGCTTTCTCTTTCTTATTTTCTTTTCCGATTTATTAGATTTATCATTTGTACTCATAGCTTCTGCAAATTATTTTTTCAATGTTTCCAATTGCTCAAATAAATAATTTACTTCCCTTCCCAACTATTTATTTTAGTGCTCTCAATTCATTGTCATCTATTTCATTCAATACTGACCATGTCATTCAAATTTGATTTGGCTTCCATTATGTGTATATGCACAATTTTATCCTTGTGAGACAAATCACCATAATCTATTACTAATATCACTTCACAAAATAATTACTTTCCTTTTACCAATTTTGTCTGAGAATAGTATATTTGAATCTCTTAAGTATTTTGCACATCATCATCTCATGAAATGTAACAACAGAACATCTCAAATGAGGATAATTTCTCTCGATAACAAATGTAATGCATTTTTCCCTATTGAAAATATCTTATTACGAGAAGATTCATACACTTTTTATATTTTAATACTATTTAATTGAGAAAGCTAAGTCGTGTTACAATTATATTTGATTAATATAAACTTAATATTAATTTATAAATCTATGGGCTATGGGTAAACGTGAATAATTAAATCTTTAAAGCTGCACGACAAGAAATAAATGGGGTTAGATAAATTTTTCAGTTCCATCCAACGATTGTGAAGAAAAGAAGTAAGTTGCAACAATTGAAATTCGGTCGACACTTGCGAACTACAAAACACATGTGGGGCTTTCTCACTAGTTCACATTTTGTAGTGTCTAGTGAATGTTTATCAATGGTCTAACACTCTGGAAAGTCTGTATGTACATGGTGTTTTGTTATTGGTTCACACTTCGTAGTGCAACATATATGACCGAAGATCATTTAATAGCAAAATGGTCCGTTAAAACCATACATGGAGAATTCTTAGTGGCTCACCTTTCACACTTAGACATGGTTCTGACAAAGGAAACAACATGCAAAAGAACATGGAGAAGTCTTATTGTCTCGCTTTTGACTAATTCCAACAAAGTCTTGATGTAAAAACAAAGTAGCATGGACGGAGGAATATTCCTATTGGTTAACAACCGATAAGGTTAGAAAAAAATGGACATCACGAAATGCGAAGTGAGTTGGAGTTTTTTTATTGGATCATGTTTCGCATTGGTTGGATTCAAGTTATCAAAATTCTAATATTGCGAAGAGTGTGGAATGTCCTCATTGGCTCGCACTTTGCAATGGTCAATAGGGCCTATTAAAGTTCGACAAGGTGAAGTTACATGGAGCTTTCTTATTGGCTATAACTTGAAATATTTGATGCATCAACGGACTTAGAACCACAGAGTCAACTTTATCCAAGGAAAGCTTTGAGTCCACAACAAAAAGACAAAAACATGAATGCAAAAGACAGAGAGATACAAGTAGACTATATAATACATGTCGATTGCATATTCATTCTTATTCTACAACTACTTTATACAGATCTTCTTAAAATAACAAACATACATATCTAAAATCTTGCAATTCATTATTTTTATAAAATAACTATGTATTTCAAAATATACATAACAAAATAAACAGAATACTTTCACATGCACATTTATCAAAATAAACAAAAGATTTAACTTCTTTCCATTAACTTTCAACAGGGATTACATAGTTTTATAGAGAGAGAACTTATCTGAGACAATGATCAAGAATTTATTACAAAATTCCAATGCACACATAGGTAACAGACACCAAACTATGGCCACACTATTGAGAGGAAATGTTTATACACCCAATTTATTTTCACCTTTCCCTGACCAGGAACCATCGAGGTTTTACTTTGTACCCTCGGTTAGGACACCTATGGTGCCCCTCTCTCTTGTCCATCGCTTGTCTATACCTGTTCAACCTTGGAATTACTTCCACAAACTAAATTCACAAAATCTTCAAGTCTTCCTTATAATTATTATTTTTCTCAGAATCACAATCATAATTCATGTTCTCTATTCACTTTTACATCCCTTTTATAATACTTCATGGGTGGTTACGAACCAACACAATGGTTTCCACACCATTTCATTAATTAATTAATCCCTTTACTCAAATGCTCAAGTTTATTCATACCCACATTAAATCGATATCTTGTTATAGTGACTTTGTTACAAATAATCTCAATTCAACAAGTCTTTAATGATTTCAAAGATTTGGGGATTTAGTCACATAATATTAATAACAATTATGTGAACATGAAGTACAAACTTAATTTTCTAGAATCCATAGAATATAGTTATGAATATTCATATTTTGAAGAATTAAAGCATGAATCTTGCAAGGTGAGTGTGAGTAAAAACAAGTTGAGTGCGCGAGAAATCCAATCTTGAGTAGTGGTTCAACAAAAATTGGTGTGTAAAATAATGTAAGACTCTAGTCAGTACGGGAAGAAACATGGTCCATATTCCTAATTTGTACACAAGTATTCAAGCTTATGATGGGTTCATTGATTTGAAACCTTGTTTATTAACTTTTGAAATGTGATAGGGTGTGAAAGGAGTGAGTGATGAGAATAATAATAAATGTGATATAATAGGAACATTACATGCTAGGGATTTGGAATTCATATATTCTTTAAACTTGAGTGGAAAGACATTAAAACAAGTGTGTGATGCTCTTACCAAATAATTTAAAAATAAGAAGTTGTTTGGCCATATTGTTTAGGATTTAAAAGAAATAAAATAGAATCTAGAGAATTGATAATGGAGTATCATATGATATTTTTTGATGTAAATAACAAAACAAGTTTTGATTTTGATGAGCCCGATAAATTTTCTTAGTTTGTGGAGGCGTTACATAGTAAGATTCATTTTGTAATTTTGCAAACCAAATTTTCCACTAAAGAAAAAGTAATTAATGCTTCTATAAAGGTAGAAAATATTTAATGATATGGAAATAGTGCGAGGATTGAGTTAAAAGACTAAAGAAAAATTGGATGTTGTAATGTGGATATTTGATCCATAGGGATCCAAAATAACTCTACTTCATCAGATCATCCAATAGTAAAGAAGGAAAATGAAGAAACGGAGGTTCTATTTGCATTATAAGAAAACCACCACTTTGTGCGAGTGGTGGTTCTGAACCACCACCCAACCTAGGCGGCGATCTTGTAACCCTTTGCCTAGTCGGGGCTGCAATCCTGTGTTGCCGGTTTTCCTTGGGCAGCGATCTGTCACTTTTGGATAGAAAATAAATGGAGCGTGAATGGATGTGAATTTGGAGCATCTTAATTTTTCCCTTCCCTATCATGACCTTTCCCATTCTCTAGTGCATGGGAGGACATGGGGAAGGCTATAAATACTTGGGGAGAACAAAGGAATGGATCATCGAAGTAAGAGACTTCATGGGAGTGAGTGCAAGAGTTCTAAGTGTTGGAATTTGAGTTTGTAGAAGAAAGAGTTTGAGAACAGAGTAGTCAAGTAGTTGGGAGGAAGTGTGAGACATTTTCAATTTCCTTTCTCACTTATTGTAAAGTTTGTATCTCTTATAATTTTAATTGGCCAATAAAATAAAAAGGGAAGAAAGAGTTGTTTTCCCTTCCCAACTAGTTTTCCTCCTCTGGAGGTTTCCAGGATAAAAATCCTTGGCATATGTGTGTGTTAATTCATTTCTCTTTGAAAATTATAGTTCTAAGGCATAAACAACTCATAACTAGCTCATCTGTCATTTTCTATTGAAAGTAGAACAACAATATAATTTTGATTTTGTGAATGATTTCCAAAGTAGAAAGTTTACAGATCATTTTGGTATCAGAGTTAACAAGTATTTAGGACTGTGGTATTTGTTCTTGGATTTGTATGACAGTGACGAGATCTAAAGGCAAAGAGGCTTTACCTTGCGATCCATATATTTCTACTAGGAAGTGGAAACAGAGAATTTGGGGATAAATGGAGGATGAAAACTTGGTTCGTAGAATCAAGATGTTGGAGACCATGATGGATAGGATGTTTAGAAGAAAATAAGAACTTGCATATTTACAGAAGATGGATTTTGTTAAACAAGAATCCATGGAATTGGTGGTTCGAGGCTTAGCGAAACATTTGGCATAGGGAGGAGCAACAATGAGGAATATACGGGAAGAGCGTGAAGAAGAGACTTCAAATGTAAGAGAGAAGGTAAAATCTGATCATGCTCCTTTTAAAGTTAAAACGAAAGTTGAAATTAAAATCTTTGAAGGACAAGTAGATGTTGAATTGCTTGATAATTTTTTAAAACAATTCAAATTCTACTTTAGTGTCCATAATGTCACTGAGGCATAGAGGATCACCTTTTCACATCTCAAAATGGAGGGAAACACTTTGGTTTGGTGGGAAACCCATCTATCCACTTGTGAAAAGAAGAAACGTCCTATTGTGAAATTTTTGCAAGAATTTAAAGAATTACTTAGAGCTAATTGTTATCCTATTGGTCAAAAGACTTACCAAATGATTAAATGGTAGTATTTTAGACAAGGCGGTGGTCAAAGTGTGCGAGAACTATACTACGAGTTTTGGAAGTAGGCCATGTTGTTGAACATGGACTTGGAGGATGAGGATATTCGACCAAGTACTTGGGAAGACTTCACACTCACCTTTGAATAAAATTCATCTCCACAAAGCCCAAATATCTCAATGAGCCATGTGTGCAAGTACATTGCATAGATGATGAGAAGAAGCAAGGAGAAGTAGAGCCAAGTGAAAAGTATTGAAAAAATAATCGAAGAAAGAACATGGGAAAGCAAGTAACAAAGGTAAGTGGAAAGGAAAAGGTAAACAAGCTACCACTATTTAAATAATTGTAAAGATCCCAAGATTTTTGTAATAACTGTGATATAAATGGTCATCTTGACACTACACGTTGGAATTTGCATTGGAGTTACATTCGAAGAACCAAACCAATGGCTCAAAGAAGTTCATGATAGATGTAAAGACGGGGAGGTGGAGATAGAAGATGACTACGATGTAGATGAGAGGCTTGGATGCACGAGCACGGACATGGACAACCGAGAAAGAGGAGATGAGTAGACTATTCCATATCAAAATCTAGATCAATAGAACTAAGGTAAATGCTTTGGTTGACACCGGTTCTCGGTCTAACTTTCTTTTTGAAGCGGTTGTAAAGAAGCTTGTTCTTGAGACTTACGAGCATCCACACCCTTATCCTTTGGGTTGGGTGAAGAAAGGTGTTGAAATTTAGGTAACAAAAAGATGTAAGGTCAATTTTGGGATAAATTCTTAGTATATTGATGTATTAGAGGCTGATGTTATTCCACTTGATGCATTTGATGTTGTTTTTAGGAGTCCTTACTTGTATATCAAGGATGCTATATTCATGAGAAGGGAGAACCAATACAGATGGGTCAAGGATGGGATCAGCTACAACATCCGGGCACACCAACGTAAGACACGAGTTACTATGGTGAGTGCTAACCAAGAAAAATGACTTATTCAGGAAAATCATAATCAGTTTTATTTACTTTTGTTAAATGATAAACAAGATGAGGTAGAAGCTTCAGAGATTTCTAACCAAGGAAAACAAGATTTGGATAGTATTATTCGGTCTTTTGAGAACTTTTTCGGGCTCCCAATGGGTTTCCACAAAAGCGGGAAGTAAAGCATGAGATTGATTGTTTTCAAAGTCCCCTCTCTGAACATTGGGTTGTATATGATATCCTTTTTAGAGAGTGTCATTACCAATCCGGCACTATGATAATTCTTTACCGGGAACTCCTCATGCTATGATTATTTACTAATGCACAGCCTTTAGTTTGGTGGATGTAATCTGGAAACAAAACAACAACATAACACAAGAATACCATTGACTATGATAAGATGGAATGATGAAAAATCTGAAATATCAAAGTAAATTATAATATTAACATGAAATTGTTACAATCTCACCCATGAGGTACTTCAAGTGTTATTGACTTCACTTGCCTTTCACCAAGACTATGGGAGAAACTTTACAATTACACCTCTTAATGGCTTCTTCAACACACCTTTAAACTGATGGCTTCCTTTACACACTTCCTACAATATTTCTCACTACTTCCTTCTATGTTAAATGAGGGGGGTGGCCTCTCTATTTATAGAACTTTCAGGCTTATCCATCTTATCTCTAAGATAGGATAAGAAATCCACTCTGACGAATCATATTCCATACCTTAACTCTTATCTGTACATGTAAGCTTATCTTTTAAGATAAGATAAACCTTATCATTTTACATGGGTTCCACATTTTTAGACTTTTTACAAATAAAATACACAAAATATTTATGACCTCACTCCTTGTCCTCATTATCAATATAATATTTCTAATTCCTAATCATGTAGACCCTACTTCTTTAATTACCCAAACTTTGACATTTTAACATTACCGGACCACTTACGACAAATATTTACTTTTTACAACATTCCTATTGTACTTTGACTATTACCGTACTCCACATTATTGGCGGCACCATACTGATGGCACCGTTATCTTCTATCAGACGCTACTACTAATTATACTTAACAACATCCTATTCCTAATACATACATTAATGAAATAGAAATTATGGAGGAAAATTTTAGTGTCGACATCTTCCCCCTTCCTAGCTTCTACTCCGTCCTCGGAGTAGACTATTCTAGTGCTTGGAAAATCTTCAACTTTTTGTGGTTGACCCATTTCATAATGGGAGTGCCATCCAATTCCTCCAGTCGGTACGTACCATTTTCATGCACAACTGCTATTTTGTAGGGCCCCATCCATTTTGGAAGAAATTTTCTCTGTCTTCTTTTTTTGTATCTGGAATCATATACTAGAACCAAGTCATTCACATGAAATGGAGACCAATGGATCTTTTCATCAAAGTATTCCTTCTGCTTCATTTTCTTCTTATGGCTTGTATCATTTGCTATTTCCTCATTTCCTCTAGCAAATGGAGATGTACCAACCTTTCTTTACTTTGAATCACTTTCATCCATCCTTTCATTTTCATAACTTTCACACCGGTGGGAATATCAAACTCAATAGGAAGAAGCTGGATCAATCCCATAGGCCAACTGAAATGGGGAGCATCATGTTGCTGACTTTGATGTTGCCCTATATGCCCACAATACTACATGAATCCTTTTATCCCACTTATGTACCTGCAAGGCTGCATCTTTTGCTAGAATTTGACACAACACAAAATTTGTTCGTTCCACCTGTCCATTTGTACTTGGCTTGTATGTTGTTGCCTTCCTGTGCTTAATAGAAAATTTATTGACTAGGGCTTCTACTACCTCATTAATGAAGTGGCTTCCTTGATCTGTTACAATTTCTAATGGACAACCAAATCTGGTGACAATGCGTTCATATATGAACCTTGCCACCTCATCCATGGAAGTTGTTTTCAATGGCCTAGCTTCAACCCACTTGGTTAAATAATCTGTGGCAACTACAATATACTTATTTTGGCATGAGGTAGTTGGAAGTGGACCTACAATGTCTATTCCCCACTTTTCAAAGGGACCAAGTGGAAGAATAGGGCATAATGGAGCTGATGAAGTCTTACGGTTACCATGTGTTTGAAAAATATCACATGTCTTACAATAATTATAACAATCTTTAAAAAGAGTGGGCCAGTGATAACCTGCATCCAAGATCCTTCTTGTTGTAAGTTGTCCAAAGAAGTGCCCTCCACATGTACCATTGTGGAATTCTTCTAGCAGTTCCTTCCCTTGATCACGTCCAACTGCCCTCTTGTACTGTCCATCAGGTCCTATTCGAAATAATACTCCATGCAGAATAGAATATGGATGACTGGCTTGAGTAATCTTTCTCTTAGTCTTTGCATTGGCACCATCAGGAAACTTGAATTCATTCAAATAATTCCAAATATCTATGTATTCACTAGGGATTGTGTCGAGGATAACAAGGCTACATCGGGAAATCATCATCATCACAAGATGATCCTAAACCATCATAGGCTCGAGAGAGTGCATCTACATTAACATGCTTCTTTCCTGGCCTATCTATAATATCAAATTCAAATTCTTGTAGCAAAATTATCCATCTTGCTATCCTCCCTAATGGGTTAGGCTTATTTACAATATATTTTAGAGCACGATGATCATTACAACTAGAAAGTTTTGCCCTAGCAAGTAATTTCTAAACTTCTTTACAAGAAAATGATAGCCAAAGCCTTTTTTGATTACTGTATAATTTACCTCAAGACTTTGCTCATTTTATCTGCTCCCAAAGTAAATTGGGATGTTCATTCCCATTTTCATCCTTTTGGCTCAAAGTACTTCCTAGTCTGCATCCGAGGCATCAGTGTACACAATGAATGGCTTGCTCCAATCTGGATTCTTCAAAACAGGTGAAGACACCAGGGCTTCCTTCAGTTGTCCAAAAGCTTCATGTGCCTTATTTCCTGGTTCATAAGTAACATCCTTCTTCAAGAACTAGGTTAGTGGCTATGCAATCTTTGAGAAATTCTTGATGAACCTTCTATAGTAACCCACATGGCCTAAAAATGATCTCAACTTACTTCTATTCATAGGAAATGGTAAATCTTTGATTTTTGAAACTTTATCAGGATCAGTACCAATACCATCTCTGGATACAACATGCCCTAACAAAACGCCTTTAAAACATCCAAAGACACACTTTGTAGGGTTTAGTGAGGCTTGTGCTTCATCTAACCTTTGAAATGATGTCTCCATCACGGTGTAGGTGGTCAACTTGCTCCCATAGATGCAAAAATCATCCGAAATACTCGATGGTCCCAATGTAGGGTTCGAACACCCTATTCATCAAACGCTATTTGGAATGTTCTTTGGAGCATTACATAACCCAAAAGGCATAACTCTATAAGCAAACGTTCCCAAGGAGTGGTGAACGTGGTCTTGATTGATCTTTCTCTGCTATATGAACTTGGTTGTAGCCACTATATCCATCAAAGCAAAACTATAGCACTCTGGCGCCAGCCTACTTTGTCCAAGATCCGATCTAAAAATGGAAGAGGGTAATGATCCTTCTTTGTTGCCTTATTGAGCTTCTGTAATCAACACAAATGCGTAGCTTCCCATTCTTTTTTATTGAGATCACAATGGGAGAAACCCATTCTGAATTCTCCACAACAAATATGAATCTGCATTAAGCAACTTATCTATTTCTTCTTTTATAGTCTTGGAAAAATTAGGATTCATTCTATATGGCATTTGCTTTATGGGCTTAGCACCATCTACCAGCTCAATAGAATGTTCTACCCAACTTACTTGATGGAGTTCCTTGTAATCAAAAGTGAATAGGTGTATGTACCTTCGAAAGAGTTGGAGGTAGGATTCCTTCTCACTCTCCATCACAACATCACCAATCTTTATTTGTTGGAGACGATCATCAACTTCTTCTTCAGATAATTTTATGGGGTCATGAGTTGGTGTGACTAGAAGGATATCCATGACTGAAACATCAACCTCACTTTCTTCATCTTCAGTGTCCACTTCATTGGTACTAGAGTAATCAGAGGATGTCCAATCATCAGTTTCATCACTTGAATCCACAGGTTCTGCCTTATGATGTCGAGGGATCACGTTTATCTTCACCCTCTCTCTACCATGTCAAGTGTCATGAAACCTTCATTCCCAGTAGTTTCTTGCATGAACTCTCCTTAGTCATGGTCTTCCCAGTAGCATTGGGTATGCGCATGCAGTACCATTTTCATCACTGAAAGTCTACCACACATACAACACCCATATGAGATATTGCCACATTTGAAACTACACCTTACGGTTTAGTTTTTCCTTTATTTAATGACCTTAACATAAGTGTTGAAGGGCGATCAATTTTAAACCCAACATATTCATTACAGAGTAGTCATTACATTAAGCTGCAGCACCTCCATCAACTAAGACATCATGAATTGAAATACCATTACATAATACCTCAGCTTGTGGAGCATAGGGATTCGCCTCGCCTCCAAAATAGGGACCTCAACCTTCTTCCTTCGTCGAGCATTGAGTCCACTTCATAGCTCCCGCCTCTTCTCGGAAGACATAGCCAAGAGTTGACCATATGTAATATTTGTAGGCTTTTGGACAGATCTTCCATGATGGAGTATGGTCTTGCCCCTGTGAAATCGAGAAAATCTTGCACACCCAACTTTCTTCTCCTATGTTTCTTATTAGTTTCTCCTTTCATCTTCTTAGGATCATTTCCATCTTGATTATCTTTTTCTTTCTTTCTTTTTGTTACAAACACATCTACTTCATTATTTCTGCTCTTATCTACTACATCAAAACAATTCACAGGTGCTTTTCCTTTATCATTATCTCCTTTACAGATGTAGAAGCTCTATCTAGACAATTATACTTATAATGACCCTTTTTATAACAACCATAACAAACAACTTCAGAAATATTTCTTTTTGGACCTTTATCTCCTCCCTGAGAACTAAATTATTTTCCTTGAAGAATATTAATAGTTAACTGACCCATCTTTTTAGCAGATCTTCATACTCAATAGATGTACTAGGAGAAATATTTGTGCTCACCGGGAGTGGTTGTGGATTCTGGACCAAAGGTGCTGGTGTAGGCTCTACTTTAGCAACAATTTCTTTGGGCTCCTCTTCCATGCTTTCTTCTTACCTTCTTGCAATCTCCTTTGCTTGTTCAATGGTAGTTGGGTGGTCATACTTCACTCATTGTCTGATCTCTGGCTTCATCCCAAGAATGAAGTGCTTACATAGGAGATTATCCATGCCATTCATCAACCCATCCGCTAATCCTTCCTTCCAGATCTGGGCATCGAGCTTCCTCCTTAGCTCTAGAACACGAGCATGATAATCCCTTATCTTCTCCTTCTCTCCTTGGGATAGCTTTGTGATATCGATCATGAGATCTGCATATTTCTATTGTTCACCAAATTCTTCAAGAAAACTTTCAGTTAATAAATCCCATGAATTTTTCACATTATCACCTAGTGTTTCAAACCACCTAAGTGTTGAACCATCCAAAAAGGTAGGAAAAAATTCAGTCCATTGTTCCCTTCTTATGAGGCCATTACAAATACAAGATCATTTAAACTCTTGAATGAAAGAAGAAGCATCTTCATTAGATTGAGCTGAAAAAACAGGAATCTTTCCCATTTTCAAAAGTAACCACCGTGAAATACCAACCCACAAGTACAATCAACAAGACTTATGTGCACAAATAATTGGAATCACTATACTAGAAAGTGACTTTACACCTTTCTACAGTAAAATAGAAATGACCACGGTAAACTATGGTAAAACTTGACTTACTGCGGTAAAAACTGACTTTACTGTGGTAAACACTATTCACAATAAAAAGTGAAGTTACTGCGGTAAATACTATTCATGGTAAAAAGTGACTTTACTGCGGTAAATACTATTCCCAGCAAAAATGACTTTACCATGGTAACTACTATTCATGGCAAAAATGACTTTACCATGGTAACTACTATGCACAGTAAAAACAAGGTTACCCTCCAATTGATTTTTGACTAAGTGGGAATATCTCTCCAGAAAATCCACCAACGAGGAATGGTCCCGCAGAACGGAACGAAAATGTCATCACCAATCTGGCACTATGATAATTCTTTCTGGGAACTCCTCGTGCTTATGATTATTTACTAATGCACACCTTTAGTTTGGTAGATGTAATCACGGAAACAAAACAACAACATAACACAAGAATACCATTGACTATGATAAGATGGAATGATGACAAATCTGAAATATCAAAGTAAATTATAATATTAACATGAAATTGTTACAATCTCACCCATGAGGTACTTCAAGTGTTATTGACTTCACTTGCCTTTCACCAAGACTATGGGAGAAACTTTACAATTACACCTCTTAATGGCTTCTTCAACACACCTTTAAACTGATGGCTTCCTTTGCACACTTCCTACAATATTTCTCACTACTTCCTTCTATGCTAAATGAGGGGGTGGCCTCTCTATTTATAGAACTTCCAGCTTATCCATTTTATCTCTAAGATAGGATAAGAAATCCACTACGATGAATCATATTCCATACCTTAACTCTTATCTGTATATGTAAGCTTATCTTTTAAGATAAGATAAACCTTATCATTTTACATGGGTTCCACATTTTTAGACTTTTTACAAATAAAATACATAAAATATTTATGACCTCACTCCTTGTCCTTATTACCAATATAATATTTCTAATTCCTAATCATGTAGACCCTACTTCTCTAATTACCCAAACTTTGACATTTTAACATTCTTTGGACCACTTACGATAAATATTTACTTTTTACAACATTCCTATTGTACTTTGACTATTACTGTACTCCACATTATTGGCGGCACCGTACTGATGGCGCTGTTATCTTCTATCAGACGCTACTACTAATTATACTTAACAACATCCTATTCCTAATACATACATTAATGAAATAGAAATTATGGAGGAAAATTTTAGTGTCGATAAGAGTAATGAAGTAGAGAAATAATTCTAGGAACTACTAGGTCGGGGTGTAATATGTCCGAGAACCTCACCATGTGGTTCGCCTATTGTAATGGTTTTGAAGAAGGATGGTTCTTGGAGAATGTTCATCAACTACTACGTTTTAAACAAGATCACCATAAAGAACAGATATCCACTTCCCCACATAGATGATCTCTTGGACCAGATTCAGTATGCCAAATTCTTCATGAAGTTGGATCTCAAGTCAAGTTATCACCAAGTTAGAATGAAGGAGGAGGATATATGGAAGACTACCTTCAAGAAAAATAGGGTTTGTATGAGTGGTTAGTACTTCCATTTGGTTTATGCAATGCACCTGCTACATTTATGAGATTGATGAATGATGTATTGTGGGATTTCATAGATTCATGTGTCATTGTTTATCTGGATGATATCTTGATTTTTAGTGCCACATGGGAGGAACATCTAACTCATTTACAACAAGTCTTGCAAGTTCTCAAGGAGAAACAACTGCTATGTAATATGAAGAAATGTGAGTTTTCCAAATAGTCACTTCTCTATCTTGGGAATGTGGTTGGAGGAGGAGAGATATGAGTGGATTCGAAGAAGGTTGGATCCATCACCAACTAGCCAACACCAACGGGAGCCACAAAGACTAGGATTTTCATTGGATCGCAGTACATTGCATGCGAAGTTCATTCCATCTTCTCTGTAATTGCAGATCCTCTACACACGGTGGCCGCAAAGAGTAAGGGTTTTAACTGGGGTAAGGAACAAGATAAATCCTTTGAGTTATTAAAATACAATATTAGTTATGTATCATTAATTTCTCTTCCTAATTTTTAGTATCCCTTTAAAGTAGAGGCATATGCTAGTGATTATTCTATGGGAACAGTGTTACTCAGGAGGTAAACCCGTATGCTACCATTCTAGAAATTTTACTTCAAAAGTTAAAGGATATTTAGTATATGATAAGGAAATGTATGCACTAGTTTAGGAAATTAAAAATGGAATCATTATGTGTTGGGTAAAGAAACTATTGTACACACTAATGACCAAAAACCTCTTTAGTATTTACAAGCACAATCTAAATTTCAGCGGAGTAAGGCATTACAAATGGATGGGACCCCTCAACATTTAAATCTAGTGATAAAATACAAGAAGGGTAGTACAAACTTGGTGGTATACATGTTGTCTAGGCCACATACATAGGAGAACATATCATGTTTGTCCACTATCTCTCAAATAGATCCCTTCATGAAGGAAACTTGTGGAGAGGCATATGCCTAGGATAGAGACTTTGGGGTGATATTTCAGCAGTTGCAATCCCAAGGGGCTGAAAGGATGGGGATTGAAGATTGTTATCTCAAGAATGGGATGCTCTCTTGATGGGGAAGCTTTATGTGCCTAAAGAAGAAAGACTTGTTGATGAGGGAAACACATACCTCGAAAGTAGTGGGACATTTCGGTGTTGGTAAGACCCTAGCCCACTTGCAAAGGTATGTGTATTGGTATTATATACAAGAAGAAGTATCAATATTTATACATGGATGTAAATTTCGTTATAACAACAAGCCTAAGACTAGGAAGGAGGGTTTGTACATGCCTTTTCCAGTACCTAATCATCTTTGGGAGGACATTTCTATGGACTTTGTATGAGGATTACCTATGTCTAAACATGTCCATGACTATCTCTATATTGTTGTTGATAGATTCAAGTAAGATGTGTATTCTTATGGCATGTTAAAAGACGGTAAATGCACATGATGCGAAGTTCTTTTCTTTGATAATGTATGGGTGCATTTTGGCTTACCAAATTCTATTGTTTTTATAGGGATTCCAAGTTCTTGGGAAGTTTTGGTTTACTTTTTGGGACAATATGGATACCAAGTTATAGAGGAGCACAAATTTCCATCCACAAACTAATGGACAGATAGAGGTGGTGAATAGGAATTTGATGATGTTGATATGAGGGTATAAAAGTAAATATCCAAGGACTTGGGATGAGTCCTTAGCCTACATTCAGCATTCCTATAATTAGGAAGTACACACATCCATGATGAAGTCACCATTTGAAGCATGCTTGGGATATCTACCTACAAATCCACTGGACATAATATTTGGGCAGCGGGATGAGGAGGAGATACGAGACACAAGTGACTAGAGAAAACAAATTCATTGAGAGGATCTGGAAAATCCACCTCAAAGTCAAAGAATAGTTAGAGAAATCTCAAGCCAAGTATAAGGCTAGATGTGATCAACATAGGAGAGAGCATAAGATTCATGTTAGAGTTAGATTTTAGCTTTACTTGAGAAAGGAAAGACTACAAGGTCAAACATGGAAGCTCAAGCCACTATGATATGGACACTTCACCATATTGGAGCAAGTTGGAGAAAATGCCTTTTAACTTGATTTGCCACCATCTATGAGGATGTACTCAATAGTAAACTGTTTGAACTTGCACCTATATGAGCCATCCATGTTAGATGAAGATGAAGGATTACAGTTCTTACCTTCCATTTAGGATTACATCTTGGACTCACAAGGTGAATTGGAGGAAGATGTAGTGCTGCAAAGAAAAGGTTAGAGAGACTAAGAGAGGTCTACAGGAGTCTTGGTAGGTCAATTTGAAAGGAAAGACGTCAAGGAAGGCCAGTGGTACTCAAAAGAGCAAGTGAGGGAATTATTTCCTCATTTACTCCCCCACTAAGCTTTTCTGGGACCAAAATCCTCCTAAACATGGGAGGTGTGATTCATAGGGATCCAAAATAACTCTACTTCATCAGATCAGCCAACAACAAAGAACGAAAATGAAGAAAGAGAGGTATTATTTGCATTATAACAAAACTACCACTATGTGTAGAGCGACGGTTATAGAACTACCACCCAATCTGGGTGGCAATCCTGTAACCGCCACCTAGCTAGGGCGGTGGTCCTATGATTGCCGGTCTACGTTGGGCGGGAGTTTTGTCACTTTTGGACAAAAAATAAAATGGAGCGTGAATGGACGTAAATTTGGAGCGTCCAAATTTTCCCTTCACTACCATGACATTTCCCATTCTCCAATGCAGGGGAAGATATGGGGAAGGCTATAAATACTTGGGGAGAACAAAGGAATGGATCATCGAAGTAAGAGACTTCATGGGAGTGAGTGCAAGAGTTCTAAGTACTAGAATTTAAGTTTTTAGAAGAAAGAGTTTGAGAACAGAGCAGTCAAGTAGTTGGGAGAAAGTGTGAGACATTGTTGATTTCCTTTCTCACCTATTGTAAAGTCTATATCTCTTATAATTTTAATTGGCCAATAAAGCAAAAAACGGAAGAAAGAATTTTTTTCCTTCTCGACTAGTTTTCCTCCTTTAGAGGTTTCCAAGATAAAAATCCTTGGCATATGTGTGTGTTAATTCATTTCTCTTTGTAAATTCTAGTTCTAAAGCATAAATAAATCAATCACTAGCTCATCTGTCATTTTCTATTGAAAGTAGAACAATAATATAATTGTGATTTTATTAACAATTTCCAAAGTAGAAAGTTTACATATCAATATTAGAGGAGTTATAAGAAGGAAAGAAACCAAGATTAATTATATGGTGTGTAAAATTCAAAGATGAAGGACACCATAATAATTGATTGTATAAAATCCCTTCAATGCTCCATTTTGGACTTTTAGAAGCACTCTCGTGTTATCCCTCTCCACCAGGGCCTCATCTTCCTACTCCATAAGCTTTATGTCTCCAAATTCCCGGCTTCCTGACCACTCCCAGCCGATCGCACATCACTACCTCCACTACTCCCACTCCCATACTGGACACCTCTTCCAAACCCAAGACCAAGAACCCTAAGCTTCCAAAAACTGACACCCCTCACTCTACCCAGGTTCTTAAAAGCACCAAAGAGCTGGAAGTTACACAAAATTTGCTGCATATTAGCAATGTTGGCCTAGATATGGCCCTGCATCAAGAGGGGAATAACGTACCTCATAGATTGGAGTCTCTAGAGAAAGAGATGAAGCAGCTTAAGAAGGACCTGCAGTGCATGGACAAGTAGAAAGGAAAAATAAAAATTGATGATGATAATGACATTGGGAAGGATCAGATTGTTGACATTTATAAGAAGTTGAACTCTAGACGGTAGATTGGGGAGAGCAAAAGACAGGCATGATCACAACATGGCTATCTTCAATGCCATTAGTGACTTCTTAGAGTAGCATGTTTGAAGCATTACCATGCTTAGCGAGATCCCTGGCACTATTTAGGGAATGAAAAAGAGAGAAGCCAAACCATCTCGCAGTTGAACGCAACTGACCCAACACACATCACCACATTGGCATTGTTCACCTTACTATAAACTATCTAGTCCAAAATCGATAGAGCGTCCAAGAAGTAAACTCACTTGGGCTGGCAGGCATCATTTTAGTCGTTGCTCTTTTTTGGTCTTTTTGTTATTTCTATGTTGCTTTTGTGTTGTATTGTTGCAGTTTATGTTCTATTTTGTTTCTTGTTTGTAACTATATTTTGGTTACTGTTGGACATAGTGTTTTATCTGGATATTGATCCTCTGTTGTTGTTCCTTTATAGCTATATTTGGTTGTTGATCCCTTTTTGTAATAGGTTATAGTCCCTTTAAAACTATTTACCAATAATAATAAAAAGAATGATTGTATAAAATCCTGAAAAATAAAACACTATTTAAATCAAATAGGAGAGTAGAATATTGTGAAGTTTTTAGGGTATGGGTACACTCACTCAAAAAAATCCATATAGTGAAACATTATGTGTGCTAACCATAGGACACAATATGTAGTTTATGAATATCTACTATACATGAGACTAAGGATTGGGTAAGTGCACCAAGTTGGGGGGCCAAAAAGTGGAAAAAACACGAAAACTAATGAAATGTGTACGTGTTCTATGATAACGCGATCACGTTATATTTTATTTGGTTTGGTAATTCATGAACCTATAATGCATAAGTGTTATAACGTGTATGTGTATGCATTTTAGTTTGGTCGAAATGTGTACGTGTTATAATGCGTATGTGTTTTACATAGTATGGATTGTATATGTGTTTTTGGGGACTTTTATCTTTTATTATTTCTTTATACTTTTATTATTTCTTATACTTTAAATTTATTTTAGTAAATATAAAAGTTAGGGTCACTCTGCACCTGATGGAAGTGGTCCCGTAGCTCCAACAGTTATAATCTAGAAGATGGTTTTTCAAAATCTGATTTGGTCAATACTTACTCATTTTCAGGATTTCAAAGCAAAGGACCTAAAACTTTCAGGGCATATATATTGTAGTTGGTGTTTGTTTTGGGAAAGCATATAGTCGTTTTGTAGGTTTTTGACCTTCTGAATTGGATTTTTCCCTACCACTACTTGAATTGGTACCAATTTTTAAATTTGGTCCATAATTCACTTTAGTGACCATGAATCAACTTTATGATGTTTGTCTACTTCTTATTAAAATGAGATCCTCACTTTGTAGATAAAGGATTTATCCCTGAATGGGATTCCTGTCCTATGGCCAAAATGAGGTGATTGTAATGTGCCTCCTCCTTAAGGTGTGATAACACTACTAGGTGTTGAATACTTTTTACGAATGGTACCAAGTGAGTTGCATCTAGTGAACTCGGATGATTTCTCACTCCTAGAAACAGGGTGCTCCATATAAAGATCATCCCTTCACCTTTCCTGGCTCTAAAATCATCCTTTCATGGAATAAAATTCAGGATTATCATGTGTCTTTTCTCATATGTATCTCATGGAGATAGACGATGCCTTAATACTTCACACATGATGGTCCTGGATACCTCAATGGCATGAATAGCTCATTTTAGCTTATTCTTTGGAGAGATTTGGGTACAATGACAAAGTCAGGATATGATGATCATAAAGTCACTCCTTGAGCTCCAAATTTCACCTTTAAATATGATGAATCCTTCACAATTCAATTTATTGACCAAGATGAAACCTAGGTGTAAGCATGCTTATGGTACATGGACACCTTTTTTCTCAAGTTGTTCCTCATGGAAATGGGTTTCCTCCTCCGGATAGGGATGAATCCTTGAATGAAATTTGAGTATGAGTTACATGTTATTGACCTCCATACTTCACTGAAACACTACAAATCACATTTTATGATCAATGAAACTATTCTAAAATCTAATTTTTCCTATAACTCAAAATTTAGGTCCTATTTCATTTTAAACTTAGAGGGCCAGCTGAAGAGTTTTAAAGTACCTAAAGAAATATTTAATCCTTGAATCAATTTTGATTATTCCACCCTATATATTATTATAATAGCCTAATTAATTCCTATTTTGTTTCATTCTAATTCTTTCCAAAACTCCGGGAGAATCATCCAGAGAAGTCAATTTTAGGGTTTATGGCTCGGGGTTAAGGGTTGAGGGATTAGGATTTAGGGTTTAGGGTTTAGGGCTCGGGGATCATGGTGTACCATTCAAGGCTTAGGGTTTAGGGTTTAGGGATTAGGTTTTAGGGTTCATGGTTCAAGGTTTATGGATCAAGGTTCGAGATTTAAGAGTTACCGGTTTAAGGTTTATGGTTTCGAGCTCAAGGCTTTGGATTTAGGGTCTAGAGTTTAGGGTTAGGGACTCGGGGTTCAAGTTTTAGGGTTTATGATTAGGGTTAAGGGTTTATGGTTTAGGGATCATGTTTTAGGGTTTAGGGCTCATGGTTTAGGGTTTAAAACTTTGAAGATTTTTCAAAATCCTCTAGTCTACAGTAGTGATGACAAAGTGAAAACTTCTCTTGATCTTCTAGACTACAAGGATCAAAAAACCTCATATATTTCCAGTAGGTCTCATGAGTGAGTTGGTATTTTGGAATATAAATATTAGGACAATATTTCCTAGTATCTTGCCTAGAACCATCATTGATTTTTCTTGTAAATTTATCATGTTTATGAGAGGTGGGACAAGTAACTAAATGAACATGACATCTACCTTGTGCCTAGAAATGCATATTACACATATCTCGCCAAACTTGTTTCTCCCCACATATACTTGCGCTCTTGAATGACAATTTATTCACATAACTTTGAAATAAAAATTTCACATTTCTCATATTTCCATGTATGGTATTATGCAAGCTAGGATGACCCATTGGAAGATGGAAAAATTATTCACATTCATGATTCACTTTGATACATGTTCATATTCACAAGAACCTCTTCTTTTTTAAAAGTGCCTGGTTTATCTCACTAATTCGATAAGGATTGTGCATACTCCAAAAACATCACATTTCTCATGATAGATATGGTCGTTTACCACATAGATGTTCAAAATTGGAGTCCAAAATATCTCTATCGTTATAAATGGAAGCCAAGTAATGGTGTGTTCATGTATCCAAGGATCCAAGACTACTGGGCCCTATGGTAGGATTGGACATTCAGGAATCATTGAGTGTCTGAATGAGAATATTGTTGCATCTAGAGAAATATTTTCAAACATTAGAGTAATGCATCTTGGAAAATAAAATTGAACCTCATAAATCCTCTCAAATTGCCAGCTTACATAAGCACTAAACATATCAAGCTTTGTTCTTCAAATGAAACCTTCATTCTCTGATAGCTTGCAACTGAAAGAATTATTCAAAAGAATGTCAAAAATGATCAAATTTTCTTGGTATCCTAATCCGTCAGACCCAAAAATACCACTGGACTTGTTATTCTCAATTTATAACACTCTTGGAGCTCCAAATATTTCACAAGCTATATAAAAAAAGGAGATAGATGTATTGGGTAACATTTCTTTATACCGAATTGTTCTTGGATATCGACATTTCCCTCCTTCAAAATATCAGGAAATGAAAAGCATCAAATTGTGATGACTCTCTTTGAATGTTTTTCCTATGAAGCTAGATGAACCCTTTTCAATTGAATACTCTTTGTCAATACTAATAAGAATGGGTAAGACACATAACATTACAATGAGTGAAATAGTTCCCATGTGATGGGAAAAAAAAGACAATTGTATTGGGTAACATTTCTTTGTGCAAGCTTCCTACAAGGAAGGGGTTGCTTAGAAAAGGGTTGTACCAAATTTTTCTTGGATATCTGGCATTTCCCTCCTTCAAAATTATTGTACCAAATTGCGCACATGCATTGGGATGGCCTGGTAAACACTTGTGGGTTAATTTATCTCATCTGATAAGGATTCTTATAAGATAAATCTACCTAGAATTGGGTTATAAAACTTAGGAGTCTTCTTGAGTCACACCATTATAGAGAAGACTCTAATACCATTGTAGTTATAAAACATTCAAGATTTCTAGTTCCTACTTTTTTCCTCCTAAATCCTTACAGAGCTCCCAGAATCAGCCGGAGAAGTCAATGTTCACAATTTGACTGCTCATTCCTTACACCTGAAAGCTCATTGTTGAACATATTATCCCTTAATGATCAAAATTATTTAGGGGTCAAGGTTTAAGGTTTAGGGCTTAGGGATTAGGGTACATAGTTTAGGTTTTAGGGCTCAGGGCTCAGGGTGTAGGGTTCAAGGCTTAGGTTTTAGGACTTAGGGTTTAGGGTTTAGGGTTTATGGCTCAGGGTTCGGGGTTTGGAGTTATAGGTTTAAGTTTTGGGGTTTAGAGCTTAGGACTCCTTATTTAGGGTTTATGGTTTAGGGCTCGGGGTTCAATGTTTAGGGTTTGGGGTTTATGGTTTAGGGTTTAGGGTTTATGATTTTTTGTTCAAGGTTTAGGGTTTATTGTTTTGGTTTTAGGGTTTATAGTTTAGGGTTTAGTGATTAGGGTTTAAGATTTAGGGTTTAGTGTTTAGGGGTCATGGTTTAGGATTTAGTTTTTAGTTTTTAGGTTTTACGGTTTAGGGTTTAGCATTTAAGGATCATGGTTCATGGTTTAGGGTTTAAGGTTTAGGTCTTAGGGCTCGGGGTTTAGGGCTTAAAGCTCAAGGTTTAGGGTTTAGGGCTCGAGGTAAGGGCTAAATGTTAAAGGTTTAGGGTTTATGGCTTAGGGTTTAGGGTTTAGGGTTTAGGTTTTAGGGTTTAGGGTTTAGGGTTTTGATTGTAGAATTTAAACACTAAAAGCTTTAGGCTAAATGTTGAAATCCTAAATATTACCTATATATGACCAAATTATAACATAAAAATTTATCTCCTAAACTGTGACTCGTGAAGTTGTGAGACTAGTTCCATAAGGTGTAGAGTGACCCTAATTTCTTATATTTACTTTAAATAAATTTAAAGTGTAACAAATAATAAAATATAAATAATAATAAATGAGAAACTTATACTTTTATTTTTGTAAATAGAATCATACCAAAAGCACATATAATGTCTATATTGTGAAACGCATATTATGTTTTGTGTTTTTATTTTTTCTAATACATGCCTTTAGGCTTGGATCTAGTTTAGATCCCCAAGATCTGAGGCATGGACCGCACAAACACAAAAAAATGTGTTTTTGCAGTAAATTGCAAAAATGCCACTTCCTCCATGATAAATCAACATAAAATGATTGATTCGTTTAAAAAAATTTATACCACGACGTAGAGCAGAGTTTCTTCTTTCTAAAATATAATTTTTCAAATTTTTTGACTAATATAAGGTTTCCATATTATTTATTTTCTAACTATGCCTTTTATAGCTATTTTTTGAAGTTTAAACATGTCTATCTTTTGTCATGTATATTTTTTTGGCTCATCGAAATTGAAAAAAAAATATACTTGCACAAACTAGGCCTAATTCTATACATATTCAAAAATAATACAATTTTTGAGGTAGTTAGGGGGCACACGGTTGGAGCTCCGTTATTTTTCAAAACTTAAAATTTTTTACTAGAAAAATCATTAAAAAATACTTGCTAAAAAAATTGTAGCACAAACTAGATCGTCCTAGCTATCTTTCTACCAAAGGGTTTTCAAAAATACTAAATGGTACTAAAAATGGTGGGGGGCATGAAAGTCACTCTATTATGTTTTTTAACAAAGCCGGGAGCACCTATTGGTATTTTAGTTATTCGACCCACTTAAACTTATCTCGTTTAAAATAAAATTTAGTAGCTTAGAAACTAGACTCAAAATGCTATGATTTATATTCGCACAACATCTTCCAACTTTAAGTGTAACTATTTCAAAAACTTGTACAAGTTGAAGTTTTTATTTATCAAAAAAATGACTTAAGACCCCCCCATTTGGCCCCCAACTTGGTGCACTTACCCGGCTATAGGGTGAGATTAAGAATGAAGATAAAATAAACTTATCATATTAAACCATGCTTTATGGAGGTGATATATTTGTAAGCACCCTTGAGTAGTATTGTGTGACTTGCTTGGTTCACATCACAAATAGAATTTGCATCCTTTGTTAGTTTTTCTAAAAATTGACTTAGGTCCCAATTTATGTGACTAAAATGCCCTTAGTAAATTTTTGTAGTTGGTCTATTATTCTTGTGACTAGATTTTGAAATGACTAAGTTATCTTCAAACTTCTAAGAGATGTCACTATAAGAACGTTTTTTTAATATGAATGTAAATTGGAAAAACATGTTATCAATTATACTTTTTTTTTTCGTTCAAATTTTTAAATGTTGAGTGGGAAATGACAACACAATAACAATTCATTTACATAATTCTTAACAATAAAAATAAATTTTGTATATAGGCAATGTTCTTTTATGCAAAAATCTTTTTGCACGACTATTATGAAAGACATCCCCATTTCCAAACTTTTAAGGATTCTCCAAATATGAACTCTTAAATTTTAATTTATGAAATGGATGTGTGTGAGGTGATAGTATTTTATTTGGAATGACCTTGAAACTATGAAATCGATTAAAAATTTATATTTCATTTTCTTTTACTTTTTCCTATATATATTGTTGTTGTTTTCACATCATCGCCTACAAGTTATGCTACCCTTGCCCTAGGATGACCTAAATCATCCCATTATGTGAGAGCATGTGGTCCTAAATGGTAGTAGGGATCATTTGTACCAACAAACTTAATCTCCACTAGTCACCTCTTGACCTCACCATTCTTATCCCAAAAGGTAGCGGTATAGAAGTATCTAATGTATGATGATCTCACATCATCCATGAATTAGATCTTTACAAAATCCCTATTACCCTCTAACTTGAGACACATGTGGTGTATACAATGTAATGATCAAATTACATAAGAGTTAAAAAAGTGGGATTTTTTTAACATATAGTTTAATCGTTATATTCACTACTTTTTAGTTCATTGCATAAATTCGTTTTCATTTCAGGTTTATTAGTTGTTTAGAAAATATAAATACAAGTTTACTTAATCTTTGAATGGCTTATATAATAGTTTTAGTCCCATAACATTCAATAGTTAAATCATAAACAACGGGATGAAAGCTAAGTACAACATAATGTTAAGACTTAGTATTATCTTTTGTGTGCATCATAAATCATAAACAAATAAATTTTTACGTTCCATATCTCATAATAAATTCACTTATTTCTATATAATGATTTCAAATGGGTCGTAACACATTTTTCAATGAAGTAATACATCCTTGCACAAATATTAGAATATGCCATCTAGTTATTTCCATCTTATTGTTATAGTAGTAAAACTATATATATTCAAATGTATATGTTATTACTAATAAATTTCCATTTGGATTGGGTACTCCAAATATAGGTGTCATCATCAAATTCTCCTTAAGGAGATTTAAATATTTCTTGCACTTTTCCATCCACTCATACTTTTAACTTTTCTTCTATCTTGAGGTGATATGATTAGAATGTTTTGAAAATTCTGAAACAAATTTCCTATAGTATTTTGTTAATCCCATGAAATTTGTGCACCTCATGGACATTCTTAAGAGTTGGCCACTCCAATATAGCCTTTATTATTGTAGGATCTATCACAATCATGTCTCTTGAAATTGTGTGCCAAGGTACTGTACATGTTTATGAAAGAATGCACATTTTGAAAACTTATCTTAATAAGTTTCACTCATTTAATCTCTCCATTTCCATACTCAAATGGTACATGTGATCTTCCTCATTCTTGGATTGTACCAGAATTTCACCCAAAAAATCTAGCAAAAATTATCCAAAAGTTCCTCAACATATTGTTCTCTAAGTTCATTAAGGCTATATGAGTGTTAGTCAATCCAAAACACAACACTATGAACTCATAGTGTCCATAATTCATTCTGAAATTTGTCTTAGGTGTGTCCTCATCTTCTCGGTGATGATATAAAAATCTCAAATGTATCTTGAAAAGATAGTTTCCCATGCATTTGATTAAATAGATTGTCAATGTAAGGAAACAAATACTTATTTTTAATGGTTGTCTTATAAAACATTAAATCATTTGAGATGACTTGTGAATCAAGCTCACATTTTGTGATAATAAGAGGCCACTCAACCTCTCAAGTTTTTTTAGCATATGGATTTGCACACATGCAAATGACATGCAACAGTGGTGGGAACTAAGTCCCTCCTCAATAAAGGTGAGGCTACCTTTATTGAAAACCAAAACTATATTTACATCTTTACATTCAAAATTGTATGTGGGGGGTGTTTTAGAACATCAATGGAAAGAAAATTGAATGAGGGAGATGGAATGGAATGAAGGAAAGGAGTGGAATGAAATGAATTTAAAGAACATAGAGTTAGGTAAAAATAGAGCCTAATATTGCACGAAGAGGAAAGATGAATAACTTAACACAAATAAAACAGAGCTTGAGTTAGCTAAACAAGAATGTGTAAAAGGGAACACACATGAGCAAGTAGATAATCGAGCTTGATCACTTTGTGAACTAGAACAATGATTAATAAAGTTGACAAAAAGATCAAAGACAATATTTGCATGCAAGATTCAAACACTAACATCTAATGAACATAAGAACATCAAATGCTATAAGAGACAATGAATGGGACACAAATTTCATATTTCATTAACTCCGAATGTCTTCTCAAAAGAACACAAAGTTTCTTTCTTGAAGTAAAGCTTGCATACAAAAGTATTTTCTCCTCCTCTCTCAAATTCACCTTTACAAATGAGCCCCTCACTTCCTTTTATAACCAAAAAGTTGGTTATAAAGTAGCTAGGGTTTTATATGATCATTAAATAAGGCACTTAAGTGACCTTTGACTTTTTCTAACCAACTTTATTAAAAACAACTAAAAATAGAAATCACTTAAGTTATCCATAGATTCCCAAAAGCTTAAAAATCCACTTTTTAAAATATACAATAATAACCAATGCCTTATCCATTGAAATGGGGTCCACCTATCTCAAACGTATGAGAAATGGACTCTCCCACTTCATTAGATACCAAGAAAATTATCTCCCTGAACCACTTGTGAAATTAGGATCTGCTGCTTTTGCTAGTTGAAAGGATCTAAACCTTCCCAAAGTTTCAATCATCTTTTCTTTTCTAGATGTTCATTCGGTCGAATAATAGCCTCACAAAATACCTGCAATTCAAGAATACTACTTGGCATATCATTTAAATTAATAATCTTTGATTGAACATTCTCAAATAAGTTATTTAATTTGATGCACCGCTCCATTGAAACTGATGAGAAATTATTGGTGGGAGTGTACATGTCCTTAAACAATTGTGAAAATTACTCTTCCACCTATTTCGATGAACACCTTTGATTATGTTCATTTACGAGGTTACAAGGGATCTCAGCTATGAATTCTTGAATCAAGGCGAGTGAAGTGAAAGCTTCATTGCATATGCTCTCATAATGGATCATAGAATCCTCGAGAAGCGTCTTCCTTGATTTGAGATGTAAACACCGAATAAAACATGTCCCTCGATGTTCAAATTTGAAAATTCCTTTAATGGCTAAAACTAAGGATTCCATTCTCATCATCTCCTTGACAGTCGGGAAATATTTCATCCAAATTTGATATATTAGAAATAAATTTTCCTTAAAAGAAAGAATTGGATCAAGATACACACTAAAATCTTCATGGAGCTTAACCAATGTTTTGATCCTCCCTTGGCCTAAAATGATAATCTCTGAAAGCCAAGTTTTAGTGACATGGCCCAATGTGTTTATTTCTTTTGACAAATTGAGAGTTTCTTCATCAGAGGCAGCCACGGCGCAGCGAGCCTTTGGAAAAGTGGATGATATGGGATTTATCATATGTTGAACATATTCCACCAATTGATTCTTTTTGGCCTTGAGCTGAGAGTTCTGAGACTTATATTTCTCAAGTCTCTTTAGTAAAATATCAATTGAATATCGAGCCATTTCCATGTCACTTTCTAATGTGGACCTCCCAAGTCCAAGTCTGGAAACTTCATAATCAGCAGGTGTCATGGCATCATGCTCCTTATCAACTTGTGGGATGGCAAGATCTGCAAATCTGTTTCCGTCATTATCCACCATTATTCGAGAAAGCACCTTAGGCTTCTTGGGAATGACATCATTCAAAAGTTTGAAAAGGGCATCAAAATCAATGTCAATTACCTTGACAACCCTCTTCCTTTTCTTAACCTCGGAATCAACCCAGGAAGGAGTATCATTCACTATTTTTGCATACAAAATCCTATAGCTCGAAGCAATATTCTCATTGTTCTCGACATCATGAGATCTGTAGAATCCTCTCCATGACCTCGATTTGAGGAGAAATAACCTCAATATCCACCTCCTGATCATTTGGGATATTTTGGGAAATTTCTTCATGAATTGTAGGTTCCAAAGTGTTTGATATTTGGACTACTTGCACCTGAGTGGACATTTGTGCAAGGCATGGTTGAGGATCATTTGTCATGAGATTTTGAGAGCTATTAACAATGTGAGTAGAAGAATCTCTACTTGAAGTAGAAAATCATCGATACACACTCTCTTCCTTCGCTGGGGCTAGGGTCTTTAGATTTTTCTCCTCATGGCACATTATTTGGCAAAGTGGATTTTGGCAACCACTCCTTTCTTGCTTATTGTGTATGATTGGATGGTACGAGAGGTTGATCGAGAAGGGGATTTGGTTGAATGAAGACCTCCTCAAGTTGGAAATTTTTGTGATCCTGAAGTATGATCTTGAATTGATTGTAACTTGGAAAGTTCTCTGTTGTACCAAGATATGCTTCTTTCAAGAATCGGTTGATTCTTACTATCAAGAGAAAATTCATCTCTTTTAGTCCAATCAATTCAAGGAAATGGGGTAAAAGAAATTGCATCATATGAGGGATCAATAACATCTTCATCATCATTTACGAATGAATTGAGAGGGTTCTTGATGTGAAATGCCTTGATTTGAGCAAGTGTTAGGCGAGAAAAATCTCATCTTCTTACTTCATGTTTGTCTGAACAGGTAGCCCAAAAATCTTCCATGGTAGGGTTATGTTGATACTTTGCTCCAAGAATCTTCTACATATATCCATTGATATCAAACTGGGCTCTCTTCACATATGGATGAATTGTGATGAGGGAAAACTCTTTTTCCATGAGTTGTGCACTGAAAAGATTTGGACATTGGTATTCCCTGATTTGGATTGGGAAATGAATTCTTGAACGGTGCTTGTCACTAAGAAGACAATGAACTTGGAATAGTTTTCGCACAAGCTCCATTAATGCCCATCTGTCACTGACGTACTTAGGAAGCTTCCATGGAGTGCCAAAGCAAATCCACTCATGCAAATGTAGGAAAAGGATGAAAATTGAATAAACCAAGTTCCCCATTGGGAAATGACATTCATGGCTTCTTTAGAAAATCTTTCCTCTGTATTTTGATTCAGGCTTCGAATCACGTGGAAGGTGAATGAATTGTTGACTCTTCTAAAATGTTGAGAGCTATTTTTGAAACTTAGTTGTGGATAGTAATATAAGACACTATTTGATGGCCCCATGACTCCTCTTATTTCGAGTCCAAAAAATATCTTTCTTCTTACTACTGCATAAGTCAGATACGATGTCATGTAGAAGCATCCAGTCATCTTAACTTCTATCAATTGTTTGTGAAGGGTATTACTGATAATGGTGGCCCAATCCACAAACTCTTTCTTGGCAAGGATGATACAAATAAACTGATACATCCATGGGTGGAAGATCCTAGCAGAGGGTAAATCAAAAACTCGACTTAGGAGAGTAATCATGTCCCCGATTTCTTCCACGAACTCAATGTGGTACAGTTCTTTGGGAAGCCGATCAATTCGAGGCCTCTTGGTCACTAACCAGTTGTTATTAACCATCTTGCTCCAACTAAGGGTTCTTCATCCCAAAATTCTTATGCTGACTAGCGAGTGATATCCGTATTCTCAGGAAAGTCAGGTATGTCGAGCAATTCCTCAATGTGCTCTAGTGTGATTAAGAGGAAAGGCTCGTGATTATCTTTAAAAAATTTTCACCTCTCAAGATCATAATTCTCCACACAAGTGATAACCATCTATGGACACTGCACCAAGACAGGAAATGTTGCTACTTGAGGTAGACCACTATGGTAAAGCCTATTCGAGAATATGGTTTTGCCTTCAGTTTTCACCTGTTCACAGAATTGTTGCACATTTATGTGACCCAGATTTGTATCAGTGATATTGTCATATCTTTGACTTAATGGAATTTGGAGGGATGATTCCTTGGAATTTGTACTTGAGTGTGGAATTATTCAATTTCTCCATTGGCTTCCTCGATCTTCCTGCGGATTTGTTAGATTTTTCGGCCATTATGAATTTTACAGAAAAATGACCTAGGCATGCAAAACAATGCAAATGAGGTTGGGTCTCAGTCTCCAAAACTCTCATCAATGTAAGAACAAATATGACTCGGTTTATTATTATTTTAAAAATAATAATAATAATTGATCCTAGGTTACAAAAAAAAATGTGAACACAAGCAAAATATCGAGACTAAGCTCGAGTTACAAATCTGGTAATACAATGATATTTATTTTTTAATTAAAATCTCTCGATTTTAATATCTTGCCTGAAAATTTGCTAAAGAATTGCGTGTGAGCTGTTTTAAATAGTGTCTTCATTTGTTGCACGTGTGGGCAATTATTTTCCTATATTGAAACTTGTCTGACTATGCCCAATGCGTGTTATATCTCTCTTTTTACCATGAACTGTCTTCTTGATTTCCCTTGTTGGAGATGACGAATGAATGCAAATTCTTTTTATTTGTTTTGCCTTATCCAATGTACAAAAAACTGTTATTTTATTTTGCTGAGTTTGTTCCATTCAATGCGTGGAGGATGGGACTCATTTTCTTCCTGGTATTTTTGTGAAAATTTACCCCCCTTCAATGAATGCGTGGAAAATGCTTTTGCCTTCAACTTGCGTGGAGATGCTTGAAGAGTGCGTGAAGAGATTTGGTATTGTGGTTGTGTGGCCTGTGTGGGATTTTATATTTGTTTGGACTGTTCTACTTATGAAAAATGCGTGGAGATTAGCTTTGCATAAAACAAAATGTCCTTTTTTTGGATTGTTGTCCCTCCTTCCTTTTGGTGATGTGTGGCCTTTCTTGCTATAGAAACAATTGGTTTCTCTTCTTTGCGTGGATTCCTTATTTCCTTATCCCCTGCATGCATGTATTACTTCCTTGCATGGAATGGTTTTGAATAAGTGGAAATCTTTGTTATTAGCTTTTCATTGATGTATAAAAAAACTTGGTCCTCATGCTTCTTCACAATGGCATTCACAGTAAACTAATATTGTTTGAGGGATTTGATACAAATATTATTATGTTCCTTTAGAAGAAATAAGAAGAAATTTGGAAATCTTTCCATGACTCTTTCCAACGAGTTTAATAGAGGAAATTATGAGTATTAATCCAACTTCCCTTCTTCCCGAGTAGTGGAATTAATTGCTAGGGGGAAATGGGGAAAGCAATGGTCAATTTCCAATGGAAATGGCAAGGCGGGTGTAAATCCCCATTTTATTTCCCCATGTGGGAAATTAGGATATTTTTTACCCGTTTACCAATTCATTAATTTGGCAATTGGGGAAGAAATCCCACAAGTGGGGATTTAAAACAATTTTTCCAGGAAAGGGGAAATCTGGGCAGAAGCCAATTTGGCATCCCGATAATGGGAAGTGGAAGCTTATTTTTCCCCGGCAATTAAAATAAAACTTGTCGAATGAAATTTTAATTAATATTTATTTAATTAAATACTCCAAAGTTTTAAAAATTAATTTTATCAAACAAAGAGTAATTAATTAATTAATATTGAATGCAGTTTAAGACCTGGCGGGAGGAGTTCTCACCCAAAATGGATGAAACAAAGACCGAAACGATCACAAAAATGAGACGATCATGGTGAGAGTGATAAACCACACAAAGTAACACTTTTGAAAAATTTCAAAATTTCCATTTTTATATTAATTAATTATATGGAGTCAAAATTAGGCGATAACAAGTTGATAATTTCAAGTGGAGGCATAAAATGGAGGAAATAGGTATAAATTTTTAGGGTGTTTTGTTAGTATAAGTGAAGTAAAACATTAAATAATAATAACCACTATAAGAATTGAGAATGATCATTTGCAAAATATGATTATCGATACTTTTAAAATGCTTTAAGAAAACTTAACCCATCAATCCAAAACAAGATCTCGGTTGGAGATTTTCATTCACCTTTTTCTAAAAAAGATTTGAAATTTGGTCTATAATTGATAGCGAAATTAGATCTAGCTAACATTGTGGAATTATTGCAAGAATTATTTGTTGTTAATAGTGTTGGTTTTACTCCACATGTATGGTTATTGATTCCTTATAGAGATTTGAGAGCATTACAACACTCATATTCAATACATGTTTCCATTGGCCTTTCTTTCTAAGGCTTTGAGTGTGAGGATAGATGTTATCCTATGTTGAAAATGGTGCACATTAGAATAATGCATTCCAAGGTGTTGAGATGTGAACAAAGTAAATGAAGTTGTTGTTTCTTTACGTTCATCGGGAAATGATCACCTTCCTCCATTAGGAGGACCACTAGTGGAGGATGAATTAGTAGAACAAGCAAGGAATAGGATTTGACAACTACTTGCACAAATATTTTCTCCACTAATGTACTACTATTGCTTAATGGTTACAAATCCATAACCATTATTGGTCTCCAAATATAATTGAGAAAGCAAGTTTTACGAGGCAATGATGGATATTGTTTGGTAATCAACCTAGTAGAGGATGAATATCCATGGTTTATCAATCGAATCTTTAATATCATGTGGATTGGAGAGAAATTTCAATGTAAATGATGTTTTGGCATCCATTTGAATACACAATGAATGTGATAGTCAATATACTTCACTATAAAGTGTGAATCATGCAAATTCGTATTAGAATATAATAAATAAGAGGGATAATAGCTAAGGACATAATAAAAATTGTGCCATATGTGAGCAGAAATCTATCTCTGAGAAGATTTGTATAATGCTTAAAATTATCTCTGAAAAGAGATGTATATATTTCTCAAAATATTGTGATTACAATAGTTACCTCCGAGAGGAGATGTCTTTCTTTCCCTTGCAGTGTACATCTACTTATATACGATTCTTAAACATACGAAGAGACATCTAGAAGAATGTGGAAGATCACAAATATCAAAGGAGATGAGGTGGTTCATCTTCCATGAAATGCATATGTGATAATTTCACGCAGATTACTATTTTTAGAATGTACTATTTTTAGATAACACTACAAAAATTGCATTTTGTATCCTTTTGAATTAGATATCAAGGGATCAAAATTTTCCAAATAGAGTCCTGCACCCTTCCATCATATTCTACATGTTCCAAGCATTCTGTCACATTTTTAGTAGAGTCAATTGGAGCTACGGTGCAGAAGTTATGCCTCCTAGAAGTTGCTCCACTATAATTGCCACATGAGTCATAAATCGGATCATGGTCAAATGATATCAAACCATTTTAATATGGAAATGTATTAAATTAATTAATTTCTTGAATTAATTTATCATAATGCGTAAACCATTATAGAATCTCGGGTTAGAGGTCGGGTTAAGTTAAAAGTAGTTATTCAACTACTCTTAAGAGAAAATGCCTATATAAGGTTGAAATGTAATTGTTGGCTAGATTTCTGCATAGATGAAAACCTAGGTAGTCATGAGATAAATCTCCCTCATTTACCGGTGAGGCTCCCATGCAAGATTTGTCAATAAAATATGCTAGTATATTTTTGGGGTTTTACTTTAACCATGCGGCTCATGAGCCATAGCATTTGTATTGTTTTTGCAAGCAAGTAAGCATCTGTTAAAGAAATGAAATATATAAAGAAGAAGGAAATAATAAAACACAGGAAAGAAAGAGGGAAGATGTGCAACCCAATCAATAGATTACAGAGTTGATTTCATTCACATAGATAGGACAAATAGATATTAACACTCGAATTTTAAACAAAGGCAATTTTCAAATCTAGATCTAAGATAACACAAAGTATATAAATAGATCTAAGACAATAAGCTAGAAACAAAATGCCTTTGTGACACAAAGTTCTCCAAAAATATGCTCCTTTCTATTCCTTTGCTGCAAATATCTATCAGGGCTTCTTGACAAAGTCTGGAACACAAGAATGCTGCTTACAAATTTTGATCCTTAACCCAAAGGTTCTTCTTCTACTTATAGAATGTAGAAGGGAAAATACAAATGGGAAACTCAACTGAACTAGAACATAAACAAAAAGTAAAGATAACATTTGGCAATCATCTCCCTCTAATTCCTCTTCAAGTGACATGCATCGGGTCCATATTCAAACTTATACACATATGTCACTTAACTAATAGAATCGTTCCACACAACTTAAAGTAATGGTTTCAAAACCAATAACTTTAAAGTTTTACAATTACATCCGGGAACGTGGAAAATAGAAGAAGAAAGAGTAGAAGAAGAAAGACACACCAGTTGTAACATCTACATCTTTTTGTTTTGATACTGAATATACTTGTTGAACATGTAATTTAGAATCTTCCCATCTGTCTTAGCCACAACTTCCTTTTCTGTCCTAAATTACAGTAAGCCTTCATTCAATACCCTGATACATGCTTCCACATTCTCCAAGCTAGGCCTGAACTTATTAATATCTGACTGTAGTGCCACCAATTTATTGATGAAATTCATCGTGAAAGAACTAATAGCTCCATCAATTCTCCCTTACACCATCAGAAGAGATCCTTCCAGGGAATTAGGCACTTTGCTAGGAATGGTCCTTGTGTATGAAGTAACGTTCCCGACCACTTCCTCATTAGTGAAAGCAATGACATTGTCTAGTAAAGATGATGCCATACTCTCAAGTGCCTGCATCCTTTTCAGCATAATTATGTAGATCTCCAAATGGAAAGATACTGCAAACTCAAGTTGCTTCCCCTTCTCAATGAATCTATCAGGCACAATCCATTCTGCAATCAACACCTCTATCGAAAGCTTATTTATTTCAGCCAAATTATTTAGGTTACTCAAAGAATCTGTGTTCATATCTATCATGCTTGTCACCAGTTGCTTCACCAGATTTGATGCATCTTTCATAACCTTAAGGAAGGTTGGCACCTCTCAGAGTTATCGAAGTTTGATGAATGATCGAGACTTTTCCATTCATCGATAGCTTTAACCTAGTTACTTGCATCTTCCACTTCCTGCATCAGATGATCACTCACCTACTTTTGCACTAAAATTGGCTGAGTGGAAGATTTAACAACCTTGGTAATGATCTTACACAACTGAGATACCTACTTCTGAAGTTCAACTTTCTTTGCCTTTTCTTTTTCAAGCCTAAGGAATAAAGCATCTATCAATGTCTGCGTGTCCTACTTTAATCCTTCTATGGTGGCTTCACCTATGGGTACTGTGGTTATTATTATATCTTCTGTTGTGAGCTCATCCTTCTTCTTTCCTTCTATTGGAACTAACACCTCAGAAAAATTCTTCCCGACTCTTCAAGATCAACCTTGAAGTTACCTTAGCAACTTTAGGTTTTTGTCTTTTCCACCTAGATAATGAGACATTTGAGTGTACCACTATCTTGTGCTATGATTCCTCAAATTCCATGTACGAGTCATGTTCCCATCTATAGCTTCAACATTTCTTAGGAAGAGTTAATTTTCTCTCAACGGAGGAAGCCTCTATGGAACCAACTACGAAAAGCCAACCATTAGCGATAAATTTCTTATTAGATAATGAGACTTTTCTTTGAGTGTACTTTCTCCTTATGCTTCCTCTTGTCTATGAATTCCTCTCCATGCTTCATCAAGGCAATATCCTCATCAAAACTACTACGGTGTTGTGGTTGTCATCCTCGAATTATCAAAAGACAAAGCTCTTTCAAATTACTGCATCATCTTTAAGATCCGTAGGTATCCGTGCTGCTTCAACATTTCTTCGGGATAAGAGTCTTTCTAACCTGGAGTGGCTTTGAGGAGAAAAGATGAATGTTGCGCGACTACGGAGGAATGGTAGTATCCTATTGAGGTATGCCGGGAAGTCTTGCTCGTGAAGTACTTGATGTTGGAAAAGTCGGAACTAGCACCATCCACGAGTTTCCTTCTGACTCCACATGATAGAAGTGATCTTCTCTTTTGAATGAGACCTTTTGTGCACTTTAATCTTTTCTGGGGGCCTTCTGCTACTTTCTCCTTCGAGGTATGCTTCCTCTAGAGGAATCTCTTATCTCACCCTATTAGTGTTTAGATCATTTTCTAACATGTAAAAATCCATTTCTGTGATTTGATTCATGAATTTGTGGATGCTTCATCAAGGCAATATCCCTTGAAAATGCATATACTTGATTTGAAGTATTTTGAATCTGTAAGTACAAGCTGCTCACCAATGTTGTCATTAAGACCTTTCCTCGATTTCAATGGTCTGATCAACCACATCCATGCATGGAATTTTTGAGTGTTAGCTCACCATTTAAAGTGACAATTTGGCAATATCTATCTCCTCCCATCTGGGCCTTCATGTATCTTGATTCATTATGCCCACACACGGTCAACTTTATGTTTTTCCCACCTATGTGTCAAATCCGTATCTAATAGTAGCCCATCATCTTTAAGATCGTGGTATCCAGTGTCTTCCTAATCTCAAACTAAGTCTACATGATGAATTCTTGCACGGGCTATGCCATTGTTCATTGTAAAAGGTCACGCATGAGACCCTCTTCCCTGGATGTTGATCAATCCAGAAGAGGTGCTTTTCCTTGCTTTCGAAAACTTCAAATGCATGAGTGTGTTCATCCCCCTGTTTTTTGGTGTTATCTACCTCCCTTTTTAGCTTAGGTTTCCCTTTCATGCATATCCTTCTCTCCTATTGGTCCTTTAGAATCCCTTTTTCTAATAGAATAGTAATGAATAAAGATGGCAAATTGGAAGTTGCATTTGATTTTAATTATAAAAGTAGTTTAGTAGTAGAAATAGTTTTGTTTGCAGAAAGTCGACCTATCTCACCTGATCAAGTACACTTGAAGATAATTGCAAGTCCCTTAACCTAGGCGCCAAACTTTGAAGCTTTACGGCGTTGAAAACATCTTCTTATCTGCAAAATTCCTCCTTAATTGGGCACCAAATTTGCCGAGCTACTCTTCCTTGCTAAAGAAATAATTAATTTTCCTTAAAGCCCTAGTTTATCTCGATTAATTATTTCTCCTCCTAGTGCAATTTTGAGCTTAATTAATTAATTAAATGTTTTTCTCTTGATTTGGGCACCTATTTTGTGCATGTGACATGGTTGTCATTAAGTAAATTAAAAGAGATTTTGGAGTCCACTTTATCACAATCGTTTTGACCTCATCCACTAAAAATAGGAATTCATCATTAAATGATCTTGTATGACTCAATATGGGTAGTTACATGAAGGGGCCTAAATTATATTTATTTAACTTTAGAATTCATTTCTAAATTCCCTTAGGTTGATGATGGGTGGAATTTAATTAATTAATGGAAAGTTGCCCCTCTATTGGGAAGGTGCACTTTTGACATGGCCCATTTCTATTTTTAAAGTCAATTTTCAATGGATTAGCCTGCCGCCATCCCATGATCCACTTAAGTTGTTTGACATAACACAAAATGAGGGTAAGAAATCCCATCAATGCCTTAAGTGAGTAACACATGAGAATTTTCACCTACTAGGCGAGAAGGATGAGGAGTCCATTGTGACTTAATTTTCTGTTTCCTGGGAAAAAAACAAAGAGAAACCTAGCACAAAATTTTGAGTGATTTACTTGTGGTTTGTGTTCATTGCCAAGTTTAAAACCATATATCCCAAAATGCGACATTCCTTTAAGAAGCTTTTTCCCTTATATCGAGAGATATTTAGGACAAATTCCTTTTTTTTAACCATAGGAAAGAAATGATTAATGGTGACCTAATTTTATAGAAAACTTAAAAATAAAGAAAACACCAAAAATGCAAAATGTTGCGCTAAGTCATGATTGATTCATGTTTGGAATATAGAATATTGACATATAAGAAGAGTCAATTTGCCTTAAACGGGGCTCAAAATAATTAAATGATTAAACCCCTCAACATATAAAAGGGCATCTAGGTATTTGACACTGACTCCATGGGAATATCTCAATGCAATAACACTTTATGGCAATAAAAACACAAAACAACCCATTATTTTAAAAGTATGAATTTTTTTACATAGGGTAGTCACATATTTAGGGTGCTAGGGACACTAGTTGGCTCCGTTTGTGGACATATTTTCTTATCAAAATGACAAGGGAAAAGATGAGATCCCTAGCATGTCTAGTTTCGTATCTTTTCCTTTGGGCATAGGGTCAAGCAAACAAAAATAACACAACACAAAAAAAAAGAAAAAACAAACAAAGTTTTATTTATATACATATAGGTTTTACCCTGCTTTTTATGTCAGGAACAACTTCAAGTGTTGCCCATTGAAAGGCAACGGCAATTCAACTCCATCATGATGGGAAAGAATGAAGCTATTTGCTCCAGCGATCTTTTTAATCACAAAAGGCCCTTTCCATAGTGAATCGATTTTCGTTCATGCCTTTTGTTTCTCTTCTTTTGTCCCATAAAAGGACCCAGTCATTGATTTCAAACTTTCTTTCCCTGGCCTTTTTGTCGAAGATAAATTTCACCTTCTTTTGATGCTCTACCAATCTATCTGTGACTTGAGTTTGTACCTCCCCAATTCAATCAGATACATTATCCTTTTTTCAATAACATCATTGAATGTAGAACCAGGGCTCTAGAAAGTTGTAGGGCAGGCAGTTCCAAGGTAAGAGGCAACTCTGTGTCTCTTCCATATAATAGCTGAAAAGGGGACATGCCTATAGCCCTCTTTGGTGTAATCCTATCTACCCATAATGCATCAAATAACTTCTTATGCCAAGTTCTTTGATTCTCAGTTACTAGCTTTCGCATGATAGTCACCAAATTTTTGTTACTTGATTCAGCCTGACCATTCCCTTGTGGATAGTAGTTGGAGGAATGTACCAGTTGAATCCCATGAGTGTAGCAGAAATCAACCAGCTCCTCAGAAGACAAATTTGGAGCGTTGTCTGCTACTATTTTATTAGGTACGCCAAACCTGATAACAATATTTTCCTTTATAAAATTACACACCTCCGTAGAAGTGGCGTTCTTAACAGGAATGGCTTCTACCCACTTACTGAAATAATCAGTAGTTGTCAGAATATAGTGATGACCGGCACTAGAGGCCGGGTTGAGCATACCAATAAAATCCATTCCCCATTGCTGGAAAGGTTCTTCAATTACAATTGGTTTTAAAGGTAATGCGAGACAATTTTACACACCCAACAAAGTGTTGGCACGCTTGGCACTTAGATACCCACTCTGCAGTATCTTGAAAAAGTGTGGGCCAATAATACCTTTCTCGGAGGATCTTGTGAGTAGTGACTTGGGATGAGAAATGACCACTGCAAGCCATGTTATGAAATTATTTTAAGAGCTGATCCTGCTGAGCTTTATCTACGCATCAGAGAAATACACCATCAATCCCTCTTTTGTATAAACCATTATCTCAAAGAACAAAGTCTTTGGATTTTATTTTAATAGTACATTTCTCTTTTCGAGAAATTTGATCCGGACATTCTCCATAAGTCAGAAAATAGGCAATGTTACTATACCACTCTTCCACCAGATCTATAAAAAGGACCATAGGCAAATCTTGATCTCCCTCTGGCGTTGTTGCTTTCATCTCCGTCATCAATTCGCACAGACCTCTTCCTCGAACCAACTTTGTAGGTTTGATATCCAGGTCATATTCTTGAACTTTTGTCACCCATGTGCCTCTTAACAACCCTAACTCTTGTTGGGTGAGGATAGATTTCACTGCAGTATCTGGAACCAGGACCACAGTATGTGAGGAAAGAATATAGTACCTGAATGCTTTACACGCCTTTACCACTGCATATGCATGCTTTTCAATTGGTGTATATTTCAACTCATAATATTTGAGAGGCATGCTCATGAAATAAATGGAGCTTCTACATCCTCCTGATTCTTATGCATCAAGATTGCTGACATGGTGTGATTGGAGGAATAATAGTAAAAAATAAATTCTTACTAAAATCGGTGTGAGACGAAGACTGGGGCTTTTGACAAAGCCTCTTTAATTTTCTTAAAAGCTTCCTTCCTTTGCTGATCCATTTGAAATCTTTTGTATTCTTCATCATATTTGAGATATGACAAGTCAGCTCAGCAAAGTCAAGGATGAATCTCCTGAGATAATTAACTTTACCAAAGAAAGAGTGAACCCCTTTTTTAGATGTTGGTAATGGCAACATCTGAATAGATTTGACACGTTTTGGATCTATCTTGGTTCCTTCCTTAGAGATAATGTGTCCTAGTAGCTTTCCTTCTATTACAACAAAGATAGATTTCTTAGGGTTCAGAGAAATACCATGTTTGTGGAATTACATGAAAACCTCCTCCAGATTTGATATGTGTGCACATCTATTCTTGAAAAAGACTATCGGATCATCAAGGTACACCACTATGCTTACGTCCTTGATATGAGAAAAAGATAAATCCATAGCTCTTTGAAACATAGCTCCAGATTGATCAAACCGAATGGCATTTTCGAAAAGCAAAAGTTCCCCAAGGTGTAATGAACGTCGTTTTGTATTGATTTTCTTCAGACACCTTGATTTGATTGTAGCCTGAGAAACCATCAAGCATGGAAAGCATTTAAAATCTAGTGACCACCTGCAGAGTGTGATCCATGATGGGGATGGGGTAGTTATCTTTCAATGAGGCTTGATTGATGTTGTGAAAATCTACGCACAACCTAATCTTGCCACTCTTCTTTCTCACAAGAACTATGTTGGCTAACCATTCAGAGTGATGTATGGGATAAATTATCTTTGCATCTAACATCTTCTAGATCTCTGCAAAGATAGTCCCAAAAATAGTAGGGTTATGCCACTGCAGCTTTTGCTTGAAAGGATTTTGTTCTGGTTTTAATGGGATGTAATGTTGAACTTCTGCAGGCTGATATGTTTTAGATCTGGTAAGACCAGGAAAAAACATCCATGTATTTCTTAAGAAGCTCTGTAAATGCTTCTCTTTCTGTCTCTGAACAACACTTTCCCAAATTTACTAATTTGGGGTCATTGCTTGTTCCCAAATTTAGTAACTGTGTATCGGAGGAAGAACCTTCCCCACTTTCTTCATTCTTTTTAAGCATCTAATCATGCTTGTCAAACATTTCCTGAAGAGATACCAAGCCTTTAGGAATTTTATTTCCCTTTAGCTGGATAATCTCCTAACTTCCTGAGACATCTGCATCCATTTCTCCCATAGTAGTTTGTCTCGGAGGTGAGTTTCTTCCCTCATAGTAGATCTCTTGAAGTTGTCCTTTTGTTGGAGAAATGTAACAATCTGCTTGTCATCGTTAAAAACTGTCATTGTTGGACGTTGTCAGGAACCTTGGGTGGAAGACCATCTCAACTTTGTAATCCCCCTGTCTAAAAAATGTGGGAGGCTGATCTGGATTTAACAAAGCTATAGTTACTACAAGTGAATCAGCTCTAGAATTTTGTTCTCTCGGAATGTAAGATACTGAGAAAGCTGAAAAATCCAGGATAGCAGAGTAGACTCGATCTTTATAATGCCAAATTTTTCCTTTTTACTTGGTAGAGACCTCTTATCTGCTTAACAATCATCTCAGCATCTCCCTTTTCATGTAAGAGCTTGATTCCCATTATTCTTGCCTCCTCCTTACCTAATAGCATTGCTTCATACTCTGTCACGTTGTTAGTATTTTTGAACATCAATTTGAAAGAATGTGCATGCACCTTTCCCTTAGGAGAAACAAGAACAATGCCCACACCAGATCCAAATGAACAACAAGCTACCATCAAATTCCAGAGACCAAACCTTATTATCAATTTGATGTGGTTCTTGAATCATAGGTTGGATTTCTTCTTTATCCATTTCTAGATAATAGACTCTTTGATCAAATTCTTGAAACAAGATATGAGATCTAGGATCTTTAGACTTCGATACTGTGTACTTGGATTTCTTTTCAGGTTCTAACTTCTGATTAATTCCCTTGATTGGTATGTGTGCACAAGACCAATCCATCTTGACTTCTCTGCCCAACTCTTTACAGAAATTTCTACTTAAAAGCATGCCATAAGACACTGGGATGTCTGCTATGAGGATAGTCATTTTTAATCTCTTGTCTGGGAAAGAAGCAAGTACTGCTTGTGCATCTTTGATTTTCCCAACAAGAGGCACTTTCCTTTCCATTGAATAATATCTTTTGATGGTTTTTGTCAATGTGAGACCCAAGGCATCAGCAACTTTGGTAGGCATGACATTGTCGAAGCTCCGAGTCCAAAATGTAATTGCTCAATTTGTATTGTAATAAGCAATGACACATAGAATGGCTCGATCCTCTCGGAGGTGGAGGAGAAGAAGTAGAAGGAGAAGATCTTGCAGCCGCATTATTTGAAAGAAGAATAATCTTTGGACATGATAAGATACCCGTGAAGTATTATTTGTTGGAGGGTTGGGACCATTAATTTACACATACTTGACCAATCTATTTAGTTGATCAAGAAATGCCCTCAAATACTCAGCTTCTGACATTTAGACCTTGGTATTTTTAATGTGATCAATAATGTCAAAATATTGACTTACTTCAGTCGGATGCACGTTGGCCCTTTGTTGTGAATTGAAAGAATTTGCATGCTTATCTTTGGGAGCTAATGAAGAAGGTAGTGTACTACCTCTTTTTAGGATAGTAACATCTGGCCCAAGATCTTCTCTTTCTCTTCTTTGGCCACTTGTGGATGCTTTAGCATTTTGGTGTGTCGGGACCTTGTGAACACTGCAAATGTGTGACCATCAGAATATTCAAAAGATTCATAATAGCCCTCGTCAGATTCGTAGTCCAAGTAACCAATGTTGGAGTCACAGCGGGATCTACAAAGTCCTCATCATCAAATGATTCATCAATGCCTAGATCTTCTTCATTAGTTTCCAAGTTATTCCTTGGAGCAGCTTCAATTTCAACTACGTTGTGGTGCAGCAACAAGTCTATTTTGATTTTTATTTTGACCATTAAAGGTCCGAGTAGGAGCTATTCTTGAAGGGGTCGCATTTCCTACTTGAGATATCTGCTTCTTGATTTGCAGCATATCATTAGCCAATCTTTGCAGCAAAGGATCTGAAGTACTTGAAGAAGCTCCATCACCTTTGTGGGGTGATTGTTTGATTTTTCCAGCCATGATTAAGTCATCTTCAACCTCCATGGTAGCATTTTGTGCTTCAAGTAGATTCACAGGTCTTTCCCTTCGTAGTTGATATCCAACTTGGGCAACAGAGCGTTTATAAAAAATGTCTTTTGATTTTCATCACTTAATGCGGCAGAAGTGGGGATTTTATATAAAATCCTTTGGAACCTTGCAATAAAGTCTCGCATGTTCTCACTTGGCTCCTTCTTTAATTGCGTCAGTTGAGTAATCAATGTGCTAGCATCTTCTGCAGGCTTGAATCTTTTCAGAAATTGTTCACGCATAGTGGCCCAGTTGGTTATGGTGCCATGATCTAACTAATATAACCATTCACCAACCAAGTCATGTAAAGTCTCAATGAAGAGTCGAGTGAGACATCTTCATGCTCCACTGCAAGATATGAAGAATGATGCCAAATGATCATCTGGATTTTACTTCCATCTCCAAAGAATTTTGGAAAATTATTCTGGATCCTTTAGGCAGATCATGCATAGGTGGAGTCAAATTCAGTGGCCCAAAAGCTGCTCCCCATGGGACAGGTACTATCCATTTCTGATTTTGATTCTAGTTCTTCATGATGATTGGGGCACGTTTTCTTCTTGTGTATACTTGGTGAATAATTCCAGCCACCGGATTATACTAAAGATGATCGGATCGGATGAGTGTGCACTCTCCTTCTTTGTGAGAGACTAGATCTGCGGCTTCTAACTTGAGGAGGATGATTGAAGTTGAATTTCTCCTGCAATCTGAAGAAATGATCCGTCCTTCCTTGTGCCTTCATAGATCAAGTGAATGGATGTTCAAATAGGTTGAGAATTGTATGGAAAACACTCTGATCTTCAAAAGATAAGCTTTGATCTGCAAAGATAGTTGTTCCCCAGTAGAGTCGCCAAAAACTGTTGGCTAGATTTCTGCATAGCTGAAAACCTAGGAAGTCATGAGATAAATATCCCTCATTTACCAATGAGGCTCTGTGTAATATTTTTCAATAAAATATGCTAGTATCTATTTTGGGGTTTTACTTTAACCATGCAGCTCATGAACCATAGTTGTATAGTTTTGCAGCAAGTAAGCAGTTATTAAAGAAATGAAATATCTAAAGAAGAAGGAAATAATAAAACATAGGAAAGAAAGAGGGAAGATGTGCAACCCAATCAATATATTACAGAGTTGATTGCATGCACATAGACAAGACCAATAGATATTAACACTTAGAATTTTAAACAAAGGTAGCTTTCAAATCTAGATATAAGATAACACAAAGTTTATAAATACATCTAATACAATAAGCTAGAAACAAAAGGCACCGTGACACAAAGTTCTCTAGATATCTACTCCGTTCTATTCCTTTGCTTTAAATAGCTATCAGGGGCTTCAGCACAAAGTCTGGAACACAAGAATGTTGCTTACAAATTTTGATCCTTAACCCAAAGGTTCTTCTTCTACTTATAGAATGTAGAAGGGAAAATATAAATGGGAAACTCAACTGAACTGGAACATAAACAAAAAGTAAAGATAACATCTGGAAATCATCCCCCTCTAATTCCTCTTCAAGTGACATGCATCTAGGTCCATATTCAAACTTATACACATTTGTCACTTAACTAATAGAATCATTCCACACAACTTAAAGTAATGGTTTCAAAACCAATAACTTTAAAGTTTTACAATTACATCCGAGAACATGGAAAATAGAAGAAGAAAGACATGCCAGTTGTAACATCTACATCTTCTTTTTGTTTTGATACTGAATATACTTGTCAAACATGTAATTCAGCATCTTCCCATCTATCTTAGCCACAACTTCCTTTTCTGTCCTGAATTACAGCAAGCCTTCGTTCAATACCCTGATACACGCTTCCACATCCTCCAAGCTAGGCCCGAACTTCTCAATATCTGACTGCAGTGCCACCAGTTTACTGATGGAATTCATCGTGAAAGGCCTAACAGCTCCATCAATTCTCCCTTGCACCATCAGAAGAGATCCTTCCAGGGAATTAGGCACTTTGCTAGGAATGGTCCTTGTGTATGAAGTAACGTTCCCGACCACTTCCTCATTAGTGAAAGCAATGACATTGTCTGGTAAAGATGATGCCATACTCTCAAGTGTCTGCATCCTTTTCAGCATAATTCTACAGATCTCTAAACGGAAACATATTGCAAACTCAAGTTTTTCCCCTTCTCAACTGATCCGTCGGGCACAATTCGTTCTGCAATCAACACTTCTCTCGGTAGCTTATTTATTTCGGCCAAAGTACTCAAGTTACTCTCAGAACTGTGTTCATATCTATCGTGCTTGTCACCAGTTGCTTCAGCTGATCTAATGCATATTTCATAACCTTTAGGTGGGCTGGCACCTCTCCGAGTTGTATAAAAGCTTGACGAATGATCATACTTTTCCATTCGTCGATAGCTTTAACCTGGTTACTTGCATCTTCCACTTCCTGCATCAAATGATAACTCACCTGATTTTGTGCTAAAATTGGCTGAGTGGAAGATTTAGTAACCTCGGAAATGATCTTGCAAAACTGAGATACCTACTTCTGAAGTTCAACTTTCTCCACCTTTTCTTTGTCAAGCCTAAGGAATAGAGCATCTATCAAGGAATCCTTTTAGTGTGGCTTGACTTATGGGTACTCTGGTTATTGTTATGTCTTATGCCATGAGCTCATCCTTCTTCTTTCCTTCTGCTGGAACTGATACCTCGGAAAACTTCTGCCCTGACTCTTCAATGGTCAACCTTGAAGTTACCTTAGCAACTTTAGGTTTTCTATCTTTTCCACCTAGATTCAGAAGCAGCTACAAGTTATGTCCCTCCAAGATGATTTCCTCTCTAGCCTCTAAAAATAAGCTGCGAAGCCAACCATTCTGAGAAATTTCTTCTTGGAGAATGAGAATTTGTCGAGTGTACCACTATCTCACGCTCTGATTCCTCTACATCTAAAAAAGCTGCTCTGATGTTGTGGTTGCCATCCTCTGAATTATCCAAAGACAAAGCTCTTTCAAATTCTGCCATCTGCAGCTTCAACGTTTCTTTAGGAAGAGGTGTTGAATGGAGTGGCTAAGGAGAAAAGATGAATGTTTCCAGATTCAATGGAGGAATGACAGTATCCTGTTGAGGTGCAACATTCAATGAAGTACTTAATGCTGGAGAAGTCAAAACTAGCACCATAGTAGTAGAAGTGATCTTCTCTTTTGAATGAGACCTTCTATGCACTTTAATCTTTTCTAGGCCTTTTGCTACTTTCTCCTTTGTGATTCCTCTTAAGGGAATCTCTTGTGATGAAATTTCCGTGATTTGATTCATTAATGCTTCATCAAGGCAATATCCCTTTGTCAACAACCAGTTTGAAGTATTGACCAAAACGGCAGCAAACCTTTCCTCAATCATATGGCAACTACCTACGCTCTCTGAAGTACAACTCTATCTCCTCCCATCCGATGGTATGTGTCAAGTAACATAGGCCCATCATCTTTAAGATCCATAGGTATCCATGCTAATCCAAAGTCAAACACTTTCTGCGTTGATAACCTACTGAAATATTTCTTTCTAACCTCGTACTCGCTTTTGCACTTCATCTAGAAATCTTCCAATGAAGGCACATGCATGTGTTCCTGGGAGATTATCTTCCTTGCCACTCCAAATGGATCGAAGTTCAACCATGTTAGGAAGAACTCTTGCTCGTACTCGAGAAGAACTCTTCTTTGGGAAGAATGCTCTGCAGCATTGTAATAGCCCATTGTGATCGGGAAAAAGCCTATAGACTTGTGTCGTTTCGAATGTAGGTCATGCATCTCCACGAGTTTCTTGCTCAACTCCATGATGACCAATCTATCACTCGGGTATCTGGGTAACTTAACTGGTTCTCCTGAAAAGCCGGTGACCCTAAGGTATGTAAAATCCGCAAACTAGATGAAGATACTACCAATCCTAGACACAGCTTCCCACGCTTCCTTGCCCTTTGTATTGGCATTTAGATCGTTGTCCAGCCTACAAATGAATCCGTAGAAGAATCCATCGTTGACCACCTTGTAATCTTTATTGCATGCGGGTACAGTAAGTTGTGGATAGCACTCGAAAATAGGATCCTTGGAAAGAACACCATGTCTATCCAGCTTGGAGAAGACACCCTATGAAGTTCTGCGCATATACCAAATACGAAGTCATTTTGAAGTTGTAAGTATGCCTCACATTTCGGAGCTGCTCACCAATGTTGTCACTAATGATTTCTGACCAATTGATTATTGAATCTGATTTTTTGATTTCAATGGTCATGATGAAAGCATACATCCCTATGTGGAATTTGTGACCATTAGCTTCACCATTTATCCTGCATAACAATTTGGCAATATCATCCACCTCTTGTACTAGATTGGATTGTGGAAGAGTTCTTGGGAACTTGGAAGGAGATCTGGGCTTCTTCATGTATCTTCTATTCATTATGCCCACACAGTCAACTTTATGTTTTTCACACCTATTGTCGGCATCCTATATGCTAATAGTAGTCACCACCTATCGTGCATTAGAATCTTCAGACAATAATTGATTAATTGTGCATCCAGCTGGATTATTGTCTTCCCCGCAACATCTTAGACTAATTTGGATAATGGATTGTAAGAACTAACACATTCCATGACAATTCTTTGCAATCAGGTTGTGAATGGAAATCGTTGTAGCTTGAATAATTCCACTACTTTTGACTACACGCATGAGAGAAGTCTTTCCAGCTCTGGATCTATTAATCAATTCAGAAAGAGGTTCTGGACGTAGATTTGTATCTCAATGTCAACAAACTTAGAAGTGATGCATGACTCTGCTTGAGCTTTCTTTTTCATCTTGCTTTGCCATGGCCGAATCTGTCTTTGTCTGAGCAATTCTTTTTCTCTTTATTCGGCCGGAATTCTTTACAACCGGTGTAGATCTGGAGATTTCTTCAGATTCGGAGGATATGTTCAATGTATTGGACATTGATTTAAGCTCCCTTTCACTTATAAAAGCACATGTAATGAATTCTGCAATTAATTCAGACAAAGATGGCAACTGGAACATGAACACTTGATTTTAATTATAAAAATCTGCATATATCAAGCTTTTGCCCCAAAATTTGATGTTTTGTTTGCATGTAAAGCAAGCATGAATTTTATCAACTTCACCTGAGCACCTGTACCACTATGTAGACAATTAATCAAACACAAATCAAGCTCCTTCAAACCTAGGTGCCAAACTTTGAAGACTTACAATGAAAAACACCTTCTTCTGTGCAAAATTCCTCCTTAATTGGGCACCAAATTTGCTTGGGCTGCTCTTCCTTGCTAAAGAATTAATTAATTCATCCTTATGGCAGCCCATGCTTATATAACCTTCATCATTCTATAATTAATTATTGCCCCTCCTATTCTTGGCAGTTAATTAATTAATTAACATGTTTTTTCTCTTGATTTGGGCGCCTATTTTGTGCATGTTCATGGCTACCATTAAATAAATTAAATTTATTTAATTTTAGCTCTCTACTTCCAGTCCACTTTGACTTCACAGTGTGCTTTGACCTCATCCACTAAAAATAGGAATTAATTACATCAATTAATACTTTAAAAAGTATTATTCCTCCTCAATATGGGTCGCACTTTTTGACATGAAGGGGCTGCATTAAATAAATTATATTTATTTAATTTTAGAATTCTATTTCTAAATTCCTTATCCTCTTCTTCTTTGTTGACTTTTCTCCATGCTTGGGCGCCAAATTTGGAAAAGAATTTAATTAATTAATACCATTAAAGTTGCCCCTCTATTCCAAAAGGGGTCACACTTTTTGACATGGCCCATTTCTATTTTTAAAAGCCAATTTTCAATGGGATTATTCACCCTGCACCGCAGCTCCAAAAATCCCATGATCCACTTAAGTTGTTTGACTTTCATAATGGGATTATTTACCCTACAAGGCAGGTAAGAAATTCCCATCAATGCCTTAAGTGATTTTCTTTTATTTCACAATGAGAATTTTCACCCTGCAAGGCAGGTAAGAAATTCCCGCCTGCCTGGTGCCTCTAATTTTCCTATTTGTGACTTAAGTGGTGTTGCTTCCATGGGAAAAAGCACCTGCTAAAGCGAGTTCAAAATTCCCACACTGCGCCCGCTTACTACCAAAAATCCCATTGTAACTTAAAACCTTCTTTTCCCAAAAATGTGACCTACCTAGAAGAAGCTTTTTCGTGCATGACTTCATCTTTTCAGAGAGAACTATACCTCCTATGACAAATTCCTTCTAGCATAACGTCCATAGGTGATCTCCAGATACTCAGGCAAGATATCAGATTAAATCGGTAAAGGAATTGATTTAGAGAAATTTCACATAAAACAAAATGGAAAAACACCAAAAACACAAAATGTTGCCAGAAGTCACAGATAAAGCCCAGGATTCATTCCTGGCTACTAGAATATGGGAATATTGACATGTAAGACCACAACAGGGTTAAACCAGAGCACAATTTGCCTCAAATGGGGCTCAGAATAATTAAATACAAATTTCCCGCAGGTAAACCCCAACGATAGAATATAACGATTTTGGGCATCTAGGTATTTGGTGAAATTGGCTAATATGACTCCATGGGAATATCTCGACGCAATCTGAGACATTTCTAGCATAAAAACACAAAACGACCCATTATTTTAAAAGTACAATTTTTTTTTACATATGGCGGTCCCAGTTTCGGGGTGAAATATGGGGACACCGATAATTGTAAAGGGACTCCTCTATTTCTTAATTGAATGTTGGAGAATTGTTATTGTAACGTTGTGTACATTATTTTTCTCCTAATTATATGAATTCATGAATAAAACATCTATGTTTTTTCGAAGTGTTAATTACCTTTGATCATACATTCTTCTTTTCTATTTATAATTGAACAATGATATTAAAGTGTTTTCTCCTTTTCCTTATGTGATGCTCTAATAATAAGACTTTGTGTTGAATGTTGGATCAAAAATTTTGTTGAATGTTGGTGTATATGGAATTTTTTCCATATCTATATGGCTTCAGGGCTCGTGAATAATTTTTGCTTCCTATTTGATGCATTTATTATTATATCCTACCCTTCATGTGATAGAGAGATGGTTTTATGTTGTGTTTATGTTTGAGATATCCGATAGTTTTATGGGTTTATTCTATTGTAGATTTATTGTTAAAAGCACCAAAAATATAAATACCTCCATGATACAAAGGAGTTACCTCTCTCAAACGTAGAGGAACATCACCCTGTTGATAGGTAATCTTCCACAATTATTGATGATTTCATGTCACTTCCATTGGGAAAATCAAAATAATGTAAAACGACATTAAATTTTGCCAACATGACTTGATAAACTCTTACATTATCAACATATATTTAGTAAATCATAACCATTGAGCATATATATATATATATATATATATATATATATATATATATATATATATATATATATATATATATATATATATATATATATATATATATATATATAAGAGAATTAAGTGATTGACCTTATATTATTAATGAACACAAGCCACAAGTCAATCTTAACCCTTTACGATCCAAGTATTTCTCTTTATTCACATTTTTGACTTGAGAAGATTCACCTCTTTCCTTCTCATCCTTATTGGGCTTGGCATGTGTTTTCACACACCTTTTTGATCAATTTCATGAATCATATTGTGGCCCAAAGAGCATCGTAGGCCCAAATGTAATCATGTGTCACCAAAAAGATAATTTATTTCAATTTTTTGTTGCATTTGTAGACACCCATAATTACGCCCAAACAATTTAAATACTTAAATTGCGCTAATTATCCCCTTTCTCGCAGATCGACGACATATCGTCAAAAGCGCTCATATTCCCTCTTGTTGTCGTTAATTAATTACAATACGTTAATTGATTAAGCTGCCTATCCAGCTAACAACCTAATTAACGACCTTCCGTTAATTATTTACCCCTTCTATCTAGACTAATTAATTATTATTAATTAATTATCTTTCACTTCATTTAACTAGTAAATCAATATTTAATTCATTTAATCCCCTCCTAATAGCCTAAATCGTACTAATATTCCCCTAATAGCTTCTATAAGCTTACATCTACCTATTAATTAATCACCTTTGATTAATTAAAACACCCCCAACTCCCACGACTTGCTAAGCATAAATTAAACCCTTCTAAAGTAAGGTTGCCTTTAATAAAGTAACCTTATCCATTCCTAATCATGTTTTACCTTTATCCAGGGATGAAGTGTTTCCTTTATTATATAAGAAGCCCTCCTACCTTTATACCTACACCTAAACTTCTTAAGAGAGCCAATGCAAAGCATATAACAAAGAGACTAAGAGCTTGCATTTTGTCTTCTTGAGAGGTCACCATTGTTAAGAGCTAAGCTTCCTGTTCTTGCATTTTTAAGGATCAAACAAGCAATTTTTGATTGCCATTAGAGCTAAATAGGTCCATGCATTTTGTTGGTAATCTAGGAGAGTAGAGATTTTAAATAGCATGCTAGTTTTGATCTTATGTTTTCAAAGTTATAATGTTAGTTTAGATCTTGTTTAGCTCTTTATCTTGATGGTTCTTATGCTTTGTTTTAGCTAGATTGTAGAACTATTTTAGGTGGTAGTTCTTGCTCCATTTGATTTAGCATTAAGCAAAGTACACATGCACACATTTGGCACACCCGGTGGGACACTTAGTCCCATGGCATTTTAGTTTAAGTTTCATTGTTTTGGCTAATTTTTGATATGCACATGTAGTAATTAATGTCTATTTTCTTAGAATTTTTGCTAATTTGATATGTGTAACTTCATGTTCATAGCCATCATTTTAATGGGTAATTGCCATTCTTAAGCTAACTTGTCAAAATTTGAGATATTGTGAGTTTTCTTGTGTTTTTTGCCGTATTTTGGTTGCAGGTCTGGCGTAGGCACATTTTTAGGAGCACAGGCGCGGTTTTTGTGGTGCACATGCCTCTCTAGTGGCACAAGCACACTGTCAAAACCTAGTTCTCTATTTACCGACCTTGGCACATGCACGCTAACCCCGACGCACACACCCTAACCAAGCGCAGATGCACTAACTTGGGCGCAGACGCCATTTCATATTGTACCTTCACTCTGAAACCTTGTCATATTGGCGCACACACCCTAACCAGAGTGCACACGTTATTTTAGTGGCGCAGACACATTTTTGGTGACACAGATGTTTTGTCGAAATCTGGAGTTGTTTTATAAAGCAGTGGCGCACATGTTTTCTGGTAGCGTACACATTTTCTGGTAGTGTACATGCTTTTGGTGGCGCACATGTTTTCCCTGGTAGCGTGAGTGTTCTATCTATTTTTCTATTTGTTTTTCTCGAAGGTGGCACATACATTGTTTTTGTGGTGCACACGCCTCTCTGGTGGCGCAGGTGCATGGTAAGAAAAAAATACACAGAGTGGTGCATGTATTGTTTTCGTGGCGCACATGCCTCTCGGAGTGGTGCAGTGCTTTTGTAATTTGAAAAAACGCAGAGTGGCGTATATGCCCTAACCAGCACGTAGGCACTAAAAAAGGGGTGCATGTGTCATTTCATATTTTTGAAATTAATGTGTTGAGGTTCTAACATTCTTGCAAGTTTTATCTAATCATATACTTGTCTTTGCAGTTGTTTTTACATGTTTGTACTTGATTAGATAATATTTTACATTATTTACTTATAGGAATAAGATTGTGCATGCTCTTCCCTCGCGTCCCTTGGGGCGATCTTGGGAATCAGAAATGATTCTTAATTCCTTTTGATGCTTTGAGGTTGTTAGGAATATTTGAGTTGGAATTGGTTAACTTGGCGTAGTTGAATTAAAGTGTTTTTCCATTTTGATATCTTTTTGGATTTTTGAAGACATCACATATGCTCTTCTCTTGCATCTTAGGACGATCTGGAGAATCAAAAATGGTGCCTTCTCTTTTGATGGAAAACTACTTAAAATCATCATACATGACCAAAACGCCATCGCTTGTCAAAGAAACAGAGGAATCAAAACAAAAGTAAAAAAACTACTAATACAATTGTTATACAGGTTGTCAAATGGTGTTTGAGCAAACCACATCTAATTAAAAAAGATAAAATGAAAAACATATTCAAAACACTCTTGTATTGCAGATTTCGGAAAAGGGCACGTCCCTCTCCACTCAACTGGAACATAACCCCTTTGGCATAGCGCCTTAAGATACAATAATGGGGGTGGTTCTAGGAACCCCAAAGTAGTCCATACAAGAGGGAACCTTGTGGATGAAACGGGAAGTGCTCCGCACTACCTATCCGACTAGTGATTCCTTTGTGAGATAGATACAAGTTGTCCCTACGCAACCCTTTTAAGTACATGATGGATGATTTTATTTGCCTACTATGTTTGAAGGGGGAAAAGTCGAGATACTCCCAAACTAGTTAGTGTGACTTTTTGGGTAAATTGTCCCGCTCGTGGATAGTCTTTGTAACACCTAGGATGAGAGAACCACCTAGGAAACTATACTTTGGCCATGAGCCCACTTTGACCATTCTAAAATAGTGTTGAGTTGTGAACCATCTTTGTATTGCGAAACGTGTGACACCTTACTTTTCGCTCGTTTTTACTTTCTTTAGGGTGAGGCTAAACTATGCCAAAGTGAAGCCAACATTTTTCATCCCTATTTTGATTTTGCTTCCTTCACGTTCTTTTGACACTTTGTTGATCAAAATAAGGGTGACTACCTTTGTGTTACCAATCGACTGTTTCTGTTACTTTTATGTCCATTTACGCCCATCCATGTTTTTGCGGTGGGTAAGTTAAACGTTTAAAGTGTGCAGAGGCATATTCACGTCATTACGGCCATTGTGATCTTGATATGTCGACACTAAAATTTTCCTCCATAATTTCTATTTCATTAATGTATGTATTAGGAATAGGATGTTGTTAAATATAATTAGTAGTAGCATTTGATAGAAGATAACGGCACCGTCAGTACGGTGTTGCCAATAATGTGGAGTACGGTAACAGTCAAAGTACAATAGGAATGTTGTAAAAAGTAAATATTTGTCATAAGTTGTCCAAGTAATGTTAAAATGTCAAAGTTTGGGTAATTAGAGAAGTAGGGTCTACATGATTAGGAATTAGAAATATTATATTGGTAATAAGGACAAGGAGTGAGGTCATAAATATTTTGTGTATTATTTGTAAAAGTCTAAAAATGTGGAACCCATGTAAAATGATAAGGTTTATCTTATCTTAAAAGATAAGCTTACATGTGAGATAAGAGTTAAGGTATGGAATATGATTCGTCAGAGTGGATTTCTTATCCTATCTTAGAGATAAGATGGATAAGCCTGGAAGTTCTATAAATAGAGAGGCCACCCCCCTCATTTAGCATAGAAGGAAGTAGTGAGAAATATTGTAGGAAGTGTGCGAAGGAAGCCATCAGTTTAAAGGTGTGTTGAAGAAGCCATTAAGAGGTGTAATTGTAAAGTTTCTCCCATAGTCTTGGTGAAAGGCAAGTGAAGTCAATAACACTTGAAGTACCTCATGGGTGAGATTGTAACAATTTCATGTTAATATTATAATTTACTTTGATATTTCAGATTTTTCATCATTCTGTCTTATCATAGTCGATGGTATTCTTGTGTTATGTTGTTGTTTTGTTTCCAGATTACATCCACCAAACTAAAGGCTGTGCATTAGTAAATAATCATAGCACGAGGAGTTCCCGGTGAAGAATTATCATAGTGCCGGATTGGTGATGACATTTTGGTTCCGTTGCCGGGACCATTCCTCATTGGTGGATTTTCTGGAGAGATATTCCCACTTAGTCAAAAATCAATTGGAGGGTAACCTTGTTTTTACTGTGCATAGTAGTTACCATGGTAAAGTCATTTTTGCCATGAATAGTAGTTACCATGGTAAAGTCATTTTTGCTGGGAATAGTATTTACCGCAGTAAAGTCACTTTTTACCGTGAATAGTATTTACCGCAGTAACTTCACTTTTTACCGTGAATAGTGTTTACCACAGTAAAGTCAGTTTTTACTGCAGTAAGTCAAGTTTTACCATAGTTTACCGTGGTCATTTCTATTTTACTGTAGAAAGGTGTAAAGTCACTTTCTAGTATAGTGATTCCAATTATTTGTGCACATAAGTCTTGTTGATTGTACTTGTGGGTTGGTATTTCACGGTGGTTACTTTTGAAAATGGGAAAGATTCCTATTTTTTCAGCTCAATCTAATGAAGATGCTTCTTCTTTCATTCAAGAGTTTAAATGATCTTGTATTTGTAATGGCCTTATAAGAAGGGAACAATGGACTGAATTTTTTCCTACCTTTTTGGATGGTTCAGCACTTAGGTGGTTTGAAACACTAGGTGATAATGTGAAAAATTCATGGGATTTATTAACTGAAAGTTTTCTTGAAGAATTTGGTGAACAACAGAAATATGCAGATCTCATGATCGAGATCACAAAGCTATCCCAAGGAGAGAAGGAGAAGATAAGGGATTATCATGCTCGTGTTTTAGAGCTAAGGAGGAAGCTCGATGCCTAGATCCGGAAGGAAGGATTAGCGGATGGGTTGATGAATGGCGTGGATAATCTCCTATGTAAGCACTTCATTCTTGGGATGAAGCCAGAGATCAGACAATGAGTGAAGTATGACTACCCAGCTACCATTGAACAAGCAAAGGAGATTGCAAGAAGGCAAGAAGAAAGCATGGAAGAGGAGCCCAAAGAAATTGTTGCTAAAGTAGAGCCTACACCAGCACGCCTTTGGTCCGAGAATCCACAACCACTCCCGGTAAGCACAAATATTTCTCCTAGTACATCTACCGAGTATGAAGATCTACTCAAAAAGATGGGTAGTTAACTATTAATCTTCTTGAGGAAAAGAATTTAGTTCTCGGGGAGGAGATAGAGGTCCAAAAGAAATATTTCGAAGTTGTATATTATGGTTGTTATAAAAGGGTCATTATAAGTATAATTGTCAGATAGAGCTTCTACATCGGTAAAGGAGATAATGATAAAGGAAAAACACTGTGAATTCTTTTGATGTAGTAGATAAGAGCAGAAATAATGAAGTAGATGTGTTTGTAACAAAAAGAAAGAAAGAAAAAGATAATCAAGATGGAAATGATCCTAAGAAGATGAAAGGAGAAACTAGTAAGAAACATAGGAGAAGAAAGTTGGGTGTGTAGGATTTTTCGATTTCACAGGGCAATGACCATACTCCATCTTGGAAGATCTGTCAAAAGGCTCCGCAAATATTACATATGGTCAACTCTTGGCTATGTCTTTCGAGAAGAGGTGGGAGTTGCGAAGTGGACTCAATGCTCGACGAAGGAAAGAGGTTGAGGTCCCTGTTTTAGAGGCAGAGGCGGATCCCTCATGCTCCCAAGCTGAGGTACTATGTAATGGTATTTCAATTCATGATGTCTTAGTTGATGGAGGTGCTGCAGTTAATGTAATGACCGAGTCTGTAATGAATATGTTGGGTTTAAAAATTGATCGCCCTCAACACTTATGTTAAGGTCATTAAATAAAGAAAAACTAAACCAGAAGGTGTAGTTTCAAATGTGGCAATATCTGTTATGGGTGTTGTATGTGTGGTAGACTTTCAGGTGATGAAAAATGGTACTATTGCGTACCCAATGTTGTTGGGAAGACCATGGCTAAGGAGAGTTCATGCAAGAAACTACTGGAATGAAGGCTTCATGACACTTGGACGTGGTAGAGAGAGGGTGAAAATAAACGTGATCCCTCGGCATCATAAGGCAAAACCTATCGATTCAAGTGATGAAATTGATGATTGGACATCCTCTGATTACTCTAGTACCAGTGAAGTGGACACTGAAGATGAAGAAAATGAGGTTGATGTTTCAATCATGGATATCCTTCCAATCACACTAACTCATGACCCCATAAAATTATCTGAAGAAGAAGTTGATGATCGTCTCCAACAAATAAAGATTGGTGATGCTGTGATGGAGAGTGAGAAGGAATCCTACCTCCAGCTCTTTCGAAGGTACATACACATATTCACTTTTGATTACAAGGAACTCCGTCAAGTAAGTTGGGTAGAACATTCTATTGAAAGTGGTAGATGGTGTTAAGCCCATAAAGCAAATGCCATATAGAATGAATCCTAATTTTTCCAAGACTATAAAAGAATAAATAGATAAGTTGCTTGATGCGGGATTCATATTTCATGGAGAATTCATAATGGGTTTCTCCCATTGTGATCTCAATAAAAAAGAATGGGAAGCTACGCATTTGTGTTGATTACGGGGAAGCTCAATAAGGCAACAAAGAAGGATCATTACCCTCTTCCATTTTCGGATCGGATCTTGGACAAAGTAGCTGGCAGAGTGCTATAGTTTTTTGCTAATGGATATAGCGGCTACAAGTAAGTTCGTATAGCGAGAGAAAGATCAGTGAAGACCACGTTCACCACTCCTTGGGAACGTTTGCTTATAGAGTTATGCCTTTTGGGTTGTGTAATGCTCAGCAACATTCCAACGTTTGATGAATAGGGTGTTCGAACCCTACATTGGGACCTTCATCGAGTATTTTTGGATGATTTTTACATCTATGGGAGCAAGTTGAACCACTGCACGCACTTGAGATGGAGACAACATTTCAAAGGTTAGATGAAGCACAAGCCTCACTAAACCCTACAAAGTGTGTCTTTGGATGTTCTAAAGGTGTTTTGTTAGGGCATGTCGTATCCGAGAGATGGTATTAGTGCGATCACGATAAAGTTTCAAAATCAAAGATTTACTATTTCCTATGAATAGAAGTAAGTTGAGATCATTTTTAAGCCATGTGGGTTACTATAGAAGGTTCATCAAGAATTTCTCAAAGATTGCATAACCACTAACCCAGTTCTTGAAGAAGGATGTTACTTATGAACTAGGAAATAAGGCACATGAAGCTTTTGGACAACTGAAGGAAGCCCTGGTGTCTTCACCTGTTTTGAAGAATCTAGATTGGAGCAAGCCATTCATTGTGTACACTGATGCCTCAGATGTAGCACTAGGAAGTACTTTGAGCCAAAAGGATGAAAATGGGAATGAACATCCAATTTACTTTGGGATAAATGAACAAATGAGCGATCTTGAGGTAAATTATCATGAATCTGAAAAGAGGCTCGCTATCATTTTTCTTTGTAAAAAAGTTTAGAAATTACTTGCTTTAGGGTAAAAATTTCTAGTTGTAACAGATCATCAAGCTCTAAAATATATTGTAAATAAGCCTAACCCATCAGGAGGATAGCAAGATGGATAATTTTGCTACAAGAATTTGAATTTGATATTATAGATAGGCCGGGAAAGAAACATGTCAATGCGGATGCACTCTCTTGAGCCTATGATGGTTTAGGATTATCTTGTGATGATGATGATTTCCCGATGCAGCCTTGTTATCCTTGACACAATCCCTAGTGAATACATAGATATTTAGAATTATCTCGAATGAATTCAAGTTTCCTGATGGTGCCAATGCAAAGACTAAGAGAAAGATTACTCAAGTCAGTCGTCCATATTCTATTTTGCATGGAGTATTATTTCAAATAGGACCTGATGGACAGTACAAGAGGGCAGTTGGACGTGATCAAGGAAGGAAGCTGCTAGAAGAATTCCACAATGGTACATGTGGAGGGCACTTCTCTGGACAACTTACAGCAAGAAGGATCTTGGATGCAGGTTATCACTGGCCCACTCTTTTTAAAGATTGTTATAATTATTGTAAGACATGTGATATTTGTCAAACACATGGTAACCGTAAGACTTCATCAGCTCCATTATGCCCTATTCTTCCACTTGGTCCCTTTGAAAAGTGGGGAATAGACATTGTAGGTCCACTTCCAACTACCTCACGCCAAAATAAGTATATTGTAGTTGCCACAAATTATTTAACCAAGTGGGTTGAAGCTAGGCCATTGAAAACAACTTCCATGGATGAAGTGGCAAGGTTCATATATGAACGCATTGTCACTAGATTTGGTTGTCCATTAGAAATTGTAACAGATCAAGGAAGCCACTTCATTAATGAGGTGGTAGAAGCCCTAGTCAATAAGTTTTCTATTAAGCATAGGAAGGCAACAACATACAAGCCAAGCACAAATGGACAGGTGGAGCGAACAAATTTTGTGTTGTGTCAAATTCTAGCAAAAGATGCAGCCTTGCAAGTACATAAGTGGGATAAAAGGATTCATGCAGCATTATGGGCATATAGGGCAACATCAAAGTCAACAACAAGATACTCCCCATTTCAGTTGGCCTATGGCATTGATCCAGTTCTTCCTATTGAGTTTGATATTCCCACTGTGAGAGTTATGAAAAATGAAAGGATGGATGAAAGTGATTCGGTAAAAGAAAGGTTGGTACATCTTCATTTGCTAGAGGAAATGAGGGAAATAGCAAAGGATACAAACCATAAGAAGAAAATGAAGCAGAAGGAATACTTTGATCAAAAGATCGGTGGTCTCCATTTCATGTGAATGACTTGGTTCTAGTATATGATTCTAGATACAAAAAAAGAAGACAGAGAAAATTTCTTCCAAAATGGATGGGGCCCTACAAAATAAAGAAATTTGTGCATGAAAATGGTACGTACTGCAGACTAGAGGAATTGGATGGCACTCCCATTACGAAATGGGTCAACCATGACAAGTTGAAGATTTTCCAAGCACCAGAATAGTCTACTCCGAGGACGGAGTAGAAGCTAGGAAGGGGGAAGATGTCGACACTAAAATTTTCCTCCATAATTTCTATTTCATTAATGTATGTATTAGGAATAGGATTTGTTTAAGTATAATTAGTAGTAGCGTTTGATAGAAGATAATGGCGCCACAAGATGCGGTCTTTGCCAATAATGTGGAGTAGGGTAATGGATCAAAGTACAATAGGAATGTTGTAAAAGTAAATATTTGTCGTAAGTGGTCCGGTAATGTTAAAATGTCAAAGTTTGGGTAATTAGAGAAGTAGGGTCTACATGATTAGGAATTAGAAATATTATATTGGTAATAAGGACAAGGAGTGAGGTCATAAATATTTTGTAAAAAGTCTAAAAATGTGGAACCCATGTAAAATGATAAGGTTTATCTTATCTTAAAAGATAAGCTTACATGTACAGATAAGAGTTAAGGTATGGAATATGATTCATCAGTGGATTTCTTATCCTATCTTAGAGATAAGATGGATAAGCCTGGAAGTTCTATAAATAGAGAGGCCACCCCCCTCATTTAGCATAGAAGGAAGTAGTGAGAAATATTGTAGGAAGTGTGCGAAGGAAGCCATCAGTTTAAAGGTGTGTTAAAAAAGCCATTAAGAGGTGTAATTGTAAAGTTTTCCCATAGTCTTGGTGAAAGGCAAGTGAAGTCAATAACACTTGAAGTACCTCATGGGTGAGATTGTAACAATTTCATGTTAATATTATAATTTATTTTGATATTTCAGATTTTTCATCATTCCATCTTATCATAGTCGATGGTATTCTTGTGTTATGTTGTTGTTTTGTTTCCATATTACATCCACCAAACTAAAGGTTGTGCATTAGTAAATAATCATAAAGCACGAGGAGTTCCGGTGAAGAATTATCATAGTGATCGGATTGGTGATGACAGATACCCATGTCAAGGTCGTCATTGTAGTTAGGCATGGTTCATCATCTTGAACTTCCTTAGAAGGATTAACTTGTTTGTGTCGTATCTCTACAATTTTGATATTTACATCTTGTTTCTTGTAAACTCGACATAAATATCTATATTATAAGGTTATGTTGCACACATTTTTAAGCTATTCTAGCTATACTTTGAGAATTTTAGTTCGGTTCTATTATTACCTCAATTTTGAAGAGTGTTGTGTGTTACCATTTGTGTGTGTTATATCAATAAGCACCTTGATATAAATACCTTCACTTTCTTTCAAAGTTGGTTAACATATCTTGGTGATATTGTTATGTCATTCACGAATTGTAATTGACACTTTTGAGATATAGGTCTTAATCGAGTTTGAGCTCGCTCCTAGTATATCTTGTTAGGAGGTCACATTGACTTTTTGTGTTTACTTACGTTTTGTTCATTCTCGTGAACTTAGCATAAGTAAGAACATCTCGTTAATTATCTTGACGCTTGAAACTGCTCTTTGAGACATAGTCTAGGAAGTATTTCATTGGATAGGTTTAGGTACCAAACATTTGTGTCACTGGTGATTTATCACTCTACCACATTGGTATCCTCACATTGTTTTTTCACTCATATTCTTAACAATACATCTTGCATTTCACTTAGGGGTGGTCAAAAAGTTTTGAACACATTTACAACTTACCCTAGTGAAACTATCATGAAAACATGGCTCCTAAAACATGATTAGGACTCAAGAAACAGACATACAAGGAACAACAAGTGCAAGCTTGGGAAGCCTCTAACAGACAAGGGTCAAACCCCTTCATTGGACATGATCTAGGACCTCTATTTTCTATGGAAAAAGAGATAGAAGATATGGTCAATCATAGTGGAAATGAATTAGAATCCCCACACGCAGAATTCGATTTTGACCCCACTTTATTAGACGAGTTTCTTTTCAGAAATAAGGATAGAGTGCTAGCACGGGTTGTAGAATTAGGGGCCAAATTGCCCACTGAAAATGAAACAATCCCACCTGCAAATAACGCTACTAAGGAAGAACGCCCCCTTATCAATATGGAGGATATTTTGACGCATGGACATGCTTCTACCTCTAACGTAGGGAATGATAAAGTGGTGGGGCATAGAATACCCTTTATCAAAGTGCCACGTAGAAACAAGACAGAACATGAGATGGGTGAAGAACCTCCACAATACGAGGAGGAAGAACCTTTAGAAGAAGAAACCACAATTCAACAATAGATTAGTAACCTAAGCCGACAATTAGCTTTGCTAACCTCCCATGTATAGAAGGAAGAAAACAAGAACATTCAAAAGTCGAAGCCTAAGGTTAAGATCAATGAACTCCATAGAGAAAACCAAGGAGAAGAAGACACAGGGTATCATCGCGTATACATCCCCGCTTCTCCCACTAGAGAACAATTACTTGCACAAGAGGTACAGTCTATGAAAGTGACACTCACAAGCCTACAAGAGAGCAATATAGGGAGCATTAGAAAGTATCAATATGAAGAATTATGCCCCTATCCTTTTGACAAGACAATGACCCTTCAACCCTTTCCTAAGAAATTTGATATGCCAAAATTCGACAAATATAAAGGGAAAGGAGATCCACGGGATCATGTCAAATATTTCTATATGGCATGTCAAGAGGTATCTTATAGTGATAATTATCTCATCAAAATTTTCCCCAAGAGTCTCGGAGGCCAAGCCTTGGAGTGGTTTACACGTTTACCATGAGGATCAATTTTCACCTGGCCAGAATTGGCAGAAAGGTTCGTGCGTCACTTCTCGTACAACATAGAGAGTGATGTCACCATGGCAGATTTATGTGGTGCCAAGCAACGCCCTAATGAGACTTTCACCAGCTTCCTCCAACGGTGGAGAGGGATAGCTAGTCACTTCCCTTGCGCTTTCCCTGAAAAACAGCTGGTTAGTATTTTCATTCCCAACCTAAACCCGGATATAGCTTTCCACCTCCAAATGCATTGTGTTCACACTTTTGAGGAGGTCATCGAAAAGGGGTTCAGATAGAGAAATCTCTCATTGCCAAAGGCACCCTCAAAACCCAATCTAGAGATAATCAAAATGTCAAATCCACGGAGAAGCCGAAGATATTTAACAAAAACAAAAATGTGGTGGGAGGCAATCACTGATTCCAAACGTGTTCAAATAGTCCAAACTGGTCAACCTTTTAAACTGACCAAGGGACCAATTCAACCACCACCAAAGTGAAGAATGTTCACCTCTCTTATGAACCTTTGTTAGTTATACTAAAACAATTGGATGCAGCCCACATGATGACATATCCTATGACACAATCATTTGATGACAATGCTCCAAAACCTTCATGTTACAAGGAGCATGAATATTGGAAAATGCATCGTGTCAAAGGACATAAGATAGAAAAATGTCTACGACTTCATCATTATATTCAGGACCTCATTGACAACAGGGAAATAGAGGTGGATAACCCAGGCAAAACACAAACACCTAACGAGAAAATGGGGATATATAAAGAACCATTCCCCAATCATGATAAGTCAGAGAAGTCAAAACCGAATTGAGGAGAGTCATCCCAAGGTTATAAATTAGTGAATTACTTGTACACCAAAAGAGACAACAATCATTATGATTCTCTTATTGGATGTATTCGCTCTCCTACTGATCATGTCAACACTATTCGAATCAAGGGAAAGGACCGCTGCATGCGGTAACAAGGCGTGCCCACCTCGTGATTTCGGAACCTTCTCCGTCAACCCCACAAATGGGTAAATATAACCTTTTAAAACAACTTGAGAAGACATTTGCTAAGATTTCGATCCTAGATCTTCTCAAGTAATCTAATGTGCATAAAGACATTCTATACCAAACTCTTCAGGGGTCGGGAGTGCCTTTAGAGGTCGATCCTACACACCTTCAAGCCACAATGGCAAACATCATACCAAATGAACATATTGCCTTCAACCATAGGGAGATCCCTACTGAGAATCCAACACATAATCTTCCTTTATATATTGAGGTAGTTGTCACCCACAAGAAGATCAAACAGGTGCTTGTGGATAACGAATTTGGGTTGAACATTTGCACACTCAAGTTGGTTAAACAGTTAGGACATACAGAGGCAGATCTTGAGTCCAATATCATCACCATCACCGCATACAACAACACGGAAAGGGAGTCAGCGGGCACAATCACGTTGCCCATAGAGGTGGGTCCCACTTTCCATCAGACAAAGTTTCATGTCCTAGACTTGGAACTTCCATATAATATGCTTCTAGGCCGACCATGGATTCATGCCATGCAGGCCATGCCATCGACATTTCATCAATGCATTAAGTTGAAGCATGAGGGACACACCATTACTATACAAGGAGATTCAGAGCCCTTCACTCACTGTAGAGCTCTCAATAGCTTTGCACAAAAGGGCACATATGCATGTCCTTCCGCTGATATAGCTTTCCCTCTCTAATTTGAAGCCATGGAATCCTAGGTAGATTCAGATTCTCTTAGTTCTTGCGCCCATGGGGTGTCTACATCAACATCTCCTTTTGATTCTGGGAGATGAAAATCCTTGAATATGGCTGTGGAGAATACAATGTACAACAAGCGCTCTTGGTTTCAGACCTCTCATTGTCACCCAAGACTAGAGGCCGACCCAACTATCACTTCCAGAGACCTAGAAATGAACACACCATTGGGTCATTCTTACTGGAGGCTTGTTAGCTAAGGAGAAATTGCTAGATCCACCTACAACTTGGGTCCTGAGGATACCCAACCATCCTGTTATCGAACCCTGGAATATGAGAAATCCAACAAAATGATGTACTCCATGGGCTACAAGGGCCTAGGATGTGGTAGAAATGAACAAGGACAGAGGGAGCCAGTGCCTCTGCTGCATTTCAAAATAGAAAGATACGGAATTGGGATTCACCCTTATGGAGCACACCCTAATGATCAAGATGCTACTTGTTCTAAATGTGAGGATAGCTCTGACTATCTAGACAGTGATACAAATTCCCATTATAGCCAATATGAGGATCTAGCTTCCACAAACCTATTCATGAACAATGTTGTCCTAACCATAACGCCCACGAACCAACCCTTGACCTTGTTTATCCTTTCCCTTGTTGAATGGGACCAACAACGTCACATGTTGCTAGATTTATTCGAGAATGATGAAGCTATCGCAGAGTTCATGGGCATTCGGGATACAATTCCCATTGGAGACCACAAGAAGGGTTTCTTTATTGACTTGGATACCTATGCCTACTTCGGTGAGGAGGCTGAGCTTCATGGTTAGCAAAACTTAAATAAAAGTGAGGGTAAAAGTTCTAACGTAAAGCCTCAACAAAAATCAAAGTTCAAGTCGCACAATGAAAACCTCTTTAAGGCACTGGCCGAAAAACAAGTAAAAAAATCAAAGGACAAACAAAGTGACCATGCCAAGGATGAAAATATCGTGGAGACATCCTTGGACGAAGATCTCAACCTACCTCCTGATCCTACGCGTATGGAGGAATTATCAAAATTGCTAGTCGAAGAAACCATTGATGTGAATATTGGTATAGAAGAAGATCCCAAGATAGTAAAATTGGGAGCATCATTCTCAGGCTAGAGAACAAAAGACATTCACTATGCTACTACAAGAGTCTATAGACGTGTTCGCATGGTCTTACAAAGACATGCCAGGCTTAGATCCAACTTTGGTCATGCACAACCTAGTTGTGCATACGAGACACTAAGCCTATCAAATAGAAACTCTGAAAGATGCACCAAAGAGTGGCCTTACTAGTTAAAGAAGAGTTGGAAAGATTGCTTGTGGTAGGATTCATCTAGCCTATTGATTATTCTAAATGGATATCGAACATTGTTCCTGTCCAGAAAAATCTGTCGGTATCCGAATCTACACAGATTTTAGAGACATTAATAAGGCTTTCCCTAAAGATGATTTTTCATTGCCAAATATTGACATAATTGTCGAATCAACAACGAGTACGAGATGCTATCTCTCATGGATGGCTTTTCCGGATACAACCAAATCAAAATAGCTAAAGAAGACCAGCACAAAACAGATTTTACAAATCCTTGGGGCACCTTCTGTTATTAGGTGATGCCATTTGGCCTAAAAAATGTAGGAGCTACTTATCGAGGGCAATGACAGTAATTTTTCATGATATGATTCATGATATCATGGAGGACTACGTGGATGACATCCTTGGAAAGTCTAAAACAAGAGAGGATCACCCTGTCATTTTGTGGCGTATATTTGAACGCCTACGAGAATACAAAGTTAGGCTGAATCCAAAGAAGTGTGTCTTCGGTGTGCTATCAAGGAAACTATTGGGCTTCATTGTATCAAGACGAGGTATTGAGGTAGACCCTGCTAAAGTGTCTCGTTATTACTAAAATGCCTCCACCTAAGAATATCAAGCAACTATACAGCTTACAGGGAAAATTCAAGCCATTCACCATTTCATCTCCCATCTTACAGATAAGTGTCACTCATTCACCCACTTGCTTAAAAAAGATGTCACTTTCATATGGGGATTTGAGCAAAAACAAGCCTTTGCTTTTCTTAAACAATAATTGGCTAATCTACCTGTCCTCATGCCGCCAACTCCTGGAGAACCACTCTTGCTCTATATTTCTACTACGCAATTTTCTATTGGTGCGCTGCTCACCCAATATGACCTTGGTCATAAGGAAAAAATGGTGTATTATCTCGATCACACCTTCATCGCCTCTGAGCTCAATTATCCTCAAATTGAAAAATCTTGCTTGGCTGTTGTTTTTACTTTTCAAAAACTTCGCCATTACCTATTGAATTCTAAAACCAAGATAATATCCAAGGTTGACCCACTCAAGTACTTATTATCTAAACCCACCCTCACAAGTAGAATGGCTAATTAGATCATTCTACTCAGTGATTTTGACATAGAATTTGTACATCCAAAATTGGTTAAAGGACAAGTACTTGCTGACCAGCTAGAGGCACATTTGCAAGGCACTGAACCTTTGAATCTAGATCTATCAGATGCCTCCTTGCTTTACATTGAAGAATCTGTCATGTGGCAGATACATTTTGACGGGTCCTTTATGTTTCATGGTTTAGGTGCAGGGGTAGTCCTTATTACTCCTTCTGGCGATCCTATACCGTAGGCTTTTTGCCTGGGATTCCCTTGCACAAACAACATTGCGGAGTATGCGGCACTTATTGCAAGAATGAAGCTAACTATCAAGTGGAATATTCATCATGTCAAGGTTGTGGGTGATTCGTAGTTAATTATCAAACAGGTTAATAATGAATATAAAGTTAAGGATGACAAGCTCGTACCTTACAAAAAGCTAGTAGAAACTCTAAAGGAGTACTTTGTGCACATTACATTTGAACAAATCCTAAGAGCACAAAACAGATCGGCTAGATGCCATGGTGACATTGGGTTCTATGCTTCGTATTCCACCAGGAATAATGACATGCCATTCTTTGTAGAAAATTTACGTCATCCCATGTATGACATGCCAAAATCTTGCCTAGCTTGTGATGTTGTTGGTCCCAATTCCCGTGGTATGAGCCCATCTTTACCTATCTTAAGGACAACATGTTCCCTCCCGATATCTCCCGTTCGAAAAACAAAGCCTGATTCACCAAATAGCCCATTACACCCTTTTAGGAGGTACACTTTATCGTCGTGGCTATGATGGGAATCTGTTACATTGTCTGGATGTGACAGAGTCAATCCAAGCAATCAAATAAGTACACGAAGGGGTGTGTGGAGCACATACAAACGGAATGGTCTTAGCTAAGAAATTGTTAAGAGTAGGCTACTATTGGCCTACCATGGAAACCGATTGTTGCAATTATGTCAGGAAATGTGTACTTTGCCAAAAGTATGGAAACTTCATTCATGCTCCATCATAACCATTGCAACCTATCACTACCCCATGGCCATTCTCTAAGTGGGGACTTGACTTGATAGGAAAACTTACTCCTACCTCATCTGATGGTCATACACATATCATCACGACTACAAAATACTTTACAAAATGGGTGGAGGTTATCCCTTTAACCTATGTAACAGGAGCTCATATTTCTAAATTTATCATGAATCATATCATTTGTCGATATGGCATCCTCAGCCATCGTTACAGATAATGGGAAGTCATTTAAGAACAAAACTGTAAAAGGTCTTTGTCAATGGTTCCAAATCAGAGTTAAAATGGTCCACGCCATATTACCCTCAAGGTAATGGACAGGCTGAAGCCACAAACAATACTTTGGTAAGGATAATGGAGAAGATGGTCAGCAAAATAGGTCGTAATTGGCACTTACAAATCCATCCAGCCCTCTGGGCTTACAAACCTCCATTCGCACTCCTACGGGTGCGACACCATATTCTCTAGTGTTTGGGATAGAATCTATCATCCCCTTAGAAATCAAACTTCCGTCCCTAAGAATTTCTCTTCGGGACTATCTAGATAAGGATGAGGATTATTGGGTAGCAAGATTGGCTGAATTGGAGCTCCTAGATGAGAGGCGCATTCACACTCTTAATCACCTGAAAGTATATCAAAACAGAGTCTCTAGAAACTACAACAAGAGAATCATCCCTCGCCAGTTTGAGGTTGGTGATTTAGTCATGAAGGAGAACTAGTTCAACACCAGAGCAGAACGAGAAAAGAAAGGGAAGTTCGAACCACATTGGTTGGGACCCTATGTTATAGTCACCAAGTACGACACAGGGGCATACAAACTTGCTCACCCCAATGGTGATGAGCTACGTGAGCCCATGAATGCCATGCATCTTAAGCGGTTCTATGCTTAAACATGACGCAAGAAGGTCAAAAAGTAAAAAAATAAAAACATGGTAAAATGATCAAAAATATAAAAAAATCAAAAAGGAGAAAAAAAAAGAGAAAACAGGTCATCCACAAGTGAAAACCACGCAATTGTGGCACTTTGGACAAGTCCTTGGGTGAAAACCAGTTTCTGACGCCTTGGGAGGATTCGTTGTTCACAGGAATCTTGCATCTAGAGGGTAGTTTTTACTTGGCCTAGCCCTAGTCCTACCTTCGTGATTCCTGTGAGCCCCATCCTGTCTAGCCTTGATCCGGATTTGTCTTCTTTTATTCATCTGTGAGGGGTATGGTCTTTCTCTATTTCCCATCTTACACTGGGATAATTCAACAACTTCACCTTCTTGTTCATAGGCGTGTGGCTTCTGCCCTTGTATATTCCCCATCTAACACTAGGGGCATCCATGCTTTCTTGGTTACCTATGCATAGCTCTGGAAAACCGTTAGAAAACAACACAAAAACAATAGAAAATTGTTTCTCAAAAAAAAAACAATCTTTGCAAAAACATTCAAAAACGTCAAGAAAAACAAAAACAATAGAAAATCGTTTCACATAAGCCTAAACAATAGAAAATTGTTTCAAAACACCAAAAACAATAGAAAATTGTTGCATGAAACAAATCTTACAAAAACATTTACTTGCATTGTCTTGTTTCTTGCTTTTCTTGTTGCTTGTATAGTTGTTTTGTGTTTTTGCTTTTGGGTTGTTTGTTGCTTGGGCATACTTTGTTAGGATTCATATTTTCTTGCTTAGATTAGATTTATTCTTGCTTGTGCTTATGCATCATGGTGTATTGTGTTAATTCATTGTGTTCTTTGTTAGCATTTGATTGTGTTTATTGCATGCTAGTGAATCATAGTACATCATGGTGTATTATGTTATTTCCTTGTGTTCTTTGTTAGCATTTGATTGTGTTTATTGCATGTACATTGTTTTGTTATCATAACATCACATTACCATCATTATCATCACATCTAGCATCATTTATACATCATATATCAAGAAAAAGCTAAGTATACATCATACATGAATGCTAAGCTAATCATCACATATCATATCATCAAATGGGGGCAAGAGGGATCGCAAATATCAAAATCTATCCCCCCCGCACCCTTATCATCATATCATCCCATCCATATACATCTACAAGTAACACATGAGAAATGCATTTGATATCATCTAAGGATCTATCATCTAACATCCACAACACATGTATACATCAAACATCAAGATAACATACATGCAAGTACAAAATCAGACAACATCATAACACATCCATAAGTGCTGAATCAAAACAAGCAACATGTAATAAGATTCAACATAGAGTAATTTATGATAAAGGGTATTTTACGTCATAGAATTATGCCCACTCATGTCACATGCATCAGGAAACAAAACAATAAAGTACATCATCTCATAAACACGTGTATCTGAGCCCAAAAAGTAATCCTCTATATACATGTGTGTCATATACATCTATATCAACAGAAATGGATATACATCGGTACTCTATATCAAAAATGCCTTTAGCTGAGGCGTACAAAGATGATACATCAAAAATGTCCACATATCTATACAAGTATAAAATGTCTAGATCGGTACTCAAAATGATACATCATAGATACAATGTGCCATCAAAAAGGGGCATGCATCAGAAAGAATCAAGCCTTCATCATGAGGCATCATCAAAATACAAGTATACAAAGCTATACATCAAAATCAACCTTCATAAGAGGCATGTATACAAATAATATGTACAACAAAAATATGGAGCTCAACCACAGCTCTCGCCCTCGCCAAGGGGCCCCCAGATCTGTCACTTGGGCGACAGAACAATGGTGGCTGAGATGGCCCCGATCCAGCCGGCTGCTCTGGTATAGGCTACCTCACTGATCTCATCAACTAACTTGATCTCCGTGATCGAGAGCCTGTCGTGCTTGACCACTTCTTGACAAGATAGTACCACTCACTACTCTGGAGGAACTACCCTATAATAGGCAGTCCTGTAAAATAAAGCCTCACCACCAAGCCTCGTGGCATCATGTATCAAGTCAAGCATCTCCAGAGGTGAGGGCTACCTGAAGGGAAACATCACGCTTCCTATCACTCTGCCTAGATCAGCCTCAGCCTGTCTCACGGAGGTAGCCTCTTGATCTCTCTCGGCAATCACAGTCTGCAACTCAGGTCATGCATGATCCCTCTGTGTAAGAAGGCCCTGTGATTGGGTATATACATGATCTCTCTCGCAAGAACGACCATCCGCACCTACATCTAGGACTGATGTAGAAGGCTAAATATGTAGGCCCCCTGTGCCGCTATCTCTCAAGTCTACCTCTGCCATGCTGCTCTGTCGTCTCTTGGGCCAGCCTGGGCCCGAGCCTAATCTCACTCTAAAAGTAGTGTAACAATGTGAGTCTGGGCCTCATCACGCTCCGCTATCGCGGTCACACACCAGCCTCGGGCCTCATCTCTCTCGGCTCTCATTGTATCTCTCTCAGCTAAGGCCTATCATGAATCGCTGCTTATACGGTGGCTATCTGTGCCCTTGGCTATGTGGTTTGTCTGCCGTGCCAGGATGGTCCACAGGGTGCTCTAGATGACTGGCCCTGCTCTAGGACCCTCACTCTAGGAGGCTAAAGGCGGGTGCTTGTCTTTGGGCCCCTGGCCTCGGTCCTTGTGCCTATGTGGCACCCTACCCATCATGAGGAATGCCATCAAAAGGATCCTCTGGATCTAGCCCCACTGCTCTCGCTCTCCACTCTGAACCATGCCATATCTCTATAGGTGGACGAGCATCTGCTGGGCCTCCTCTGGAATGGTGAGACGTCGGGGTAACACAGTGGCATACCAAGCTACATAATTTTTGCTATGGTCCTCGGATCCACTTTGTCATGTTGGGTCCCATGCCTGTGGGACCACTGTGTAAAACTCGCCCTAGCTCGGGCCACCGTATGTGAGGCCCCATGGTCTGCCTCTTTGAATCTCTGCGTGCATGCCAAATGTTTGGATGTGTGGGACCCCTGTACTGCTGCCATCTGCCATTTGCACTGTCTACTGATACTGACTCAATAATGTAATGTAGCTGCTGATTGCGATGATAAAATGCTCTCTACCGAGCACAGCTCTGTGGCATCCTCTGGCCACTGGAAGTGTCTGTAAGGCCGCTAGATAACATCTATCATTGGCAGCTCGTCGAACTCTCGCCTATATCTGAATAGGCTACCGAGGTGGCCACGTACATCACCACCTGCTGCTACCCATGCCATGTAAGATGGCTCCTCTGGGTCTCGGACACGTAAAGTGCCCACAGGGCGTCCGATGGCAATGTGGTCCCATGACCATATCTGTAGTAAAGAGGTTGGACCCATGGTCTTCTGACCGTGGTATGTGATCAAATGTAAATCCTAGTATAAGTGGGCCAATATGCACTATCCCCAATAGTATCTCTCACCACTGAAAATGCCATGAACTAAAGGTAATAGTCCTCTCGAGAACGACATCCTTGTCTTATCAGTGAGTAAAAACCCACTGATAAGAGACATAATATAGAGGCCGCCGATGTAATGTGGGGTCAGAGATGCACTCGTGCAGAGCTATAGTCATCCCATCGTGCGAAATGTCATCTATGTCAAACAAATCACTGCAAGCTGCTCTAATCAGCCCTACATCTGCGCTATACTCAATCAAGGTGCCTATAATTGGCACGCGAAGGATCCACCATACATCCTTGAGGGTCACAGTCATCTCCCTTGTGGGCAATCTGAAACACTGGCTCTCACTATGCCATCGCTCGGCTAGTGCAGTCAGTAGGCCATGATCTAGTGTAATAGAAGGCATCGAGACACGAGGCCTAGCCCCACCGCCTCGAGAAGTATCACCATGGCTCGCCGGTCTCGCTGACACATGCTCCCCTCTAACTTTGCTATTTGGGAGTGGTACTCCCGCATCTGTAAAACTGGCAATTGTCTCTGCAAAATAACAAATCACTCGTTAGTTACTAACATTTCTTCTAAAAAATCTATCTATCATTTTAGGGTTAACCGAACATCCTAAAAATTCTTCTAAGTGTCATATGTTTGACATTTTCCTATCTTTTCTCCACTAGTCTGGGGAGCCTACATGCCCTTTTGGGCATGTGCGCCCCCTTTTGGATGCCTGCGCATGTGCGCACGTTTTTCTTTTGGCACTTGTGCCCTCATTCGGGTGCATGTGCGCCCTTTTTGGCATGTGCACCACACATTTGGTGCTTGCGCTTGCGCACATATACCCCTAGGTGTGTGCGCCCCCTTTAGTGTATGCACCATGTTTTTAGTGTGTGCCTCTTTTTCTCTATGTGTGCGTGTGCGCACATGTGTGTGTGTGCGCGTGCATGTGGGTGTGTACACCTCACGCCTGCTCATGCACGCATGTGTATGTGGCATGCACGATGCCCCGAGAAGGATGCCTATGCCCTCAACCCGATGACACATGTGCCTACGCGCATGCATGCCGATGTGACTTTCTAGGGCTAAAAGAAAAATTTAAAGCATTAATGACCAAAGTTGTGTACTCACTCGAAGGGGCCATCGTCTGCGTGCCACTAGTACCCTCAAGACTGCATCTGCATGCCTCACTTGGTCTCGTGCGATCACCATTGTCCTCATCACTATCAAAGCCTCACAGTAAAAAAATTCTAAATGGCTCGGCTAAAATAAATTGGTTGTGATGTTTTTACCCCGGTGGGGTATATTAACCCGTTTTTCACTGCCAGGAGAGCACGGAGGCCCGTTTTGATTGTCGTTTTCTCCTCTGTTCACCGTGGAATAATTATTTTTATTAAATAATTATTTTTCTCTTATTTTTCATTGTGTTGGGGTATTTTTTGTTGTTTGGTACCCCTTTCTTCTCCCTCGGACAATTTTATTGCTCCTAGGGGATTTTTCTTTTTATCCACACTCCCGTAAATAATTATTTTTTATTAATTTTTCCACTAAACAAAGACATTTTTGTCACTTGTTTCTTCTTTCTTCCACCTAGGGCACTTTTCGTTGCGCTAGGCCCTTCATTCTCTTTCTTCTATTTTCTTCTACTGTTCACCACAATTTGGACAACATAGAAAAGTAAAACAATATATATGTCAAAAATCCCAAAAAACAGGGCAAAATTTTCTAAAAATCCTAAAAAGTAAAAAACCTACAAAAATGGTAACTTGCTTATTATGGATGAAACTTGTGTCTTGTGCGTGGTATTTTCTCCATATCCTGCTGGTTTGTCTCACATCTTCCCCGATTAATATGACTCACGGATCGCCAGATTCACAACCATTCACAAAGCTAGCTGCTTACTTCGTCTGTACTCTGGGGCACATTTGTTGCTGGTGTTGTTTCATTGCACACAACGCTTTTCTTGGACCCGTGTCCATTATCATTTCCCCTTGCATGTATCCTTGCTTGGGGCATCATTTTTAACCCTTGTCATCAATCACGAACTTGTGGATCTCTTCAAAGACCGATAACAAAACATTTGTACAATCTGTCTTAACCGTTGTTGGGTTGGTTGTGTAAATTCATACTTGTTTTCCCTGTTAAATGAGCTTGTTTCCTTCTCGTATTGCATTGCATTGTTGTATGTTGTGTTGAGTTGGTATTTTCAAGTAATGGACAACTATTCGTAGTATGGCTTTTCATGTCATTCTACCTTTGTCGTATGCATATATTTTTCATAAGGACCAATGACGTAGCTCCTATGGTAATATGATGACATCAAAAGTGTTCCAATACACCATGCAACAGAGGCTAAGCTCTTCTCTCCCCTCCATATTTCTTTTGTATCACCTTCTTCTCACCCCTAATCTTCTCTCTCACCGGGGCATCCTGCCCTTCCCATTCTTCTATCTATCTCTCACTTTTTTTGATCGTCGATCGTCTTCTTTCATCACCCCATCGACACTCGAGGGGCATCTCTCCCTCCTACTAATTTTTCTTCTATCCCTTCAAAATTTTCTTCCGTCTACTATCTTTGAAGTGGCGTTACTTACGCCACCCCAAAGAGGGGCAAATGTAGACACCCATAATTACGCCCAAGCAATTTAAATACTTAAATTGTGCTAATTATCCCCTTTCTCGCAAATCGATGACATATCGTCAAAAGCACTCATATTCCCTCTTATTGTCATTAATTAATTACAATACACTAATTGATTAAGCCGCTATCCATTTAATGACCTAATTAACGACCTTAGTTAATTATTTACCCTTTCTATCTATCTAGACTAATTAATTATTATTAATTAATTAGCCTTTCACTTCATTTAACTAATAAATCAATATTTAATTGATTTAATCCCCTCCTAATAGCCTAAATCGTAATAATATTCCCTTAATCAACTTCTATAAGCTTACATCTACCTATTAATTAATCACCTTTGATTAATTAAAACACCCCAACTCCCATGACTTACTTAAGCATAAATTAAACCCTTCTAAAGTAAGGTTACCTTTAATAAAACAACCTTATCCATTCTTAATCATGTTTTACCTTTATCCCACATGCAAAGGGATGAAGTGTTTCCTTTATCCATTGGGCTATATAAGGAGCCCTCCTTCTACCTTTATACCTACACCTAAACTTCTTAAGAGAGCAAATGCAAAGCGTATAGAAAGAGACTAGAGCTTGCATTTTTTTCTTCTTGAGAGGTCACCATTGTTAAGAGCTAAGCTTCCTATTCTTGCATTTTTAAGGATCAAACAAGCAATTTTTGATTACCATTGGAGCTAAATAGGTCCATGCATTTTGTTGGTAATATAGGAGAGTAGAGATTTTAAATACCATGATATCAAAGTTATAATGTTAATTTAGATCTTGTTTAGCTCTTTATCTTGATGGTGTTTATGCTTTGTTTTAACTAGATTTTAGAACTATTTTAGGTGGTAGTTCTTGCTCCATTTGATTTAGTATTAAGCAAAGTACACTTGCACACAACATTTATTCATGTAGGCATTTTGTCAAACACTTTAGTCCTTTACCCAAACTTCCAAACTAGAAGATAGGGAATAAGTTCGAGTTAATAGAAATAATAGAAAGGGTGATGACATGAGTTTCAAACTTCACTTTCGATACTTTCGATAAATGATCGGAGTTTTATCTTTTCTCCCACCCTCATAAAGATGAATATAGAAACAACGAGATCTACTTCAACTTATTCGGATAGAAGTCTTTTTAATACATGCATGGTGATGGTTGGAAGTCCTTGGGACCACCTTAGACAAAACAATTTATACATAGATTTCGTGGACTTTGTAAGGACATGGTGTGGCAAAATTTGTATCGAACAAGACAAAGCACATTAGGAGTTTAAATGCAAGAAAGTCCTTCCAAAATGCTCGAAAAAAGAAAAAAATGTGTTTGAAGATGGCTGCAAGTGTATTCAATGATTATGGGAGTCTAAGGGATGCCCAAGGAGGTTGTAAAAATGAAGGAAAAATAACATTTTGACCATGTAATGGTTAGAGCAAATGGAGTAGCCATTTCAAAATCTAAACAAATATTTGATTTGGGTTTTCAAATACATGGAGAAAGGAAAATATAATGGGAAATTCTTCTTCATCGGTGATAATTTCGCTTAGAAAATTTATGTGAATAGTTGAATATATATTTTGATTCGTAATTAAAAAAAGAGCTATTGAGCATGCGGTAGATCATCATGAAGTATTTTCTACCCGAAAGTTGTGCAATAAGAGAGAATTTCATTTCAAGAATTTTTGTGGTGATTTGTGTATGTTTGTTTTGGAAAGCATGAAAATTGCATTAAAAAGAGTCATAGTTATATGTAAGGCATATTTGAGTCCTGGGAATGTGTGTTGCAATACGATGTGAGAGTTGTTTCAAGTTCTCATAATCTCGGTAGCTCTATTGTTTAAATCAATTTGAGTTTTGACAAATTCACCTGGTTTACTACTTAAAATTTTCCATTAGACACGAGAATTTTAGTCTTCATGCAAATCAAAATCAAAAGAGGTCGGGTAGGATGAACCAAGTAAGAAAATAATGAAGAATTTTTTTGGGTAGCTAGGAAAAGGTTTTCCTTCATTGTAAACCTTTCTCTATATTATATCACTAGGGCTACCTTAGGATTGGGTAGACTCTTGTGTTTCCACACTGAGTCCATTTCTCCTCGACCTCTCCAACATCTTTTAGGGAGGCCTTTTTAGATCACTTGATTCATAGGGTCATCTTTGATGTTGTAATCAATCTGTCATGATCTTCTACTCTCTTAAAACATACAAATGTTAAATTAGGACCATTAATCAATGGTTAAAAACACTAAATATACAACGTATATAAGGGAGTTATGTGCCTGGCCATATATTGTCGATGAACACAAACCACAAGTAAATCTCAACAATTTAGTGCTAGGGTTTCTCTTTGTTTTTTTAGTTGAGAAAATTTCCCTATGGACTCCTCATCCTTCTTGAACTCGGCATGTGTTACTCTTTGTTCGATTTCTTGCCTCATTTTGTGTTATGTCATTGAAAATGGAAGGCTACCTCAAGCTTAGGTAGACACCTTCCCATGCTTTCCACACCGATTCCACCCATCATCACCTTTGTGATGCCATTGAGGGAGGCTATTGAACTACCCCAAGTCACAAGATCATTTATGATGATGGAGTCAATCGATTGTGATACTCTCCAAAATCTCTTTTCATTACTCTTGCAGTCAATGCATTGGTTGACGTATTGTTGGAGCTCAAAATTGCACCTGTCCCAAATCGAGATAAACTAGGGCTTTAAGGAAACATGGCGTTGTCTCCAAGTTATGGGACTTGCACTTGCAACAGACCTCCGGAGAAGGTCGACTTTCTCTACCTATTTATACTACTAAACTACTCCTAGAAAGGAAATGCAACTACTATCACTATTCTACGATTCTAAAGGACCAGGGTGAGAAGGATATGCATGAAAGGGAAACCTAAGCTAAGGGGAGGTGATAACACCAAAAGAGGGGGATGAACACACTCATTTGAGTGAAAGCAATGGAAAATGCACCCAGGAGGGAAGGCGAACATGTCACGGTCACGAAACAACACTCACTTGCTTTCATGGAGCACAATAGAAAAGAAACCTGCAAGGGACATAAAACATGCACAACAAACAAACAATGTAAGGGAAAGGCAAGAAGATGCAATAAAATGCAAATTAAGGCAGAGAATAGCCACAAAATAAGATTTTATTGCTTCCAAGTAATGCATAGTTGATTACAATGGTGAAAGAGGTGGCATCCACATGCAATGAACCAGATCTGAGGCCTGTAACTCAAAATGCCAAGTAACAATGCTCTGAACAATGCCCTTAGCAAACCAAGAGGGTCGACCTTTTACAATGAACAATGTTAATGCATATATGGAAGGAGAGAAGAGGAAGGAAAGAGAGGGAAACTATGATGTTCAAATCTAACCACTAATAAAAAGCATTAAATGCCTACAAATCCACCTGCAAAGTAGTGTCAAATCTGCCTCCCCATGTTGGGTTAGCTTGTAGAAGAAGGAAGGAGGCAAGATCTAATCAAATCTAGGTGGTTGAGTCGATTGGATGTGTGCATTAATGAATTGTGTCACATTTCCCTATTTTTTGCCCTTTAAATCCCGCTAAAATTTGATTTTGAAGTCTAATGTGTATCCCACGTCAATAGCTTTCCAACAAGACCAAGAGCACATGAATCTGAGCTCTGTAGTAGAAGTTATGGTGATTTAATAATGTGTAGTGCAAGTTGAACACGCAAGACACATGGCTTGTTCTAATCGGCTAAAGAATTCAGCTAATTTTCTCTATTTTTCTTTACGCCACATGTCATGCATTCATTTGATGTGAGGATTTGGCTCTCCGCTAACATTTTCTTGGTGCACTTTATCCGATAAGTTGACATATAGCACTCAATGATTGGTGCAAAAATTAAACTTGGTGCGTGCACAAGAGCAAGAGGCGCGAGAAAGAAGAGTACAAAGGTATGTGAGCGGGCGTAATGGTTTACACGAGGAGTATAAAGAATAGGTGCATATATGCAAAGGTATGCAAGCGTGTGAGAATGAAAGGGAGCGCAAGACAAGGGTGCGGGAAAGAAATTGCACAAGGAAGGTGCGCAAAGACGGAAAGTGAGGGGGGAAATGAGTGTGCATGAGGGGATGCACGAGACTCAGGAAAGAAGAGTATGTGCAAGGAAATTATGTCAAGGACTTAGTGAAAATACAAGGCAAGTCCATGGGTGCACGCAAGGAATGTGCATTAACCGGGGAAGAAAAGCGAATGCACAAGGAATGCGCGTAAAGGGGAAATGAAAGGAGATACAAGAATAAAGGAGGAAGGGGAAGCACATTGAAGGAAGTAGGGAAGAAAAGGCATAAGGAAGAAGAGGGAAGGGCATACAAGGGTGCACACTAAGAACTCGCAACCATGCATATGTGCCAAGGTATGAAATCAAGAGCATGCAATCTAAAAATTTGAACTCAAAGCCAAAATGGAACTGTAAGTTGTTAAAATAACAAGGGTGGTTATTTTGGACAAGCACTACCCTAAATCTCAACATCACTTCTTTTGATGACAATTGCTTCCTTGTGCTCACACTTCTTCCTCTTGGGACTTCAATGTAGACAACTCTTACTTGCCTCCTATGGTTATCCTTGGTTGTCACATTCTACTAGATTGTTTGATTTCCTCTATGCAACAATCTTATCATCATCCCTACTAAGATAGCTCCTTTCTACCATCCCCAAACATCTTCTATTCTAACACATTTCACCACTTTATCGATGGAGGAAATTGAGCCAACTCGAGATTGGAAATAGTTGCATGGACTATTGATGGATATTGGGTAATGAGATTTCCCTAACTCTCTTTTTCTTGATCAACGATACTAAAAATTTAATGGAGCACCACAATATTTTTGTCTCGCATGTAGTTGTGTTTTGACTCATTACTTATCATTCCCTTACCCCTTTGTGGTCAAATATGTCTTTACTCACTTGTTTTTTCAAGGAGGTATATGATTTGCTCACTTATTTTATTAGCTTCCATGTTTCCCACATTCCTTATGCTAAAACCCACAATCTTACAATTTGTTCAATGAGATTCTTGATCATCTTGGGCCTTGATTTTGTCCCCTTGCACAAGAAAGCGTCAAAAGCGATTCTTTGTTGTGGTCGTCGACATTTCTTTTGTCATCGATTGTCATAAGTAGGTATAGGTATGTTCTTTTCCTTTGACATTCTATTTGGTCGCTTCATTGCTTCACATTCTTATGAATATTGACTACTTGTAATATCTATTTTTGCTTTCTAAAAACCAAACAATTAAAGTTTTTGCTTCACATAGACCTTCCACACCTTTTAAGGGCATCCACCCCTTAGATTGACCCCTTGAGAGAGTCACCTACAACAAAGCCACAACATTTGAACAAATTTTGTGCCCTCAACATTCATGTTCTCATTAAATTGTGAGCTAAGAATTCTTGCAAGTTTATAGCTATTGGGTTACCATTTGAGGTTTCCAACCATAAACAATTGTTTTGACCTTGAATCTTCCGTTTTTCTCCATTTAATGGATTCATTTGGCCTCTATTCACAACTCTTACACTCAATCATTAATGTCCATTCTTGATCTCATTATATCTGTTATTTTCAATTGAGCAACTTAATTAGATATTAATTAACATATTTGTATGCCTTATTGTTAGAAATATTATAGTTAGTGTTCACATATATTATTGCTAGTATGAACATTATGTAATAATTAGTTTATTATGGGTTGTTTTGATATTTATGTGAAGTTGTTGAAACAACTTCACGTATATAGTGATATTGTTTGTAGCTCTCCTAAATAATAGGAACAAAGTTTCCTATATATATCGAGAGAGTCCATACATAATACACATTATTATTGTTGTGCAAATCTGAAACAATTTCACGCATATAGTGATATTGTTTGTAGCTCTCCTAAATAATAGGAGCGAAGTTTCCTATATATATCAAGAGAGTCCATACATAATACACATTATTATTGTTGTGCAAATCTATTGTGTTGTTTTCATCTCATATCATAGCTAAACATGATTCTCTGAGAGTGTGTGAGGGAAATGTCTCTTATTTATTTCCCCGTACATGAAAAGTTTAGTCTTATTGAACATCAGCATAGTATGAGGTCTGTATAGGATAGTTTGTGTAGTCTAAGTTCTTCTGAGACTTTCATTCTGGGGTATCAAATTCTACATCAACAAAACGTCCATCTCCTCTACATTGGAGTTTTAACACAGAATCGGTTGGACAAGGGAACATTCAAGACCTAACGCCATTGATACCCTGTCGACATCTCAGACCTCGACTAATATTCAATCCCCCTGCCACTTGCACCGCTTTTCCACAAAGGCGACACTGTCACTTCGACATCATTACGTGGAAGATATTGCAAATTCTAGCCATTCACCAGACAGGTGATAAATACAATATTGACTGCAAAGAATTTTTTTTTTGGGAACTGCAAATAACCATTTGCATTGAGTTCGTGCAAGTGTATACAGTTGAGCCTGTCGCCATTTACAAGCCTGTAATTCATCACCATGTGGAGAAGATTTTGTTTCCGTGTGGTTGAAACCTTGACACTCAGATCTAAAATTATAATTCACATTGAGATCTATGAGATCCACTTGGTAGATCAAACTCCATCTAACCCCAGATCCACAGTGACACGTCTCAGCTCATGAGTCTCTCAACAGTATAGTCTTCTTGTGGACTGCATTTTGGTACCAAGCTTGGAACGAGTAATGTATAGTCTACACGCGTTCTAATCAAATCATTCACCATTCAATTCCATACAAATCTGCCAAGAGTCCGATTTATTCATACACATGTTCACCTTGCATGTATCTACCATTGATGACCGACAAAAGAAACCCCCACTTGATCATTATCCATTCACTGCAGGTTGTATTATTTGGACCTTCCGTGTCACACGTGTGTCTACCGTGTACACATTATGCTGTTCCACGCCTCGAGCTCCAAAGTTAAGTCTTCGATTTGTTTTAGTTGTAGATTGGTCGAGTGAAGCTTTTACTTTGTAGATTATGTTTATTAGTCAATGTGATAAGTATTGTTTTGAAATTAAAGTTGATGAGTTAAGTCAATTTATAGCTATTTTTTTAACGTGTAAATATTGAGTCGTTTTTTTTGCTTATAGTTTATGTTGGTCATTTGTTTATGTGGTCATTTTTAGAGTCAATTTATGTATTATGTCATCTATTAATCTCATATCAAATTAGGCTATTGAATGAGTCAACTAATGTTATTATCATTGTGAGTATGAGTTGAAGTGTTGTTGTCATATTTGTGAGTTTTTTTGTTAAAAGTCGGGTTATTATAAAAGTACATAAAATAAAAAATAATTGTCTCACGGATGTATTTTCGATGTTACCCAACATTTCGAAAATAAACTATTTCACATTGTGGGGAAGTTATACAAATACACCTAATGTGGAAACTGTTGAGCTTCATATCCAAATCAGGGTGAGCTAGCAACATGAAATTGGAAGTCAAAGACAACGGAGGATGGTGGGCAATCAACGCCTCTTCTGTCATCACCAACCGATAGGGTCGCATACAACACTGGTGACACCTTTTTATATTATTTCAGTTGTTTGCTTTGAGTGGTGTGTGCAAAAATAAACCAAGGTATTCATTCTCTGTCAAAGATTGAAACAAGGAGAATGTGCATTGCGGATGCTGAGAATAGTTGTATAAGAGGGCAGCGGATTGCATGATCCACGACCATTGAGATTCCCCGACCGCTCAGACTTCTTCACCAATCGTTTGGCGTAAATGTGATCATCTGGTGAGGGATTCACTATGGCGAAGTGGATGGTCATGTGCAACAAGATCCAGACCTAAAAGTATGCAGAGACATACGATTGTCTCCAGTTCTTGAAATGTGCTTTCTTCCCATGTTCGCACTAAGGGAGGGAATGTTAGGAATATTATGGTTAGTGTTCACATATATTATTGGTAGTATAAACATTATGTAATAATTAATTTATTATGGGTTCTTTTGATATGTACATGATGTTGTTAAAACAACTCAACATTTATAATGATATTAAACGTAATTCTACTAAATAATAGGAACAAAATTTAAAAAAACTCCATATGAAGAGAGTTTATACAAAATACAAATTATATATATATTGTTGTGTGTGTGTGTGTGTCGTTTTCACGTTATTATACTTATTTTTAAAATTGTACTCCATAGGCATATTTTATGCATGAATAATACATAAAACACTCAAAAAATTTTGTATTATAAGAAATTATACATTATTAAAATGTATACTTATCTCTAAAAAACTAATACTAAATACATTAAAGCTTAGGAAAAAAACTAAACTACAGAGATTTATAATGATATTATTTGTATACTCCTAAATAATAGAAACAAAGTTTTCCTATATATGGAGAGTGAAAATACAAATTGTGCTCTTGAAATCTGCTGTGTCAAGTTTTCAAATCTTATGCTTAGGGTAAGGTAGGCCTTGTTTATGCATGCACTAGTTATGCACTACCAAAATGTATGCTACTTATAAGGTAGTCCTATATTATAAATGATTTAACCCAAAAAAACAATACTAAATACATGGAAAAAAACTAAACTATACATATTATTATTATTATTACAATAAACAACAAACTACTTTTAAAGCAATAGTTGTGACTGTCAAGCTTTCTTATGTTACAATTATAAAACTAATATTAAAATTGTGTTGAAGTCCACATACGACTAAAATTTTGAAGTTCAAAGTAACATGTCAACTCTTAGTGTTGTTCTGAATTTTTACATTGATTTCTATTATCATTGTTTATGTTGCTCTTTCTTTTGTTGTAAATAAATTCATTTTTAAGTCCAAAATAACATGTCAAACTCTTGTCATGAACTTTTTACAAATAAAATATAACTAATCTCTACATCTTTATTCTATTATATTATTTAATTGTATTAACTTAGTAAATAAGTGAAAAATTATTTGCAAATAACATGTCAAACTTTTAATGTTGTTAGAATCTTTTGACATAGAGTTCCAATATTATAATTAATCAAAAAAAAGTAAATTTAAATCAGTATCTAAGTTCTCATAGGAAAAGATTATCCATGTAATTAAAAATTAAAATATTTATGAACTTGCACACATTTTGTAAATGATTAAAGTTTTAAAACCGTTCCATGTATATATGGATGCACTTAGCTATCACGTTAAGTTTGCATTATCAGACTGCCCAATCAAAAAGTACATTGAGGAAACTGCCCAAATCTTGTAAGGTCCTTTTTCTCCCTTCACATATCATATTCATTTTCCCATTAGAACAGAAAAAAAAATTCTTAAAACATCTAAAATTACAATTTCTTTATTACATTCACAGTGAAGTATTTACACTGCAAACATACTAAGTAATCAAATCCAGCGCACTTGTTTAATAAAAATTGTTATACAGAAATAGGAAAACATTTGATATGAAATTACAAGACAAGATATAGATTTTCAAAGCTTCTGATAAATTTGTTGATCCTTGTGATGTATAATGCCTTCTCTTCATCTAAATCAATGCTCTCTAAAGATGACTACTGTTGGAGAATGAGCTAAAATAAAAATAATAATTCGTGATCTTCTTGTTGCTTGAAACCTAGCTCCAAGCTGGTCTGTATTGCAAATCAAAGGAACCAACAAAATATAGAATTAGAAGTACGAAAAGATCTGTTAATGGACCATATTCTTCCGGACCATCTACAATTTTATTAGTGTAAGGATGACTTCATAGACAATGAACTGTTATCTAAAACTGAAAAAGTGGCTTCAATGTTCAAAGCACGTAGTAATACAAAAATCATCTCTGCCTGCTTCAAACTGATATGTACGCAAATACACAATTTATCACATCAAGTTGCTCCATAGGGTGAGAATTTAGAGGAAATTACTTGTTTGTAGTTTGTAATAGTTCTTCCACCATTTACATTCACATGATCTGTGATTTTAGTAACCTTTCAAGTTTTCTGACGTCATTTGCTTTTTTAATTTTCATAGTTAACCTGTGTCTAGTTTATCAATATTTAGATGGAAGCAATAAATGGGATGGGAGAAGAAGAAGAGGTATTAAGGTGGAACAAAAGGCTACACAAGGATATGCTAGTTGGGAGGACATAGCTTGTAATTTTTTTATTTTTTATAATTACATTAAGTTGAAGAAAGAAATAGTAGTACAAAGGAAAATCTTCAGCTATTGTTGCAAGCGAAAAGAAATGAAGATATTACAGGCAATCCACTAGAGCGGTGTTGCCCATACACCAGGGACAAAACCCAAAACATGACCAGAAATAGCAGTTTTACATGTAGAATGAGCTACAGTAATAAGATAACCAGGAATTGTTATTGAAAGTTTAAGATTTCCAGAAACAGGAGCAAGATGACAACAAAAAGGAATAGAGAGAAAAGCTTATTTTGATGTTTCTCCATGGTGTCCATGAGCAGCAGAATGAACTTCAGCCCTCATTTCCTGCACTGTCATCTGAGGGTTCCAAATTGGGATGGCAGTGGTGGGGGCATGTCGGAAAAGTGTATTTACTCCAAGTGTTGCTATTTTTGTTGGCCTCTGTTGTATTGGAGGCCCTTGAGTGTCACTGCCTTAGTATAATTTGTTGTTCACTGGAAAGTATACCTTCTTTGCAGGCCTTTTCCTATTCCTCTCCGAGGTGAGAATTCACTCAATAGCCTCAATGCAGATCTTGAGCTCATTGTAAATGTGTGAGGAAGTTGATGAAATCTTTCAGATGAATGACAACTTCATGTAAAACAAGAATATAGCCTTTCTGATGCTTCATGCAAGAGATCACTAGGGAGGAGTTCCGTTCAAAAAGGGATATGTCTATCCCTTTGTTGTCAATTTTGGCCACCACTTTATCAATGCTGTATGTGATATTATGCAGGGCTTATCTTATAGAGAACTCTTTGACCTCAGCATCGTTTATTTTGGACTGCAGCACAAGAGTATGAGGTTTGGAATTGGTGGTATTATTAGACTCATTGGAAGAAAGCCTATGAGGATTTTGGTGTAACAAAGGGTTCGAATTATCATTGACACGACTAGGATTGGGGTTACCTTCAGTTAAATTTGGAAAACTAAAGGAATTGATACCAATAGTTATGGCTAAAGGTGGGGTGAGTAGACCCAGGGTGCATTAGAACTATCAATAAAAACTGGACAACAAACCTGAGCCTAGTGGTAAGATTCGCTTTATTAGGAAGAGAGAGACATGTAAAAGGAGGCCTAAAGACAGAGAAAGGATGAGTCATAGCAGAGACCATTGGATTGTTCCTCAGCACAACATACCCTTATTTTCTAGGAGCAGCATTGATGTTATGTGACAAAATCCTCATTAGAGTGCTTTTAATAGTTATAATCAAATATAAGATGTGAATATTTAACTCGAATCATATAATTTAAGGATATTGTTAGTAAGATGAAAAGCACCAGAGAAAATAGCAAGATAAAATTGCACAAAACTGCACTACGTCGAATAATTCAAGAAGGTTCAATTTATTATAGGAGTAGTTACATTTGGTTGTTGGTTACAACCTCCTCAACTACCTAGAACCATACCAGTTCATTCTCTATATTCAACACCCCCCTTAATGATTAACCTTGAAACAACACCAAGTTTATCTCTAAACTTGACAAACAACAAAGGACCAAGAGGTTTAGTCATTACATCAGCAAGCTGATCCGCACCAAAGGACAAAAATACAAAAGAGTGAGAGATTTCACGAGAATCAACCAACTAGCAAATACAATGATGATGAATCGTAATATGTTTGGTGCGGGCATGCTAGACAAGATTCTTCACCATCTTTAGAGCAAGATTATCACAAAAAGAGTGATAGAGGTGTTGTTCCCAGTGAATGATAGTGCAGGGATACTGAAAATCAATCAAAATCTAATTAAGCCATATTGGTACTAACAATAGCCTTGTATTCTACTTCAATAGAAGAGATGGCAATAATAGGCTGAAGTTTAGTTTAACTTGAAAAAGAAACAACTCTGAACCATCAAGAAAAGAGAAGATATATCTCATGTGGTAGATTGTCGAGTATCTACATATCCTCCCCTATTAGAGTCGGTATAGCACAATGTCAATCTGAAATCTACTACTCTACGATATAGAATGCCAAAGTCAAGAGTTCCTTTGAAATATCATAGAACTTGTTTTGCTGCTCCCCAATGAATGAGTTTGAGTTTAGATAAAAACCGAGAGAGATAGCTGATAGCAAAACACATATCCGTTGCAAAAATCGTGTAGTTGTTAGATAGATCAAACCACCCAACGTCCGTATAATGATTCATAATCCGGTGATGAATCATCATGAGTCGAGAGTTTCAGCCCGACCTTCATATAGCTCATTGTAGAAGAAGAATTACAATCACACGTCTGAAATTTTTGTAGCAAGTTAAGAGAGTGGCATACTTAACTTGAGAAAATGAAAATCAAGTGATCATGCTTTGCCAAAATTCTACATCAAGACAATAGTGAAGGAGGCCTAAATCAGTCATGCCAAAAACAACACAAAAATATGATTTTACCTTATGAATCGCAAAGAAAACATCTCACACTATGTGTGATGGCAAAGTCATCAACATACACAATAAGAATCACAATGTCATCATCATTTCTTTTGACATAGAGATTCAGATCAAAATGACTCCGTGTGAAGCACTGAATCTCTATGATGTTTATCTATTTTGATGTACCAAGATTGAGGAGCACCCACTGCTTAAGTCCATATAGGGACTTAATCAATTTGCATAACAAATGCTTATGACCACGAGCACGAAAAACCCTCCGGCTCACATAGTGTCATATACACTTCTTCCTTCAAATCCCCATCCAAGAAAGCACTTTTGACGTCCATTTGATATACTTTCCAACCAAACGGCGCAAGGCTGCGTGGCAAAAAGAAAAAAAGAAGCCCATGGTGACGCTATGCACAAAGTAGGAGCAAATGTCTCTTCATAATCTATCCCCTCCTGTTGTATAAAATTCATAATTTTGCGATGAGCCGTAAAGTAAGCCTTGTACTTATCGTGAAAAAGTACCATCTCGCTTTACACTTGATTTTATATACCCTTTTATAGCCAATGGGATGTTTCCCTAGAGGTAATGGCACCAACCGCAGGTATTATTGTTTTCAAGGCATCATACTCTAGTTGCGTGCAAAGTGCGGTTTCCCATTCCGGTATGCTTTTTGTACGTCAGTAGGAACTCACCTTGTTCAAAGTATTTTTGTGGCTCATTAATATGAAGAAGGTCAATATCATCAGCTTTTTAAGAGCAAATTGAAGTAGGTGCGTGCTCATAATAATCAATTTGCTTACCGGTTTGACGTCGAAGACCTTCCATCTAAGAGAGGAGACAATTCTTCCTTCCTCAAATCTTGAATAGTGGAGTGAAACCACTTAGACCTCCGTTGAACAAAGGATGTGGTAGCTGGTTGTGGCGCTTACGGAAGAGAAACCAACGAAAGTTTCGAAGGAGAAACCAACACAAGTTGATTTGAACACAGAATTATAAAGCAAAGGCGATTCTAGATCCGGATCTAAAATAACACAAAGTTTACTTTAAAGAAACTCAAAAATTCTGACAATGGCTTCTTACAAATTCCGAGAGATTGAATGAAGACTCAAATCTGAATAAAGTATGAACAACAAGTAAAGAGTCTTCAGAGGAGGAATGAGAAGAACCAGATTCATGATTAGGAAAGGAAAGAGTAACAAACAAATTTAATGTTATGACCCCTTGCTGATTGCTGCCCCTTTGCTGGTCACCTTGCTAATTACAACCAAAGAAAGATTGTTTCTTTTACATCAACATCCCGGCTAATAATGATCTTATTAGCGGAAGTATCAATCAATCTATAGGCTTTAGATTGATCACCATAACCAACAAAATAATATCTAGAACATTTGGAATCTAACTTACTCCTCTTATTTGCGGGAACCAAAGTATAAGCAGGAAGTGCTAATACCTCTGGTTTGATGATGGACCAAGCCTCTTCCGTTATGATGTCCTGCAAAGCTTTGCAAGGACTCCGATGAGAATATACACATTTGTTAACAGCTTCTCCCCGGTACTTTATGGCACTCCTCTCTTCCATTTCTGCGCATAAGATGATGTGTAACATGAATCTAGCCATCTCTATGATGGTTCTACTCCTCTGTTCTACCACCCCATTCTGCTGGGGGGTATAAGGGGTTGTCTTCGCATCTTGCTGGTGTTGAATCCCTTCTTTATTGCAGAAATCTGCGAAAGCTGTTTGGAGGTGAACTCACCCACATTACCGGATCTCAAAGTCTTGATCCACCGGCTAGTTTGATTATCCACCAAGGCCTTAAAATTGACAAAAGCAAAGCAAAGAAATCATACTTCTTCAAAAATAGACCCACATCTTCCGTGAATGATCATCCACTAATGAGAGAAAATAACGTGCACCAAGGATTGTGGGAGTCTTCCACGATGGCTCATATAGATCTGCATGTACAAGATCCAAGAGCCCTTTTACCACCAAGCACCTTTAGAGGGAAAAGGATTCTGCTATTGTTTTCTGCAAAACAACCAACACACATGTCTTGTTTCTCCTAAATAGGAGGCAAACCAACAACCATCGTTGGCTCTATGAAGGCGGGCTAAATATCGAAGGTTGAGATGGCCATATCTTTTGTGCCATAAAACACGGTGGTATTTCCTTCCACAACTCGGCATGCAAGTTGACCGTGGCAAGATCAACAGTCTATATAGACCACCATGCCCAATTCCTAGGCAACAACCTTATTTTGCTTGATGTTAGACACTATACATTTTTGCAAGAAAAGTTTACAAAGATATTGGGATTATCAACTAGTTGGTGATAAATGACAATTTTTATTCATGTTAGGCACATATCTAACATTCTTGACAAGCAATTTGGTATAATTAATTAGCATAATAAGAATATACCCAATACCCTCTACAACATGTGATCCTCCATCCCGTAAAGTAACCAAATCTAGGAGAAGAACAAGAATAGAAATTGACATACCAATCTTTTTGACATGTGAAATGTCGTGATGCTCTAGAATTAAAGAGAACCAACATCGAGTAGGGCTGCCATTACCCATGTAAGATTCCATGAGAGCATACTTATCTTTTGACTTGTGTTCAACAATGGTAGCCACATGTGCTTGCCTTCTACGCTTCTTTTAGGGCATTGAGTCTTTTTTCGACAATATTTCACATGACCAAGTTTGTGACAATAGTAACATTTCACTTGATGTTTAGGAGAGGAAGAAGATGTCTTAGCTGTTGTTTCCACTTTCCTTTGGATTGAGCAGCAAAAGTGCTCTTAGAGTGTCCACTGATTCCGGACTCTTGAGCTCCGTTTCACTGTCTTCATTCCTTTTAGCATAAGGACAGTAGAACTCACCTTGTCAAACGTAAGAGTTTGACTCTCACCATTAAATGAAGTGCCTCCACAAATGACTCATATTTAAAGAAGGCAAGCTATTTAGAACAAAGCAACCATATCAACATTGTCCACCTTTTTATTTATGGAAGCTAAGCTGGTCTCGTGAGGTCTTTCTTCCGAAGTACGTGCTTAGAGAGATCCACCTTCTTGCAGCTTTAAAGCAAACAATATATTTTTCGGTACAAAACCCATCCTTTCTTTGACGTCTCGATATTTATCCTTTAGATCGGCCCACAATGTGCTTGCCATGCGGTGGCATTCCGCACTTCCGGTATCATATCATCGACATCGACAATTTGAGAAGCAATAACGCTTCTTTATGATGTTTATGGCTCTTTCGTAATCCGTAAAATTGTGCAGTTCTGCTTTACTCGACAACTTGAGAAGCTACTATGATTATCTTATCATAATCACGATTAAATTCACGAAATACGCAAGCGTTAAAATCTTATGGCTCCATACATTGAAATTAGTGAATGTTAATTTTTGTGAGTCCGACAGAATTAGGTTTGAAATATTTGCCATTTTATTATTCCAAAGTAACGGAAATAATAAAAATATTTTGCCCACTCAATAAATTGAATAAATCACTTATTCAAATACGTGGCAGGGAAGGAGAAAGTATACAAACAACAAATACATGGTAGGGAAGGAGAAATTATACAAACAATCTGTTGCCCACAAGACTATTCCACATGGCTTTGGATTTGCGACTGGGTATAAAGAATACACTTTGCTTCTAGTCACGTTTTTTGAGCAGCCACGACTTTGGCTGGTCAAGTTTTTTCCCTTGATTGTTCTTCCCACACATCTTTCTCTTCCTACTAGACATTTGCAACAAGATTTGCAACTAGGCTCACGTGTCTCCTTTCGTCGTCCAGAACCCACAATTTTTCTCCTTTCACATGACTGGGTAGCACATACACAAGCACGACATTTTCAGGAACTCAAACCAAGTTTTATCTTCTGCCCTTGCGTCGACCATACCGTCGACCTCACCTCTCAAGACTGCTTCCTTCAATGGTGACTAACTGGCTTTGATACCATTGTTAGTAAGATGAGAAGCACAAAGAAAATAGCAAGAAGACAAAATTGCACAAAACTGCACTACATTGAATGATTTAGGCAGGTTCAATTTATTATCGGAGTAGTTACATTTTCTTGTTGGTTATAACCTCTTCAACTTCCTAGAACCATACTGGTTCATTCTATATAGTCAACAGATATTAGTGTATATTAATTGAAATAAAATGTAAATAATAGTCACCTTATTAATTATGAAGAGACTTAAATTTTGGAAAATGTTCTTGAATATGCATTTAATATGTGCATGCTCGTATAGCAAAAAGAATCAGAAAAGGACAAGAAGAAAGAAATTGGTTTTTATAAAAGAACTTTAATGGAAACATACAAAAAATCATATATAGGAATTTGTTCCATAATTATGCATCTATTTGTTAATGTTCATATTCTCCAATTCCTCTTGTCAATTGAGCTATGGGCTGGTTCTGTGTTGTATTCTGCAACTAACTTTTTCTTTCCTCTGCATCATGTTGACCATCGGCGTTCTTATTTGCTCCTTGATATTATGGTACTTTTTCCTGCTGTAGACAGTAACTTGCTTATGGGAATTTCGCAAAGCACTTGCACATGCAAATCAATTAAGTCTCCTCTTATAGATTTCTACATTAACCTGTTACTTATTCCGTTGGTTATTTGGCATAACTATGGCGGTTCCAAGCTGCAAGAGATTGTGCTAAAATGATTTAATTAAATGATGGAACCATCTGCATATAAAATAATGTGCTCTGTAATCAAGTAAAACAAGAATAAAAATTAAAATCATTGAATGAATTATTTGAGACTGAGGGGTTCTTGCTTGGGGGCTGCAGTCCTAAGTGGAGCCATGTTTCTATTATTATCGCCACTTTTTGAAGTAGAGTCGGTTTTCTTTGCCTGAAAAATGAGGACATTGTGTAAGTAATCCTCCACCCTGCTCATTTGTCATGTTGCGTAACATACTATGCTTTCTTGAAGAAGCAGAATGTTGCCAGATACAAAATGCTTGATTTAAATTCAAAGTTACCAAATCCATATGGGAGCATTGATTGTATTTCCTTTGCAGCTATCAAAGGTTGTGTGACGTCTCTTGATCAACCATCATCGATAGAATATCAAATACACACCATGGTTCAAGATAGTGTAACACTTGTTCATTAAAATTCTTTTTGATTCACACATGAGAGAGCTTTGTTGTCAAAATTGTGGGCAATAATATTATTGTGCTTATTAGTGACAATTAGGATGGAAATAGGGAGTTTCTTGTTTATATCATTGTTGGCTAGATTTTCTGCATAGCATAAAACCTAGGCAGTCATGAGATAAATCTCCCTCATTTACCGGTGAGGCTCCCGTGTCAGATTTGTCAATTAAAATATGCTAGTATCTATATGGGGTTTTACTTTAACTATTCAGCTCATGAACCATAGTTGTATAGTTCTACAACAAGTAAGCAATTGTTTAAAGAAAGGAAATATTTATAGAAGAAGGGAATTATATAAACACAAAGAAGAAATGGGGAAGATGTGCATCCCAATCAATAGATAACAGAGTTGATTGCATGCACATAGAAGAAACCAATAGATATCAACACAAAATTATAAGCAAAGGCAGCTCTAGATCTAGATCTAAAATAACACAAAGTTTATTAAAAGATCTAAGATAGAAAGCTAGAAACAAAATACATTGTGACACAAAGTTCTCGGAAATCTGCTCCTTTATATTCCTTTGCTTCAAGTGGCTATCAGGGGTTTCAACACAAAGTCTGGAACACAAGAATGCTGCTTACAAATTCTGATCATTAACCGAAGGTTCTTCCTCTACTTATAGAATTTAGAGGGGCAATTACAAGTAGGAAGCTTTGAGTGAACTGGCACATGTGGAAGTCGGAAAGGAAACAACTGGCAATCTCCCTCCTGGAATTCCTCTTTGCATGACATGCATGATTTGCAACTGAAAATAGAACCTTCTATTTTACACGTCTGCCACCTATCTCCAAGTAGTTGACTTCTTCAAGTAATGGCTTTTAAACCAATCACTTAAGTTGTATAATTTAATTGATCGCTCAATTATTTTGTCGGAGGAAATAAAAGAAAGAAGAAGAAAGAGGAAAGCTGCAGTCTTGTTCTTTTTCATGTCTGCATGCAGCAGATTCTTGTTCCTTTGATTCTCACCAAATTGGATCTGGAAGCAGCTGGATCTGGAAGCGGCTGGATCTGGAAGCAAGTGAATGTGATTTGCTTGGGTATTGCCTTTGACATGTCTTCCTTCTTATCCTTGAAGCTTTTGCAGTTCTTCTCCAGTACATGCATTAGTGCAATACGTAAATAACTCATCATTTTTATTTTTAATTGCATATGAACAATTAAAAATTCTGGAAAGCACTCCGGTGAATGCAATGCACTTGAAGGATTCAATTTGGAAGATTGGGAGCACATGCACAAGATCCTGGAAGAAATTTTCCACGCATTGACTTCTACACGGGCTGCATCAGAAACAAGAGGATGAATTTTTGCCGGAAGCTTTTGCAATTATGAGATCGGATCTAGAATCGGATTTGGATCTACGGGCTGGATTTGTGTCTCCGTAATGTCGTGTCATTAGAAATCTAGGAGTAATGCATGATTCCACTTTGAGATTTTTTTCATCCCGCTTTACCATGGAATTGTATCTATCTTTGTTTGAACAATTTTTATTTTTTATTCGGCCGAAATTCTTCACAACCAATGCAGATTTGGATAATTCTTCAGATTCGGAGGATATGTTCAATGTATTGGACATTGATTTAAGCTCCCTTTCTCTTATAAAAGCACCTGTGATGAATTCCTACAATTAATTCAGACAAAGATGGCAACCGGAACATGAACAGTGGATTTTAATCATAAAAATCTGCACAATTCAAGTCTCTTTGCCCGAAATTTGATTTTAATTTGCATACAAAGCAAGCATGAATTTTACCAACTTCACTTGAGCACTGTATCACTTATACAAACAATTATCCAGGACATAAATCAACCACCTTCAACACAATGCGCAAAATTGGAAGCTTTTCAAAGCATTAATTTCACCTTCTTCCGAGCAAAAATCCTCTCCAAATGGGGCACACTTCCTGAAAATGACTAATATGGCTCCAGGCTGCACTTCTCTGCCTTTGAATTAATTAATTCATCCTTATGGCAGCCCCTGCTTATATAATTCTCACAATTCTATAATTAATTAATGCCTTTCCTATTCCTGACAATTAATTAATTAATAAGCTTTACTCTTCAAATGGGGTGCCTATTTTGTGCATGCTCATGGCTGCCATTAAATAAATTAAATTTATTTAATTTTAGACTTCTGCTTCCAGTTAACTCAAGCCTCACAGTATGCTTTGACCTTAGCCATTGAAAATAAGAATTAATTTAATCATTTAATACTTAAAAAAGTATTATTTCTCTCCCAAATGGGGCGCACTTTTTGACATGAAGGGGCTGCATTAAATAAATAATATTTATTTAATTTTAGAACTATCTATTTCCAACTTTCCTTTGTCCACTTCCCTTTGTTGACTTTTTCACAAGCCTAGGCACCAAAATTGGGTGAATAAATATTAACAAATATTTATTTAATGCATTATTATTCACCCAAGGTGGGTCGCACTTTTTGGAATAAGGAATTTCTATTTTTAAAAGTCAATTGGCAATGAGATTATTTACCCTGCAAGGCAGGTAATAAAACCCCATTCATGCCTTCAGTGTTTTTTCTTTTATTCCACAGATGGGAATTTTTACCCTGCAAGGCAGGTAAGAAATTCCCACTTGCCTGCTGCCTCTAATTCCCAAGGGAGAGGAGTTTGGCAGTATTATTGGATCAGTGACCCATATGTTGCACGTATGCCACTTTTAGTTGTCCCACACTATTTTGTATGATCCCCTATATACACCATATTTTTGACACTTGCTAACCATTTTTTTGTGTAGGGGTTATTGATGCATTCTTCCCCAAAGCGGGTGCCTTAAGATGTGGGCTAGACCACAACATTTGAGAGATGTCGCTATTAGCCTTAACCACCCTATACTTGCCTCGTTTCTTCCCTTTGTTCACACATTGCACTCGTTATGTCCACTTGTCCCATCATGTCTACTTGTTTCCTCTCATTTTCCAGACCTTCGTCATGTGTTCCCACTTACTCACTAGCATTTGTTCCTCATGTTTTTAGCCTTTGACCTTAGGGTTTCCCCAAGGCTAACACCATCACCCATGGATGATGGCACTTGTTTTGGCTTTTCCATAGCCGATGCCATTGCCATGGGTGATGGCATCGGGTATATATGCCCCTCCATTTTCTTAATAGTACCACCGTATCAAATGCTTTATAGTCATTTTTTACATATTATTTGCACACAATTACTCTTGTTCGCACTATTTCACACTTGTTAGATGGATTTGGAGTCTTGGAGCTTACCTCTTTTGCATTTGGGTCACCATAATGAGATAGGGCTAGAGATATTCTTATTCAACTTTCCCCTTCTCCACCCACAGTGATTCTCTCTTGGTGTTGTTGTCTTTGGGGAGGATTATGCATCAGCAGTCATACACCCATTACAGGTAAGTATTTTTAACTCTCTTTAGTCTCTTATTTTGTATGTATGCAAGTACTTATTGTTGTTGGTCATTCATTGCTATAAATTAGAGTAGATGTAGGTTTTCTTTGATCTATTGCATTGTCTTATTTTTATTATGCCCATTGGCTTTATCCATCTCTTCTACTTCATAATCCTAGTAGGATACCTATCTTTATCTTGGTTGTAGGCCTTGGAAACCTATAGCTATCTTAGGGTTAGGGCTATTATCCTCTAGATTTACAACTTTAGCGCTCCTTGAGCACCTTTGTATCTACACAGTGTGGCCGGTCTTAGATTGGATCCCTACATTTGAGAACCCAGTTGAGAACCATTCTTTTACCCATCACACACTTTGGTGAACCCGACATAAATCTTATTTTTCTTTAAACTAGGTCGAATATACTCCTTTTTTATTTTCCTTTCTTGTGTGAATGCCATCGGTTCCTCTATAGAATCCTTGCATGGCCAATCCAGTTTGAGCTTGCATTTCTGTCTGTCCCGACGCAGTCACCCTCTCTACAGAACTTTCCTATAGGGATGATCTTGTTTGGTAGCTTTCCTTTCCTTTAGATTCTTCTTCCAAGACGCCATTGGCCCCTGTGCAAACTTATTACATGGACGATCCCGTATGAAGATCATCTCAATAAGCTTTCCTAAAGTAATCTCACTTCGCCATGGAGTACTTGCTAGGAGATTCTTATTCTTCTCGAATTGGACAACTCCTTCTTGAACATAATAATTCTCACAATCATGACCTTCCTAAGCAAGCTAACAGATAAAGCAAATTAAAAGATTAAGCAAGCTTCTTTATGAGGTCGGTCATGGGGAGACTCCCTCATGGGGTTTGGTGCCACCTAAAGGATATGAAAGGGGTCGTTTAGGCTCATTTTGGGCATGCTTCCCTATTATAATTTTATTCTACTTGGTTTTGGGGCTGATTGCTCTATATCATTCCACTAGAGGACGAAAATCCTTTGATGTGGCAAGGAAGATGAAACCCTGATCAAGGTTGGAAAACAAAAACTCTCCAATTGGTGGTTCCAAGGGATTCAAAGAAGGTTATCTTGCTGGTTGGCAATTGAGGCTTGAAAAAGAAAGAGATATCAAGGTCTTCTACATCAGTTTGGCACCTTCTCCTAGGGTGGCGACTTAGGTGGAGAAAGGTTTGAGTGCCTTCTAGGGCACCAATTGACATTTTGTGCTGATATCTAGATTTTTCCTAATTATGATGTCCCCAAATAGACGTATAAGAGTATACAGTGGATTGTTTCACAAACTGATCTAAAAGTATACCATAAAATTTTCAAAGTATGCAGATTTGAATTTATTATCAGAAAATGCGACTTGCAGCCTTGAAAGAAAATGTACCACAAGATACCAACAAAGCTTTTCTCTTGTCCCAAAAGTAAGTAATAAATTTCAGAGGATCAATGCAAGAGAAAAGTACCAAAATAGAGCTCCAAAATATCTGATTTTATTTAATATAAATCTGCAAAACCTGATCTGCAGTTACAACTGGAAAATGAGGGTTTGGACCCTAGAAAATATTCCAAAAATGCCAGAAAAGGTGTCTGAAAATCAGCTCCAAACAACAGCAATCAGATCTGATTATAATATCCTTTCTTTATGCAAAAACAGTATATAGACTGTGTCATAGTTGGAAAACTCGCAGATTACTCGCCGAGTCCTCGAGTAATCGCCAAACCTGAATGCAAACAAGTAAATTGCCAAAAAACTAGCCGAGTTTTTGGCGATTTACTCATTTGCATTCAGGTTTGGCAATTACTCAAGGACTTCAAGTGAGTACTCTCCAAAAACTCGCCAAAACTCAAAAAAAACTCTCCAAAACTCGTATGAAAGAAAACGGTGGAAAAATACAAAAAGAAAACATTAATAGCAATGAAAGAAAACGCTGCAAATACACGGTTTTGGCAAATTTATGTTTTTTAAAGAAATTTGAGTATTTTTTAAGTTGCCGAGTATTCCCGAGTATTGGCTGGATATTGCTGAGTTTTTTTGGTCTGCGGAGTATTTACCGAGTGCGAGTATTCCAACTATGGATTGGGTTGCTCAACTAAAAATATATGATACTTCAACAAATAGATCTCTCTTGAATATTCAACACACTAGTAGATGAATCCAAAAGGAAGAGTTTTCGTTCTTCCTTACACTTCTCATGAGGGTTTTTGTCCTCAAAGAATGCAGCTGCAAACACTCAGCTCACAAGCAAATTTCAGAATTTTTGATGATAGTAGAATGATCCCAAAACAAGTCGACTTGCCCCTTTAAGGAAAGAAGTGACCCAAAGATGACCACCCACCACAACCAATCAACATTCTTTGAATTTTTAATTCCTTTTTCACTCATTTCCCTCCCCAAGGCTAGTCGCATTTTTCCCTAGAGGGAATAAAAATTATAATGTGCCTTTTTCCCTTTTCTAATTTTGCTATTTTATTAAGTCATAAAATTAATATAAGTGTTTTATATTTTTTCCTTTTTTTTATGGCACTTTATAATAATTTTAAATGACTTAAGTCACCCTTATGTTCCCCCCTTAGCCGTCGGGTAGACAAAATAGGCCAAGGGTCTTTAGCAATGTTATTTTAGAAAGAGGGACATTTCAAGTCCTCCCTTCCTCAAATTGCTTGCCCACAAGCAATTGCAAATTTGGGTGCTCTAAAATTTCTGCACCCTCCCATGTTGCATCTTCAAGAGGTAGCCCCTTCCATTGGATCAAGTATTCCCTGATAACTCTATTCCTCAACCTTTTTCACATACTACCTCCATGATAGCTTCCGGTTCCAATACTAATTTGCCCTCATCATCAAGAGGGGGCAACTCCATGGAGGGAACTATATGCTGCCCCAATGCCTTTTTGAGGCATGATACATGGAACACATTATGAATTTTACTTTGAGCTGGAAGCTCAAGCTCGTATGCAACCTTCCCTACCTTCCTTGTGACCTTGTAGGGACCATAGAACCTTGGTTTTAATTTTTCAAATCCTTTCCCTTTGAGGGAAGATTGTCTATAAGGTTGTAGCCTTAGGAAAACCATATCCCCAACCTCAAAAGACCTCTCAATCCTTCGTTGATCTGCATACAATTTCTGCTGGTTTTGAGCATGTGCAAGGTTGTCTTTGAGTGCTTTCATGATATCTTGGCTCTGCTGCACCAAATCTTTAGCACCCGGCTCTACTATCCGGAATAACATCTACAAAAGAAAATGCATCATAACCATATAAGGCCTTAAATGGAGACATACCAATGGACATATGATAGGAAGTGTTGTAGCAAAACTCCCCCAAATAAAGCCATTTAATCCACGCTGATTGCTGCCCTGTAACAAAGCTTCTTAGGTACCCTTCCACCCATTTGTTTACAATTTCCGTTTTCCCATCCGTTTGTGGATGGTAACTTGTGCTTGGAGTTAACTCTGTGCCTGCAAGATGGAAGAGTTCTTGCCAAAAAGAACTTAAGAATTTGTTGTCCCTATCACTTACAATATTCTTTGGCAACCCATGAAGTCTGAAAACTTCTTTAAAAATACTCCAGCAACTAAAGGTCCATCAAACTTAGTGGGGAGAGGAAAAAAATGTGCATCAATCTATCCACCACTACATAAATGACACTCTTACCTTGGACCGTAGGAAGACCAATGATGAAGTCCATAGAAATGCTCTCCCATTTTTATTTGGAATGGGTAGAGGCTGCAAAAGACCTGCTGGAAACTCATGTTGTGCCTTGCTTTGTTGGCATGTAAGGCACTCCCTAATGTGTTGCAGCACTTCCCTTTTTAGTCCCTTCCATACAAACTTTTCTCTCACTTGTTTGTATGTCTTAAAGTATCCTTGATGACCAGCCAAAGGTGAATCATGCATGGCTTCTAAAATTTTACGTTTTACCTTAGATTCAGGGACCAAGAAGACTCTATTTTTATAGAGTATGATGCCATCAACCACTTGGTACTTTTCATCATCAATTTCCCCCTCAAGGACAACACAAGCAAACTAATTTTTGGCATATTCTGCTGTTATAACAACCCTCCAATCTGCTGTAATTTCACTCATGGAGCAGCAGTATGGTTTCCTTGATAATGCATCTGCAACTATGTTATTTTTTCCCTTCACAAACTCAATTTCAAAGTTAAAGATTTGATTAAGAAAGTACCTCAAACTATATGATCTGTTTTGACTACAAATCTGCCACAAACTAGATATTGTCTGAATTTCACCAATGCATGCATGATTGCCAACATTTCTTTATCATAAATGGAATACCTCTTTTCAGTATCTTTGAGCTTCCTACTTTCAAATGCTATGGGGTGTTTATTTTGCATCAAAACAACCCCAATTCCATCCCCTGATGCATCACACTCAACAACAAAAGGTACTGAAAAATATGGAACAGTGAGTACTGGGCATGAACTCATTACCTTTTTGAGGTGATCAAATGCTTGTTGGGCTGATGGTGACCAATTGAAAGCTCCTTGCTTTGTCAAATTTGTTAAGAGAGTTGTGAAAATCCTTTCACAAATATGCAGTAATAGCTACAAAGACCCAAGAATCCCCTTAGTTGAGTCAATGTGGTGGGAGGAGGCCAATCTAAGATAGCTTGAATCTTTTGTTGATCTACGTGCACCCCTTTTGCATTGATGACATGTCCTAGATACAAAATTTCTTCCATGCCAAACTCACATTTGGATAACTTTGCAAAAAGAGATTGTTGCTCCAAAATGCTCAAGACCATATCCAAGTGCATCAAATGTTCTTCCCATGATTTGCTATATACCAAGATATCATCAAAAATACCAACACAAATTTTCTCAAATGCTCCCTAAAGATATGATTCATACATGATTGAAATGTAGCAGGGGCATTGGTTAACCCAAATGGCATCACTAGAAATTCAAAATGACCAAAGTGACATCTAAAAGTTGTCTTATGGACATCTTCATCTCTTACCTTAATTTGATGGTAGCTTGACCTTAGATCAATCTTTGAGAAGAAAATAGCTCCATGCAACTCATCAATTCTTGGTATTGGGTACTTGTTCTTGATTGTCTTCTTATTCAATAACTTGTAATCCACACACATTCTCATAGTCCCATCTTTCTTCTTCACCAAAACAACTGAAGAAGCAAAAGGACTAGAACTTGGCCTTATGTGGCCCATATCCAACAATTCCTTAATCACCTTTTCAATTTCTTCCTTAAAAGCTCTTGGGTGACGGTAAGGAGAAGATATAACCGGAGTTGAACCTGGTTCCAACTCAATAATATGCTGAAATCCTCTATCCGGAGGCAATCCATGAGGTAAATCTGAAAATACTTTACTATGCTTATCCAAAATAGACTGAATATCAACATGATATGATGGCTGAGATGAAAAAGAAGATGTATCCCTTACCAAACAATGTGCAGCCCATGCAATCTGCCCTCTTTTGAAAGATCTCTCCATGCTTTTGGCGGTCACAACTTGTGGAGATCCATTCCTCAAACCTTGCAAAGTGACTTCCTTGTCTTGAGTCTTAAATTTCAGTTCCATGGTTTGATAATTTTGGGTGAACTCACCCAAAGATTGCAGCCATTGTACACCCAAAACAATATTTGTTTCACCAATACCAATGACATAGAAATCATCACATACCTTATGCCTTCCCAAGGTGAGCTCAAGTTGGGGAATCTTCTTTGTGCATGCAAGAGTATACCCATCGCCACAGTTACATTAAATCCTTGAAAGTCTTCTACTTTCAACCCCATCCTTGTCACTAAGCTCTCATCAATAAAATTGTGAGTAGCTCCACTATCAATCAAGGCTATGATTCTTTGTCCATGAAGAACACCCTTAACACGAAAAGCATAGTACCTTGGTGCTCTGGATAAAGTGGCCAATGTTCCATCCATGGGAACTTCATTTTCCTCTTTTCTTGCTCTTCTTCTTCCTCATGATCAACACTCTCTTCTTCATCTTCTACATCTGAAATAACTTCAATATAATGGGCTGCCCCTTTTGGAAGACAATGGTGGTTAGGAGTCCAAGGATCTCTACATGTAAAACATAGTTTTTTCCTCCTAAGCTCATTCCTAGTCTCAATTTCCTTGTTTTTACCCCAATCTTTTACATCATATTTGTTTTGAAAAGGCTTACCTTGCTGCCCATAATTTGGTGTCTTTGGCCCACTTGATGAAGAAGTCTTTGGCTGTCCAAATACTCCTTTTGGCTGCCCAAAAGGTGTTGATTTTTGTTGTTGTCCATACTGCAGATTTCTACCTCTTGGAACTGAACTTTCCAAGTCCAATGCCTTCTTAATGGCACCTTGTAGAGATGGGGGCTGAATGCTTTGACAAGGCCCTTTAGTGGTTCTCCTAACCCCTCAATAAATAGCAATACTAATCTTTTTCACTGATATCAGGTACCATAACTGCAAGTCTTTCAAAATCAGAAATATATCTCTCCAAAGATCCTTCTTGCTTGAGTTGTGCTAGCTCTTTGAAGTGCATATCTAGATCTGTTCTATCAAACCTTTCAGTCAAGCATGAGCTGAATTCTTCAAGTGTAGTAATTGAGCCATGACCTTGGGTGATCAACCCATGGTACCACCACTCATGTGCCATTCCCTCCAAGTGCAAGGTTGCAAATTTGAGGGCTTCTTTCTCATAAATCGGATTTAAAGAAAGATATGTATCAAACTTTTGTAACCAAGCTCTAGTAGAACACTTTTCAATTCCATCAAATGAAGGAAGAGTTACCTTACCCAACCTTTGTTGAATGTCTCTCTTTGGTGTCTCTTGGTGAACTCTTCGATTCCTCCTTGAACCTTTGTTATTCTTCACCTGACAGTAGTCTCTAAAAGAAAACATTTCTCTTACTCTAAAACTAAGTTGTGCATACTCATCACCCCATGCTTCCACATCATCCACATCATTTTGGGCTTCCTCTTCCACTGGTTCTTCTCTTTGTAGGAACTTAGCTTTAAAAGTTGGATGTGTAGCATTGGAAGGGTTTCTAGTTGGCCCTGTAGAGCTTCACGTAATGTCCCCTTTTTCAAGCAATAATTAATTAATGAAGGTTGATATCCTTTAATCCACTCCCCTTGGATTAAAGGGATTTTTGTTAGGGAAATCGACTTTCCTTGTGCATTTAAAAATTAAATATTATTTATCTTGGGCAAGTCGAAGTTATAAGGAGAAAATCGATTTATTTATGGGCCAATTAATTATCATTTGGAGGTAAATCGATTTAATTAAGGCAAGTCGAATTTATTGAGGCAAATTGATTTATCCCATGAGCTAATTTATTATTATTTTGGGTGAATCGATTTATTTAGGCAAAAGTCGATTCCTTTTGGGCATTAATTATTATTTTTAATTCTCTCTTGTATTTAATTTGAAAATGCTTTGGAGGGAATTAACATTTTTAAATGGAGTTTGACTTTTCAGGACATGAAGATTATTTTAAAATCAAATCTCTCCCATCTAGAGAAATGCGTCAAAATTGGAGGGAAACATTAGAGCTCTACATTGCAAAATCTATAAAAGAAATGAGGCGTCCCCTTTTTGGCATGTTTGACGATTCTATGAACTTATCTTTATGCTTGAAGAGGGATGTATGCTCACTTGTGATCTAAAAATAAAAGATGTTTTTTAGCACTTTGTGTGCTTTTTTAGCTGTGTGCGTGTATTTTTGCTTAATCTAAGTTAGATGAATGAGAACTACCACCTAAATAGTTCTATAACAAAGCTAAGTCAAAATCTAGGCACCATCAAGATAAGAGCTAAACAATATCAATACTAAGCATAATGCATTAACTTTGAACTAAGATCAAACTAGCATGCTAAAGTATTTAAAACCTCTACTCTCTAGATTACCAACAAAAGCAAATGGACCTATGTAGACTCCATGGCAATCAAATTGATTGTTTTGATCTTCAAGGACTTAGGAATGAGAGCTCATCAAAGCATGGCTACAAGACCAGTTTGATTATTCCCATATGACCCAAGCACTTGGCTAGAAAATTGCAAGAAATGAGGCTTAGCTCTTCAAATGGTGAATTTCTCAAGAATAACAAAAAGGTTTATAGTGTATTTGCTATATGCTTTGCTTTTGTCTTCTCAAGGAATTAGGTGTAAGTGTAAAGGTAGAAGGAGGGCTCTTTATATAGCCCAATGGATAAAGCAATCTCTACATCCCTTTGCATGTGGGATAATAGAGATGTTGAATTAGTTGTGGATAAGGGGGTTTAGATAGGGTTGAGTTAACTCTTAGGAGGGTTTAGCTTGTCCTTTAGTGACTCATGTGGATAAAAGGGGTTTATTAATTGATCAAGATGATTAATTAATAGATGTGCAAGCTTATAAAAGATTTTTAGAGGAATATTAACATGATTTAGACTATAGAAGGGGATTAAATCAATTAAATATTGATTTATTGGTTTAATGAAAGGGGAAGCTAATTAATTAGTCTAGATAGAAGGAAGGATTAATTAATGGAAGGTCGTTAATTAGGGTATTTGTTGGATAGGCGACTTAATTAATTAGTGTAGTGTAATTAATTAACAACGATAGGAGAGAAGATGAGTGCTTTTGACGATATGTCGCCAATTTGTAGGAAAGGAGATAATTAGCACAATTTAAGTATTTAAATTGCTCGGGCATAATTATAGGTGTCTACATTTGCCCCTCTTTGGGGTGGCATAAGTGACGCCACTTCAAAGATAGTAGATGAATGAAATTTTGAAGGGGTAGAAAAAAAAATGGTAGGAGGGAGAGATGCCCCTCGAGTGTCGATGGGGTGATGAAGGAAGACGATCGACGATCGAAAAAGGTGAGAAATAGATAGAAGAATGGGCAGGGGCAGAATGCCCAGGTGAAACGGAAGATTAGGGGTGAGATGTAGAAGAAATATGGAGAAGTGGAGAGAAGAACTAGCCTCTAGCCTTTGTAGTGGAACAACTTCAATGTCATCATATTACAAAATGGATCTACGTCATTAGTCCTTATGAAAAATATAAGCATATGACAAAAGTGGAATGACATAAAAAGCCATACCACAAACAATTGTCCATTGCTGAAAAACCAACTCAATGCAACATACAAAAACGCAATGCAATATGAGAAGGAAACAAGCTCATTTAACAGGGAAAACAAGTATGAACACACATATCCAACCCAACAATGGTCAAGACGGTTGTACAAATGTTTTGTTATCAAGCTGAAGAGGTCCACATGTTCGTGATTGATGACAAGGGTTAAAAATGATGCCCCGAGCAAGGATACATGTAAGGGGAAATGATGATGGACACTAGGTCCAAGTAGAAAGCATTGTGCACAACGAAACAACACCAGGCAACAAGACGTGCCCCAGTACATACAAAGCAAACAAGTAGTTTTGTGAATGGTTGTGAATCCGGTGATCGCATGAGTCGTGTTGATCGGGGAAGATGTGAAACAAACCAATAGGATATGGAAAGAATACCATGCATGCAAGACACAAGTTTTAGCCGTAATAAGTAGGTTACCTATTTTTGTAGGTTTTTTACTTTTTAGGATTTTGTGGAGAATTTTGCCTTGTTTTTGGATTTTTGAAGTGATATATATATATTTTTTGTTTTGTGTTTTCCAAAATGCGGTAGACAGTAGAAGAAAATAGAAGAAATAGAATGAAGTGCATAGATGCAAAAGAAATGCCCCTGTGGGGGAAGAAAGACAAAACATGTAACAAATAATGTCCCCTGTATAGTGGAAAAATTACCAAAATAATTATTTTTAAAAAAATAATTATTCGAGAGTGTGGATAAGAAGAAAAATCACCTAGAGCAATAAAAAAATTGTCCTAGTGAGAAGAAAGAAGGGTACTAGAGGGCAAAAATGCCCAAAGACGGTGAAAATGAAAAAAATAATTATTTTGAGTGAACAGAGGAGAAAATGGCGGTCAAAACAAGCCTCCAAGCACCACGGTGGTACTTCACTTGGGGGTAAATCACCACGACCAATTCATTTGTTATCGATCGTTGCGAGTTTTTACCTGCGAGGTTCGGCAAAGCGACGAAGACGATGGTGAGAGCACGAGACCATTTGAGACGAGCGAAGACATAGTTCGAGGGTACGAGCGACACGCGAACGATGGTGTCTTTATGAGTATCAAACCCTCTCTATCAATTTTACAATTAATGCTCGTAGAAGTAGGAAACTAGGGTTAGAGGTCGCGGCCGGCGCGCATGCGCGGGGTGCAGTGCACTAATGGTGGCGCAAGTGCCCTTGGGCGTATGCGCACACGCGTAGCACCCAAAATACGTATACGCGCACACGTATACGCCGACACAAAATAGCACGCACACACCACACAATAGTGCATACATAGAGGGCACACGCACGCGCGCACGCGCAGCATGTACCGGATGATGGCGCAAGCACCCATCGGGCCGGATGCGCACACGCGCATGCGCCGAAAGGAGGGTGCACACGCCATGGGGTGCGCACATGCCCAAAGGGAGACACAAGCACGCTTAATAGATAGAGGACAAATAGAAAAATGCCAAAAATGATGGCATTTAGAAGAAAATTAGGATTTTTGGGTTAACCCTAAAAATGATAGGTAGAACTTAGAAGAAATGTTAGTAGTTGACAAATGGAATGATTTTGCAAAGACGTTTGTCCGTGCTTCAGATGCGTGAGCGCCATTCACGCATAGCAGAGCTAGAGGGGAGCATGCACCAGACGAGACCGGCGCGCGGTGGTGATACTCCTAGAGGCGGTGGGCCTAGGCCCCGTATCCCAAATGCCTTCCATTACTTTGGATCATGGTCTACTTATTGCATTGGCTGAGCGGTGGCACAGTGAGAGCCGTGTTTGAAGCTCCTATCGTAGAGAGATGACAGTGACTCTGGAGGACATGTGGCGGATTCTCCGCATACCTATCCTAGGCTCGTTGATCGAGTATACGAGCGACCTTGGGGCGAGATCGGGGCGTGTGGCGGTGAGTGATCATTTTGAGAGATGATGTACCGCATGACAACATGCCAGTTTCATTACATGAGTGCATAGTGGATCCAACACTGCACCGGGGGCCATTATACGTGATGTCACTTATCAGTGGGTTTTTGCTCATTGATAAGACTGGGACATCCTTCCTATGGGTCTGATGACATTGGTGCACGGGATTTTCGGTGGCGAAGCGTTACTTTGGGGCCGGTGCATACCGGCACATGCATCTTAGGATCTACATTTGATTACATACCACCATCAGAAGACGATGGGGCCTGCCTCTCTACTACAGATTTGGTCATGGGACCACATAGCTAGTCGGGCGCCTGTAGGCGCATTACATGTTCGAGTCCTAGAGGAGCCGTCATATATGGCTTGGGTTTCAGTAGGTGACGACATACGAGGGCACCTAGCAGCTTGTATTGATATTGACGAGAGTTTGACGAGTTGTTAGACAGGGATATCGTATGGAGACCTTACAGGTAGATATAGTAGCCAGAGGACGGAGTAGAACTCAGTGTTTGCACGGTGGAGCACTTCCTTCTCGATAGTCGTTGCAGCCTACATCATTGAATTATACAAAGTAGACCGATGTCACAATTTGGGCATGGTGCGCAGGGGAACCATGGCATGATTCGTGGTATGCCCGGCCGAGACTACGAGAGGCCAACTATGGGGCCACGCATACAGGCAACCCGAGCTAGGGCCAAATTTTTCTTGGTGGTACCACATGTATGGGATCTAGCTCGACGGCCAGTCAAAGATCCGGGAACCACTTGGCCGATTACATTGATTGAGTACGCCCCTTTGTGTTACCATGGCGCTTGATTATTCCGGTTGAGGCACAGGCGCGAGTACTCGACCACCGCGAGAGCTTCGTCGCCATGGCGGTGACGAGAGGGAGGATGCACATGACACCGTGACCCAGCTGATCCATTTGATGGGTTGCCACATGATGAGTAGGGTGCAAAGACAGTGCGGGGACCGAGGCCGTAGGAACCCAAGACCGACACATGACAGTTCCCAGCTTAGACTACGAGAGCAGGGGGCGAGTCCTCCGAGACCCAAGCACGAGGACAGCCCCTATGGTGCAGCCAGTGGCACAGATAGCCACCTTACAAGCATGTGCTGCGAGTCATAGAGAGAGAGACCGAGGCCCGAGCCCAGACTTTAAGGTGGCAGATAGGAGATCGGGAGCTCGGGCTCAGGCTAGCCAGGAGATGATAGTGCTATTCACTTTCAGCAAATTCGGTAGATGGCAACACAAATGGCTCAGGTGATGAGCCTATATCAGCAGACACAAGCCCAACTACAACCTGTGATACTGGAGAGAGATAGGTTGAGAGCAGAGCGAGTAGTGGGTCAGTCGAGCTTGCCCGAGCATCAGCAGAGATAGCGTCCTTTAGATGCATGGAGATGGCACAAAGAGTGATAGCCCGGACTCACAGAGATCTAGCTACAGTAGAGGGCAGAGCATCCTACTATAGATCTTTATATTATGAGGCAGTTTTGGCTGAGCGGCGGGCACCTTCCTATAGCCAGCAATCGAGTAGAGGGACCAGGTCAGAGAGGCCTCAGGCCTCAGTGGAGCAGCCACGGGGCAGCCAGTGAGACCGAGCGATGCTCATGCTATGCCTCCACCATGGGACAGACCAGCTAGCCCATCTGAGGGCTCGAGTCACCCTTGATGATTGTATTGATACATATGCCTCTTGATGAAGGCTATGAGCAGCTTGTGCTTGATGTACAACATTCTTTATTGTATAGCAATTTTGACACATGCCTCTGATGAAGGCCTTTTTGATGTACAATAGTTTTGACATATGCCTCTGATGAAGGCAAGTCAGCATTCTTTGATCAATGTATATCATCATTTCAGACGCCTCGAGATGAATCCTTTTTGATGTATAGTAGCGATGTATATCTATTTTTGATACAAATATACCACACACATGTATATATGGACATTTTTGATGTGACACATGTGTTATGAGATGATGGACATTGTTATTTTTGATTGAGTATATGGATATATGGATGTGTTTATGATGTTAGCTGATTTGATTTCACATGTATATGTATCCTGATTTTTTGATGTATCGCATGTGCTTTGATTTCTAGATGATAGATCTGTAGAGTATATCAAATGTATTTTCTCATGTGATGTGCTAGATTTAGTGGACGGGATGATATGATGATATGGGTGTGGGGGATAGATTTTGATATTTGTGATCCCTCTTGCCCCCATTTGATGATACAATATGTGATGATTAGCTTAGCATTCATGTATGATGTATACTTAGCTTTTTCTTGATATATGATGTATAGATGATGTTAGATGTGATGATATTGATGGAAATATGATGATGTGATAACAAAACGATGCACATGCAACAAACAAACACAATCAAATGCTAACAAAGAACATAATGAACCAATACAACAATGTACCATGATTCACTAGCATGCAAAAACACACTTCAATATGCACAAGTAAGAATAAATCTGATCTAATCAAGAAAAGATGAATCCTAACAAAGTATGTCTAAGCAACAAACAATACAAATGTACAAACATGAAGCAACTATACAAGCAAACAAGCAAAGCAAGAAACAAGACAACGCAAGTAAACTAAAGTAAATGTTTGTAAGATTGTTTTTTGTGAAACAATTTTCTATTGTTTAGAGTTTTGTGAAACAATTTTCTATTGTTTAGGGTTTTGTGAAACAATTTTCTATTGTTTAGATTTTTGTGAAACAATTTTCTATTGTTTAGAGTTTCTAACATTTTTGAATGTTTTTGTGTTTTTCTAATAGTTTTCCAGAGCTATGCACAGGTAACCAAGAAAGCGTGGATGCCCCCAAGCATTAGACAGGGAATATACAAGGGCAAATGCCACGTGCTTATAAACAGGAAGGTGAAGTCGCAGAAGTGCCCCCAGCGTGAGATGGGGAATAGACAAAGACCATGCCTTCATAGATGAATAAAAGGAGACAAGCCGGATCAAGGCTTGACAAGATTAGGCTCACAAGGAAATCTCGGAGGCGGAACTAGCCCTAGGCTAAGTAAAAGTACCCTCTAGATGCAAGATGCTTGTGAACAATGAATCCTCCCAAGGTGCCGGAAACCGGTTTTCACCCAAGGACTTATCCAAAGTGCCACAATTGCGTGGTTTTCACTTATGGATTGATGATAAATCTCTAGATTTGCATAAATAAATTAAGCAATAATTAATTAAAATCAACACATGAAATGAAAACTACAGAAGATAGAAACCAAATGTAAATAGAATGGAGCAATTTCTATTGAATATGAGAGGGCATTTTATACAATTGCTTGCTCCTAAAATCATGGAGTCAAGTCTTATCATTTTATCCCCATATCTCTCCTTTATTCCCTAGTCTTACTCTCAATCCCAAGATATTCTCACACATTCCTATCTCTATGAGTTGTGCATGACAACTAATTGTGCACACTCATATATTATTTTATAAATATTAAAAACTATTACTACCAAATAACCCAAACCACTCCTAAGTGTTCACACTATGAACAATATTTCGGTAACAGTCACCCCCTTAGTGTGAACATGGGGAAAGCTATCTCCTGTACCTGCTCATGATCTACAAAGAAATGAAGGTTTTCAATGAGTACCAACAACTCAAACAATATGAGGTTTTCAAAGAGAACCTCCAACTCAGAAAATGGTTTTCTAGTGGAACCAACCACTACATAGCAGTGTACATTATTTTGCTCACATCATTGTTTCTAACTTAGAGGGATTACAAAACAGAAATTATGCTCATGCAAGAGCTTTAAACAGGAATGTTACTTCTGTTCATTATTACAACATAAAGTAAACACACCACACAACAAAAATAAAAGGTCACCAATACCATGAAGCAATCTCTTTGTTGGTGACTAACAAGAGATGCCAATTTTCCTCCATCCTCCTATGCCTCCATCCTCCATCGTGATGTTGCTAACTCAGCTGATTTGTCTTTGAGGATCATTTTACAATTATATTGGGTGTCGGTTCAACCGATAATGCACCCTTACAATAGTAACCAGCTTTATATTTAACCAAAATAATAAAGCATATCAGAGTTTTATTGTTGGAAATCACTCACTATTTTTTTTACAAAATAATTAGAAACGTCATAATTGTTTCCATGATTACTCTTAAAATACGAAATGGGTTTCTATAATATTTTGATAGAAGTTTCCCATAATACAAATAAACAAACCAAAAAATTGCAGAAAATTCGAATTTGGGTTTTTGAGAAAACACAAATTACCAATGTTTTTTTAAGATCAGAATCCAAAAATGGCAATGGAAGCTTTAAAACTCTCAGATCTGCATCCTTGAGGCTGCGGTTTTGTCCTACAATCACTCTCATAAATCTTCCTAACCTACTCTGATACCAGATGATGATAAATCTCTAGATTTGCATAAATAAATTAAGCAATAATTAATTAAAATCAACACATGAAATGAAAACTATAGAAGATAGAAACCAAATGTAAATAGAATGGAGCAATTTCTATTGAATATGAGAGGGCATTTTATACAATTGTTTGCTCCTAAAATCATGGAGTCAATTCTTATCATTTTATCCCCATATCTCTCCTTTATTCCCTAGTCTTACTCTCAATCCCAAGATATTCTCACACATTCCTATCTCTATGAGTTGTGCATGACAACTAATTGTGCACACTCATATATTATTTTATAAATATTAAAAACTATTACTACCAAATAACCCAAACCACTCCTAAGTGTTCACACTATGAACAATATTTCGGTAACATGAATGACCTGTTTTCTCTTTTTCTTTTTCTCTTATTTTAATTTTTTTGTATTTTGATTATTTTTACCCTATTTTTGATTTTACTTTTTCTGATTTTCGCGCCATGTTTAAGCATAGAACCGCTTAAGGTGCATGGCATTCATGGGCTCACGGAGCTCATCACCATTGGGGTGAGCAAGTTTGTATGCTCCTGTGCCATACTTGGCCATGATAACATAAGGTCCTAACCAATGCGGTTCGAACTTTCCTTTCTTCTCTTGTTCTGCCCTTGTGTTGAATTGATTCTCCTTCATGACCAAATCACCAACCTCAAACTGATGAGGTATGATTCTTTTGTTGTAATTTCGAAGACTCTGTTTTGATACACTTTGAGGTGATTTAAGGTGCGGATGCGCTTCTTGTCTAGAAGCTCTAACTCGTCTAGCCACTCGATAATCTTCATCTTTATCTAGATAATCCCTAAGAGAGATTCTTAGGGAAGGAAGCTCAATTTATAACGGGATGATAGATTCTGTTCCAAATACTAGGGAATATGGTGTCACACCCATAGGAGTGCGAATAGAGGTCCTGTAAGCCCAAAGAGCTGGGTGGATTTGCAAATGCCAATTACGACTTGTCTTACTTACCATCTTCTCCATTATTCGCACCAAAGTCTTATTAGTGGCCTCGGCTGTCCATTGCCTTGGGGATAATATGGTGTAGACCATTTTAACCTGATTTGAAACCGATGATAGAGATCCTTTACCATTTTATTCTTGAATGATTTTCCGTTATCAGTAACAATGGCTGCAGAGAATGCCATACCGGAAAATAATATGATTCATGATGAACTTGGAAATGACCTCGTTACATAGGTCAAAGGGATAGCTTCCACCCACTTGGTAAAGTATTCAATAGTTGTAATGATGTGGGTGTGGCCATCAGATGAAGTAGGGGTAAGCTTCCCTATTAAATCAAGTCCCCATTTAGAAAATGGCCATGGGGTGGTGATGGGTTGCAACGGCTGTGATGGAGCATGGATGAAATTTCCATACTTCTGACAAAGTACACACTTCCTTACATAGTGCAGTAATAAATCGGTTTCATGGTAGGCCAATAGTAGCCTACTCTTAACAATTTTTTGGCTAGAACCATTCTATTAGTATGTGCTCCGCACACCCCTTCATGCACCTCTTTAATCGCTTGGACCAACTCTGTCATATCGAGACAACGTAACAAATTCCCATCGTAGCCACGACGATAAAGTGTACCTCCTAAAAGGGTATAAAGGCTATCTGGAAAATTAGGCTTTGTTTCTTGGAATGGGAGATGTCGGGAGGGAACATGTTGTCTTTGAGGTAGGTAAAGATGGGCTCATACCATGGGGAATTGGGACCAACAACATCACAAGCCAGATCAGGATTCTGGCATGTCGTACGTAGGCTGGCGTAGATTTTCCACAAAGAATGGCATGTCATTATTTTTTCGGTGGAATGCGGAGCATAGAACCCATTGCCATAGCATCTGCAGATCTGTTTTGTGCTCTTGGAATTTGTTCAAATGTGATATGCACAAAATACTCTTTCAGAGTTTCTACTAGCTTTTTGTAAGGGATGAGTTTCTCATCCTTAACTTTGTATTCATCATTAACTTGCTTGATGATTAATTGAGAGTCACCAACAATCTTAACATGATGAATGTCCCATTTGATGGCGAGCTTCATCCCTGCGATGAGTGCCTCATACTCTGCGATATTGTTCGTGCAAGGAAAACCAAGACGAAAAGCCTGAGGTATGGGGTCCCTGAAGGAGTAATGAGGACCACACCTGCCCCTGAACCATGAAAAGTAAAAGATCCATCAAAGTGTATCTGCCACACGACAGATTCTTCAATGTACAGTAATGAGGCATCTGGCAGATCCAGATTCAAAGGTTTAGTGCCTTGTAAAGGTGCTTTTGCTAATTGATCAACAAGTACTATCCCTTAACCGACTTTTGATGCACAAAATCGATGTCAAATTCACTTAGTAGAATGATCCAATTAGCCATTCTATTGGTGAGGGTGGGTTTAGACAAGAAGTATTTAAGCAGTCAACTTTTGATATAAGCTTGGTTTTGGTATTCAACAGATAATGACGAAGTTTTTGAAAGGTAAAAACCACAACCAAACAAGCTTTTTCAATTTGGGGATAGTTGAGCTCATAAGCGATGAGAGTGCAACTGAGGTAGTATACCGCTTTTTCTTTGTGACCAAGGTCATATTGAGCGAGCAGCAGCGCATAATAGCAAATTGAGTAAAGCAGAGATATAAAGGCAGAGCAACTCACCGGGAGTGGAGGCATGAGAACAAAGCGGATTTGCCAAGTATTGTTTAAGAAAGGCGAAGGCTTGTTGTTGCTCTGGTCCCCAGATAAAAGCAACATCTTTTTTAAATAGGTGAGTGAACAAATGACACTTGTCGGCAAGTAGTGGGAGATGAAGCGGCGAATAGCCCGTATTTTCCCTGCAAGTGCAGCTTGCTTAATGTTTTTGAGGAGGAATCTCAAGTAATAAGCAGAGACACTTTCGCAGGGTCTACCTCAATTCCCCTTCTCGATACAATGAAACCCAACAATTTTCCGATAGCACGCCAAACACACATTTCTTTGGGTTCAGATGGACCTTGTACTCTCGTAGGCGTTCAAAGATACACCGTAAAATAACAGGGTGGTCCTCCCTTGTCTTAGATTTTTCGAGGATATCATCCACATAGTCTTCCATGATATCATGGATCCTATCATGGAAAATTACCGTCATTGCCCTTTGATAAGTAGCTCCTGCGTTTTTAAGACCAAACGGCATTACCTGATAACAAAAGGTACCCCAAGGAGTTGTAAAAGCCATCTTGTGTTGATCTTCATCGGCTATCTTGATTTGGTCAGAACTGAAAAGCCATCCATAAGAGATATCATCTCATATCTTTCATTGAATCCATAATCATATCAATATTTGGTAATGGAAAATCATCCTTAGGGTAGGCCTTATTTATGTCTCTAAAATCCGTGCAGATTCTGATCCCAACAAGATTTTTCTAGACAAGGACGATATTGGATATCCATTCGGAGTAATCAATGGGCCGAATGAATCCTGCTGCAAGTAATCTTTCTAATTCTTCCTTAACCAGGAGAGCCACCCTCGGGTGCATCTTTATGAGCTTTTGCTAATAGGCTTAGCGTCTGCATGTACAACTAAGTTGTGCACGACCAAAGTTGGATCTAAGCCTGGCATATCCTTATAGGACCATGTGAATACATCTATAAACTCCCATAGCAGCATGGTGAATGTTTTTGTTCCCGTGTCGAGAGTGAAGCTCCCAATTTGACTATTTTTGGGTCCTCTTTTGTGCCAATGTTTACATCGATAGTCTCCTCTACTAGTAACTTTGACAAGTCCTCCATACGCGTAGGATTGGGAGGAAGGTTGAGATCTTCGTCCAAGGATGTCTCCACGAGATTTTCATCCTTGGTGTGGTCACTTTTATTGTCCTTTGATTTTTGCACATGTTTGTCTGTCAGTGCCTCAAAGAGGTTTTCACTGTGCGACTTGGACTTTGATTTTGCCGAGGCTTTGCATTGGAACTTTTGCCCTCGCTTTTTCTTAAATTTTGCTGACCACGAAGCTCAACTTCCTCTCCAAAGTAGGCGCAGGTATCTAAGTCAATATAAAAGCCCTTTTTGTGGTCTCCAATGGGAATTGTATCCCAAATGCCCATGAATTCTGCAATAGCTTCATCATTCTCAAATAGATCTAGTGACATATGAGTTGTTGGTCCCATTCAACAAGGGAAGGGTAAACGAGGTCAAGTGTAGGTTCCGTAGGGGTTATGGTGAGGACAAGCGGTATTCATGAACAGGTTCGTGGAGGCAAGATCCTCATATTGGCTACAATGGGAATCTATATCGCTGTCTAAATAGTCAGAGCTATCCTCACGTTCAGAGCAGGTAGCATCTTGATCATTGGGATGTGCCCCATAAGGGTGAATTCCAATGCCGTACCTTTCTATTTTAAAATGTGGGAGAGGCACTGGTTCTCGCTGTCCTTGCTCATTCCTTCCACATCCTAGACCCTTATAGCCCATGGAGTACATCATTCGACTAGATTTCTCATATTCAGGGGTTTGATAAGAGTTGGCTGAGTATCTTCTGGGACCCAAGTCGTAGGTGGATCCAACAATTTTTCTTCAGCCAACAAGCCTCCAGGTAAAAATGACCCAATAGTTTGCTCATTTCTAGGTCATCTAAAACGATAGTTGGGTCGACCTCTAGTCTTAGGTGACAATGAGAGGTCTAAAACTAAGAGGGCTTGTTGCACATTATATTCTCCACAACCGTATTCCAAAACCTTCATCTCCCATGAATCAAAAGGAGAAGTTGATGTAGAGGCACCATGGGCACAAGAACTGAGAGAATCTGAATCTACCGGACTCCATGGCTTCATATTGGAGAGGAACAACTATATCGGTGGAGGGACACGCATAGGTACCCTTACGTGCAAAACTATTGAGAGCTCTGCAGTGAGCGAAGGGCTCAATCTCCTCAGTATTGTGACAAAGTGTGTCCCTCCTTGCTTGATTTAATGCATTGATGGAATGTTGATGGCACGGCTTGCATGGCATGAATCCATGGTCGGCCTAGAAGCATATTATATGGAAGTTCCAAGTCCAGGACATGAAACTTTGTGTGATGACAAGTAGGACCGACTTCCATGGGCAACGTGATTGTGCTGCTAACTCCCTTTCCGCATTGTCATAAGCGGTTATGGTAATGATGTTTGACTCAAGGTCTACTTCAGTATGTCCCAGTTGCTTAACCAAATTTAGAATACATATATTCAACCCTGATCCGTTGTCCATAAGCACTCATTTGATCTTTCTGCGGGTAACGAATACCTCAATATACAAAGGGAGATTATGCGTTGGATTTTTAGTAGGGATTTCCCTATGATTAAAGGCAATGTGTTCAGTTGGTACAATGTTTGCTACCATGGCCTGAAGATGTGTAGGATCTACCTCTAGTGGCACTCCTAACCCCTGAAGAGTTTGGTACAAAATGTCTTTATGTACATTTGATATCTTAAGAAGATCCAAGATCAAAATCTTCATAGACATTTTCTCAAGTTGTTCTAAGAGGTTGTACCTACCATTTTGCGGGCTTGATGGAGAGGGTTCAGGAATCATGAGGCGGGCACGCCTTGTTACCGCGGCGCAATCCTTTCCCTTGATTCGAATTGTGTTCACATGGTCACTAGGAGAGAGAATACATCCAATGAGTGAATCATAATGATTGTTGTCTTTCTTGGTATATAAATAATTCGCTACTTTATAACTCTGGGATGACTCTCCTCGATCCGGATTTGACTCTTTTGACTTACCATGTTTGGGGAATGGTTCTTTGTATATCCCCATCTTTTCGTTGGGCATCTGAGTTTTTTCGGGTTGTCCACTTCTATCTCCCCATTGTCGATGAGGTCTTGGATGTAGTGACAAAGTCGCAGACATTTGTCTGTTTTATGTCCCTTGACACGATGTAATTCACAATAGTCATGCTCTTTGTACCATGATGGTTTTGGAGCATTTTCATCAAAGGGTTGTGTCATGGGATAAGTCACCATGTGAGCTGCATCCAATTGTTTTAATATAACCGACAAAGGCTCATTGAGAGGAGTGAACATTCTTCATTTAGGTGGTGGTTGAATAGGTCCTTTGGTCAGTTTAAAAGGTTGACCAATTTGAACCGTTTGCACACGCATTTGGAATTTGTGATCCGTCTCCCACCATGTTTTTGTTTTTGTTAAATATTTTGGCTTCTCCGTAGGTTTAACACTTTGGTTATCCTTAGATTGTGACTTAAGAGTTCCTTTGGCAATAAGGGCTTTCTCTATTTGAACACCTTTTCAATGACCTCCTCGAAAGTGCGAACACAATGCATTTGAAGGTGGAAAGCGATGTCTGGATTTAGGTTGGGCACAAAGATACTTACCAGCTGTTTTTCAGAGGAAAGCGCAAGGGAAGCAACTAGCTATCCCTCTCCACCATTGTAGGAAGCTGGCGAAAGTCTTGTTAGGACGTTGTTTGGTGCCACATAAGTCTGCCATGGTGATATCACTTTCTATATTGTATGAGAAGTGACGCACAAACCTCTCTGCCAATTTTGGCCAGGTAAAAATAGACCCCGAGGTAAACGAGTAAACCACTCCAAGGCTTGACCTCCTAGACTCTTGGGAAAGAGTCGTATGAGATAATTATCACTATAGGACACTTCTTGACACGCCATATAGAAATCCTTGACATGATCTCGTGGGTCTCCCTTTCCTCTATATTTGTCGAATTTCGGCATGTCGAATTTTTTTAGGAAAGGTTGAAGTGTCATAGCTTTGTCAAAAGGATGGGGGCATAGTTCTTCATATTGATATTTTTGATGCTCCCCACATTGCTCTCTTGAAGACTTGCGAGTGTTGCTTTCATAGATTGCACTTCTTGTGTGAGCAATTGTTCTTTAGTGGGAGAAGCAGGGATATATACACGATGATACTCCGTATTGTCTTCTCCTTGATTTTCCTATGAAGTTCACTGATTTTGACCTTAGGCCTTGTCTTTTGGACATTCTTGCTTGCTTCCTTTTGTACATGAGAGGTTAGCAAGGCTAATTGTCGACTAAGGTTGCTAATTTGTTGCTGAATGGTGACTTCTTCCAAAGGTTCCTCTTCTTCTTCATATTGTGGAGGTTCTTCAACATTCTCATGTCCTAACTTGATTTTACGTGGCACTTTAATAAAGGGTATTCTATGTCCCACTACATTATCGTTTCCCACATTGGAGGTAGAAGCATGTCCATGTGTTAAAATATCCTCCATGTTGATAAGAGGTCGCTCCTCGTCATTAGCGTTATTTGTAGGTGGGATTGTTTCATGTTCAGTGGGCATTTTGGCCCCCAATTCTACAACCCATGCCAACACCCTATCCTTGTTTCTAAAAAGGAATTCATCTAATAAGGTGGGGTCAAAGTCAAATTCCACATGTGGGGATTCCAATTCGTCACCACTATGATCTACCATGTCTTCTATCTCTTTTTCTCAAGGAAAATAGAGGCCCAAGATCATGACCAATAAAAGGGTTTGACCCTTGTTTGTTTGAGGCTTCCCAAGCTTGCGCTTGTTGTGCTTCGTATGTTTGCTTCTTGAGCCCTAATCGTGTTTTAGGAGCCATGATGTGCAATAGTTTCACCAAGGTAAGTTGTAAATGTGTTCAAAAATTTGTGATCACACCTAAGTGAAATGCAAAATGAATGTCAAGAATATGAATGAGTATAAATGTTAGAGTACCAATGTGATAGAGTGATAAATCAACAAAGTGACACAATGTTTGGTACCTAAGCCTATCAAATGAATGAAGTACTTCCTAGGTTTTTGCTTCAAAAAGCAGTTGGTGTCGTAAGATAATTAACAAGATGTCCTCACTTATGTCAAGTTCAAGGGAATGAACAAGACGTAAGTAAATACAAGAAGTTAATGTGACCTCCTAACAAGGTATACTAGAAGAAAGCCCAAATTCAATTAATACCTATATCCCAAAAAGTGCCAGTTACAATTTGTGAGTGACACAACAATGTCACCAAGATATGTTAACCAAACTTTGTGAGAAAGTAAGGTATTGATATCAAGATGATATTGATATAACACGCACAAGTGGTAACACATAACACTTTTCAAAATCGAGGTAGTAATAGAATCGAACTAAAAGCTTAAAGTATAACTAAGAATTGTTAAAATGTGTATAGCGTAACCTTACAATATAGATATTTAGGTCAAGTTTACAAGAAACAAGATGTAAATACCAAAATTGTAGTGATACGATATAAACAAGGTAACCTTTCTAAGGAAGTTCAAGATGATGAACCACACCTAACTATGATGACGATCCTGATGTGGGTATCAAGATCACAAAGGCCACCAATGATATGAATACATTTCCACACACTTTAGATGTTTAACTTACCCAACCGCAAACATGGATGGGCGTAAATAGACAAAAAGTGGCAGAAACAATCAATTGGTAACGCAAAGGTAGTCACCCTTCTTTTGATCAACAAAGTGTCAAAAGAATGTGAAGGAAGTAGATCAAAATGGGGATGAAAAATGTTGGCTTTACTTGGCAGAGTTTCACCTCGCCTTAAGGCAAGTGAAAAACTAAACAAAAGTAACGCTTCCCACGTTTCGTGATGAATGATGGCTCACAACTCAACATTGTTTTGAAATGGTCAAAGTGGGCTCCTGGCCAAAGAATATCTTCCTAGGTGGTTCTCTCTTCCTAGGTGTTACAAAGCTATCTTAAGCGAGCTCGATTTACCCAAAAAAAGTCGCAATGACTAAATTGGGAGTATCTCGGCTTTACTTTACCCCCTTCAAGCATACAGTAGGCAACTAGTGCGTCTATGTGTACCATCACTGGGGTCGCCATACGGACAACCGGTAATGCTAACTCACAAGGAATGACTAGTCAAGTAGGTTGTGCAAAGCACTTCCCGTTTCGTCCACAAGGTTCCCTCTTGCATGGACTACTTTGGGGTTCTTGGTACCACCCCCATTGTTGTAGCTTAAGGCGTTATGCCAAAGGGGTTATGTTCCAGTTGAGTGGATAGGGACGTACCCTTTTCCGAAACCTGCAATATAGTGTTTTGAATATGTTGTTCTTTTTATCTTGTTTAATTTTGATGTGGTTTGCTTGAACACCTTTTGGCAACCTATACGACAACTGTATTAGTAGTTTGACTTTGTTTCGATTCCACCTTTCTTTGACAAGCGTGTGTTTTGGTCCTGCACAACGAGTTTAGTAATTTTCCATAAAAAGAGTAAACATCATTTCTGATTCTCAAGATCATCCAAGGACGCAAGAGAAGAGCATACGTGATGTTTCTAAAATCCAAGAAGATGCCAAATGGAAAATACTTAATTCAAACACACCAAGTTAACTCATTCCAATTCAGATATTCTTAACAATTTCAAAGCATCAAAAAGACCTAAGAATCATTTTGATTCCCAAGATCGCCCAAGGGACGCGAGGGAAGAGCATACGTGACCTTATTCTTATAAGCAAGCATGTAAAGTCTATCTAGTCTAGCAAAAGCATGTAAACATACCTTGCAAAAATAGGCATTAATTAGATAAAACCTGCAAAGAAGTAGCACTTTAACACCTTAATACTAAGAAAACTGAAAAACACCTGCGCCTCGGTTTAGGTGTGTGCACGCGGGTTAGGGCGGATGTGCCCCTCTATGTTTTTCAAACTTATAGTGCACCTGCGCCACCGAAAGGCGTGTGCGCGATGTGGCATGTGTGCTAGGGTAGGTAAACAACAAGATTCAAGTTCCGACAGAGCGCCCGCGCCACTCAGAGAGGTGCTACGCACCAAGGTTAGGGTGTGCGCCGCAGCAGAGCAAAAGCAAGATCAAATTTCGACAAAGCACTGCTGCCCGGATAAGTGCATGTGCCACAGAGAGATGCTGCGCTCTGAGTTAGTGTGTATGCGCCGGCCTAATGAGTTTTTCCATTACAATGAAGGTACAGTACGAAAGAGTGTTTGCACCCGGGTTAGTGCGCTGCGCCTAGTCGTGGTATGTGTGCGGGTTTAGTGTATGTGCGCCGGGGTTAGTGTATGTGCGCCAGGGTTGGCAAACAGAGATCAAGCTCCAACAGTGCGCTGCGCCACCCGAGAGGTGCCTGCGCCAGATTAGTGTGCTGCGACCGGTTAGTACGCCCGTGCCCCTCCTACAACCAAAGTATGGAAAAAAACACAAAAAGCTCACAATACTTCAAATTTTAGCAAGTTAGCTTGAAATTGGCAACAACCCATTAAAATGATAGCTATAAATGAGAACCTACACATATAATACTAGCAAAAATCCTAAGAAATTGAACATTATTTACTATATGTGCATATCAAAGGTTAGCCAAAAACAATAGAATTCAAGCTAAAAATGCTAAGGGACTAAGGATCCTCCCACCGGGCGTGCCAAATGTGTGCGTGTATTTTTGCTTAAGCTAAGTTAGATGAATGAGAACTACCACCTAAATAGTTCTATAACAAAGCTAAGTCAAAATCTAGGCACCATCAAGATAAGAGCTAAACAAGATCAATACTAAGCATAATGCATTAACTTTGAACTAAGATCAAACTAACATGCTAAAGTATTCAAAACCTCTACTCTCTAGATTACCAACAAAAGCAAATGGACCTATGTAGACTCCATGGCAATCAAATTGATTATTTTGATCTTCAAGAACTTAGGAATGGGAGCTCATCAAAGCATGGCTACAAGACCACTTTGATTATTCCCATATGACCCAAGCACTTGGCTAGAAAATGCAAGAAATGAGGCTTAGCTCTTCAAATGGTGAATTTCTCAAGAATAACAAAAGGCTTATAGTGTATTTGCTATATGCTTTGCTTTTGTCTTCTCAAGGAATTAGGTGTAAGTGTAAAGGTAGGAGGAGGGCTCTTTATATAGCCCAATGGATAAAGCAATCTCTACATCCCTTTGCATGTGGGATAATAGAGATGTTGAGTTAGTTGTGGATAAGGGGGGTTTAGATAGGGTTGAGTTAACTTTAGGAGAGTTTAGCTTGTCCTTTAGTGACTCATGTGGATAAAGGGGGTTTATTAATTGATCAAGATGATTAATTAATAGATGTGCAAGCTTATAAAAGCTTTTAGAGGAATATTAACATGATTTAGACTATAGAAGGGGATTAAATCAATTAAATATTGATTTATTGGTTTAATGAAAGGGAAGCTAATTAATTAATAATAATTAATTAGTCTAGATAGAAGGAATGATTTATTATGAAAGGTCGTTAATTAGGGTATTTGTTGGATAGGCGACTTAATTAATTAGCGTAGTGTAATTAATTAATGACGATAGGAGAGAAGATGAGCACTTTTGACGATATGTCACCAATTTGTAGGAAAGGAGATAATTAGCACAATTTAAGTATTTAAATTGCTCAGGCGTAAGTTATATGTGTCTACAAGCACCACCTCAGTGTGAAGTGTGTGTGACTCCTCAAGCTAATTTGATAAGTTCTAGCATATTATTATTCGGTTTATATAAGGCGCTTGTATGGGAGTTCATTTGCATGCTTTGTGGAGAATTGATTGAGGGTTTTGTGTTGATTATATGTTGTTGGTTTATCCTTGTGAAATCAACTTGGTTGGAGGCACATTTGGTATAATTTCATGGTGATTTGATAGGGTTTAAATCTGATTTACTTATGAATGTTATCTAAAGTATATTGTGTCTTTATCTTGATATTTTGAGCCATATACACTCTTGGAATTAATTAATGCCAAATCGACTTGCTTGGGGATTTAAAATATTATTTTGAGTGGGTTTTTGGCAAGTTTACAAGCTGCTATTGTTCAGATATTTATTGCAGATCCGGGGACAAGATTTTAAGGGTTTTGGAAGCATCTACAAGGCTGAAAATATTTATTTAATTTTCCTAACCCTAGGTGACTTGTTTACAGATTTCAGGGCAGATTTGAAAGGGTTTTTGTTGTCAGAAAAATCAGTTTGATAGTTGGTTGGAAAGATTATATTTTTAGCTTTCAAATGCACTTGGTTTCATGGAAAAATGATAAGTATTGAGAGTTATTAATTTTTGAAGTTCAGCTGGTTTTCTGTGCATTTTATTATTTTTCCACTGCTGCAAATTAAATCTGGTTTAGTGAAGTTTGAATTCCAACTAGCTAGCCCATCTAACCCATCACCTTGGCTCACTCCAACCCCATTTGGGTTGAATTGAAGCTAACACTGGGTTATTTGAGGTGAATCTAGAAGGGTTTGCTCTTCTAAGTTCATTTGGAAGTAATTTATTTTCAAATTTAATTAAATATCCCACAAGGGGATATTACGGTGGTATCATAACTTCCTTCATCTATTCATGTGGGTTATTCGTGTATGCAAGGCAACAAAAAGTTTTGTATTAGCGAGAGGAGAAATAAGGTGACAATGGATGAAGGAACTTTCACTTTGGATCAAGTAAAGTTCTTGCAAGAGTTTATGCAAGAATGTGGAGAATCGCAAAATCTATGAGTGAACAAATGTCCAAGCTCATGGAGGAAGCTTTGGGCAAGGACAAATCTACAAGCTCCAATGTTTTTGTATTACCAAAGGAGAAATAAGGTGACAATGGATGAAGGAACTTTCACTTCGGATCAAGTAAAGTTCTTGCAAGAGTTTATGCAAGAATGTGGAGAAGAACTACAGAAATCTATGAGTGAATAAATGTCTAAGCTCATCAAGGAAGCTTTGGGCAAAGGACAAATCTACAAGCTCCAATGGAGAAGGGAGCTCACATGGTGGAGAAAAGAGTTCAACACAACCCCCTCCTAAGTTCTTCAAAGGCACTTTCCTACCTAAGGATACCCATAGAGAAGTTGAGGAGCCATCAATGGTAGAAGCCATTGAAGCTTGCAACATAGAGTATGGTACTTTGCATCCGGCCACTAAGGCCATATTGACTTTTGATGAGTTTTGTGCCTTGAAGATGGGCACCAAGGCCAAGAAGGGCCATAAGCAACCTCATAAGGATCTCCAACAAAGATTGGGGAAAGTCTCTTTGCCTAGCTTTGATGGGTCTAACCAAATTTCGGTAAGAGCTTGGTTGTAAAAGATGGAGACTTCTTCCGCTTAATCCCATACGAGGAAGAAGCCCTCAAATTTGTTACTCTTCACTTAGAGGGCATGGCACATGAGTGGTGGTTCCATGGTATGCACACACAAGGACATGACTTGATCCACACAATGAAATAGTTTAGTCAAAGGATCATGGAAAGGTTTGATAGGAAGAATCTGGAGCTTCATTTTCCGTGAGTTGGCACAACTCAAACAATCAAGTAGTGTTGAGGAGTATGTGGAAAATTTTTAAGAATGCGGTTATGGTCATGGTGTCCCCAAATTTCACCTTGAAATCTGGGACCACCCATTTGAAAAAAATCATTCTTTTAAAATAATGGGTCTTTTTGTGTTTTTATTGCCAAAAGATGTCTGGATTATGTTAGGATATTCTAATGAATCATATGAGCCAATTTCAACAAATACCCAGATGCCCAAACTCATTTTATCCCTCCACTAAGTTTTGTCTGCGGGAAATTTTTATTTAATTATTTATTGAATAAATAATGCCCCATTTGAAGTAAATTGTGCTCGATTGAATCCTGTTGAAGTTTTGCATGCCAGTATTCACTCATCTCAATAGGGTTTTCACCAGGAATGAATTCAGGGCATTATCTACAACTTCTGGCAACATTTTTGCATTTATTTATTTCTTTTGCGTTTTTCTCTAGTTTTCTCCGTTTGTTTCTCTGTGAAATTCCCCTAGGTCAATTCCTTCGCTAGTATAGTCTATTTAATTGCCTAAAGCATCTGGAGATCATCTACCGACACAACACCAGAAGGAATCAACCTCAAAATGCAAACTTCTGACCAAAAAAGATGAAGTCATGCACAAAAAGCCTCTCAGGCAAGTCGCATTTGTTGGAATTAATGATTGTAAGCTGCAATGAGATTTTTGGTAGTGGCAGGCAGGTGGGAATTTCTTACTTGCCTTACAGGTAATTTTTCCCATGAATTCAAAGTCACTTAAGCTGCGATGGGAAAATTAGAGGCTGGCAGGCAGGCGAGAATTTCTTACTTGCCTTGCAGGTGAAAATTCCCATTATAAAATAAAGAAAAATCACTTAAAGCATCGATGGGAATTTTTGCTGTTGCTGCCATGACAAGCTAACTTTTCCCACCAAAGAGATTTATTCACCCATGCAAGTTGCACTTTATCAAAGGAGGCCAGTTTTAATGCAAGTCACACTTTTTGGAAGGAAGACTTTAAGCTGCCAGTGGGAATTTTGGCAGTGGCAGGAAGGCGGGAATTTCTTACCTGCCTTGCAGGGTAATTTTTCCCATGAAGTCAAAGTCACTTAAGCTGCAATGGGAATATTAGAGGTGGCAGGCAGGCGGGGAATTTCTTTGCCTCTTGCAGGTAAAAATTCCTATTATAAAAAGAAAAATCGGTGGCATGGAATTTCTTACATGCCTTGCAGGGTAAAAATTCCCATGATGAAAGTCAAATCACTTAAGTGGAAGAGGGTTTTTTTGGAGCTGCAGTGCAGGGTGGAAATTCCCATCAAGCTGACTTCTTATTTTTAGCAATTCCTCTTGCCAAAAGGTGTGACCCACCTTGGGTGAATACAATGCATTTAATAATATTTATTAATAGTTTATTCATCCAATTTTGGTGCCATAAATAGAAGGAAAGTCAATGCAAATGGGAGAGCTAAAGAGAAGTCAAGGATGCATGCTAAAAATAAATAAAATAAATTTATTTAAAAATGGCAGCAGCAACATGCATAATTGGGCGCCCAATTTGAGTGAATAAACATGATTGTTTATTAATTAAATTGTCGAGAATAGGAAGGACAATTATTAAAAATAGAATGTTGAGGTTATATAAGCATGGGCTACCATAATAAAGAATTAATTAATTCTTTTTGTAAAGGATTGCAGCCCAGACGGGTTTTAGCGCCAAAGGAAGGAGGATTTTGCATAAAAAGTTTATTTTCCCTTCGGGAAGCTTCAAAGTTTGTGCCTAGGGTTGGAGGAGTTTTTTTTTGGTCATTGAGCATATCTCGCATGTTGGTATAAGTGCTCTAGTGAATTAAATAATATTTTTGTTTGCTTTGCATGCATGAAAAACCTCAAATTTTAGGGCAGCAGACTTTATATGCAGATTTTGGTGATAAAAACCAAGTATTCATGCCATGGACTCCATCTTTGTTTGCAATAAATTGTAGGTATTCATCTACAGTGCTCATATAGGTGAAAGGGAGTCAAATCAAGGTTAGGTACATTGAATATATCTTCCAGAATCTGAAAAATTCTCTTAGATTTGCACAAATTGATCCAATGTCAAAGCATTTTAAAAGAAAATTCATCCTCTTGCTTTTTCTACCTGACCCATGTAAGAAGTCATTGAATATACTTGTAAGTGCATGGAAAATTCTTCCAGGATTTGTATTATGCTCCCAATCTTAAAATAAAATATTTAAAGCACTTATCGTAATTTATAGGTGTTTTAATAATATATTGAACAAGAATTGTCAAAATGTCTTTAGATAAAAGTGGAAGGCTTCAAGACTTGTCAAAGGCAATACTCACCCATGTAAGAAAGCAAATCATCGAGTCACCGCTTCGAGATCCAATGATTGGTGAGAATCAAAGGAAAAAGTCGACGCATGCGAGAATATGGAAAAAGAACAAGACTGGGAAGTGTTGTGCATAGCTTTCTTCTAATTTTTTTCATTCTTTCTTTTCGTCTTTCTCTTATTTTTCCAATAAAGTAATTGAAGCAATCAATTAAATTATAAAACTTTAAGTGATTGGTTTAAAAGCCGAAGAAAACTTGAAGAAGTCAATTATTTAGAGATAGGTGGCGAGACATGCAAAATAGAAGGTTCTATTTTAGTTTTAAATCATGCATGTCATGCAAAGAGGATTTTAGGAGGAAGATTGCTAATTATTTCCCTTTTCATACTTAGACATGTGGGAATTCATTTAAAGCTTCTATTTGTAATTGCCCTTGTATACACTATAAATAGAGGAAGAACCTACGGGTTAAAGGATCAAAATTTGTAATCAACATTCTTGTGTTCCAGACTTTGAGCTGAAACCCTTGATAGCTTCCTCAAAGCAAAGTAGAGGAAGAAAAAAGAGGCAAATTTCAGGAGAACTTTGTGTCAACGGTGCATTTGTTTCTTATTTCTTTTTAGATCTCTGCACAAACTTTGTGTTGTCTTAGATTTAAATCTGAAACTTTCCTTTGCTTCAAATTCTCTAGTTAAAAGATCTATTTGTTTTATCTATGTGCATGCGATCAACTCTGTGAACTATTGATTGGGTTGCACATCTTCTTTCCTTTCTTCCTGCTTTCTATTGTTTTCCTCTTCTACAGATATTTCCTTTCTCTTACAGCTGCTTACTTGAAAGCAAAACTATTTAACTATCATGAGCTATATAGTTAAAGTAATACCAACAAATAGATATTAGGACATATAACTGACAAAATCTTACACGGGAGCCTCACCGGTAAATGAGGGAGATTTATCTCATGACTGCCTAGGTTTTTAGCTGTGCAGAAAATCTAGCCAACAGTCACGGATGTTAGTGAGAAGAGATTGATAGTTCTCTTCAGAAGGCTTAATGGAGCCTCAAAAGGTTTGGTAAGAGCTTTTAATCCCATGTCTTTACAAGATTGTATTACTAAAGCTCTAGATTTAGAATGTGCAACTTATAGAGGGGATTATGGGCCTAAAGGGCAGCGTTCTAATGTCTCACATTCGCTGTCCAAAAGTGGATTTAGAGGGCAGCCAAGGTCTAATTTGTAGCAGCCCACGAAAGTGCAAGGGGGCAGCCCCTTGGGTCATCAAAAGAGGCCCCAAAAAGGCCAAATCAGCCCTATGTACCACCTCATAGAAATCAGCCCCAAAACAGCGAATTAAAAGACATGAGGGATGAATTAAGGAAGAAAGGTTTGTGTTTTGATTGCAAGGCTCCATGGGTAAGAGGACATAATTGCAAGGGTAAAGGTCAAATCTATTTCATTGAAGTTGTTGATTCAGATTTTGATTTAGTTTCAGATTTTGATGATACTAACAATGTGGTGGATGATGTTGTGGATGAGCATATACAAGAAGGAGAAGAAGAAGAAATAGAAGGTACATTGGCAGCCCTTTCTGGAACTCCTAAGTATCTTCTTTTCCGGGTGGAAGGTATGCTATGTAAACAAAAGGTAATCATTCTAATTGATAGTGGAGCTACCCATAATTTCATTAGTGAAAGGTTGGTAACAAATTGTGAATTAAAAGTTGAAGAATTCCAAGGATTTAATGTTACCATAGCGGATGGATTCATTTTGTCATGCACAAAGAAAGTTCCCAAACTTTCCATTTCTATTGATGATTATGAGCTTGTTGATGACTTTTATATGATTGACATGGAGGATATGGATCTTGTGTTAGGAGTACAATGGTTGCACTCATTGGGGGACTTTACCCTCAACTATAAGAATCTAATGCTCAAGTTTGTGATAGGTGATAAGAGCATCATTTTACAAGGTATGACAAAAAGAACACCTCATGATTTTTATGATCATCCACTAAGGGAAGTAGAAATCTGTTTTGTGTCTTTTATATCAGCTGATTAGAAGGATTTAATTGCTCTTGAATATGCTAAAGATCAGTTTTCTAGTGATGTGATTGAAGGGGTGATAATTGATGAAAGATACAAGGTGATAGATGGCCTCATACTCTACAAAGGGAGGGTGTATTTGACCCCAAAATCAGAAGTAAAAATCTGATTTTAAAATCTGCACATGACGCTCCTACAAGTGGACACCAAGGGTACTTCCAAACCTACAAATTGGTAAGGGAAAGGTATGAAAAAATGCTAAAAAGTCTTTAAGAATGTTAGAGAATGTGTTGTATGTCAAAGAAATAAGAATGAACATACTTTTCCAGCTGGTCTTTTGCAGCCCCTACCTATTCCCTCTCAAAAGTGGGAAAGTGTATCTATGGATTTTGTTACCGGATTGCCAAATGTTAATGGTAAGACTTGAATGTATGTAGTAGTGGATAGATTCACTAAGTTTGCCCATTTTCATCCACTTCCTACTAAATTTGATGGCCCTATGATTGCTGATTTATTTTTCAAAGAAAATTTAAAATACATGGAGTGCCTAAGAACATTGTGAGTGATAGGGACAACAGATTTATAAGTCTTTTTGGCAAGAGTTATTCGGCTAAATTGAGAACAGAACTCACACCAAGTACTAATTATCACCCACAAATTGATGGGCAAACCGAAATAGTGAATAAATGAGTTGATACTTGAGATTTTATGTTTGAGCAGAAAGATTTTGCTTGGGTTAAATGGTTACATATAGCTGTGTTTTTCTACAATACTACGCATCATATGTCTCTTGTATGTCTCATTTTTTAAGACTTTGTATGATTATGATGCTAACTCTTTATGGATGTAATGATGACAGATAGTAGATCCCTAGTGCAAAGTTTAAAAGTTGGTGCAACAAAGCATGGATATCATGAAGGATCTCAAAGAAAATTTGCACCAAACCCATAGAGTAAACAAAAGTTGTATGCATTCAATCAGCAGGGTAAATGAAATGATTGAGAGATCCTTTGAAGTGGATGATTGGGTGTATCTTAGATTGCAGCCCTGTAGGCAATCTACACTCAAACAAAGTGGCAAAGAAAAGTTGAAGCCATGTTTCTATGGGCCTTACAAAGTTCTAAGAAGAGTTGGTAAGATGGCCTATGAATGAGACCTTCCTTCCATTTTGGCGAAAATGTTAAGATTCACAATGTCTTTTATGTTTCTTGTATTAAAAAGAACTTGGGTAATATGTTACACTTTCTCTAGAGTTGTTTCCTTTAGATGAAGAAGGGAAATTGGTTTTAATTCGGAATACATACTTGATATCATTACTGGGAAAGGAATTTAAGGAGGCGTGTAATCAAAGAATATTTGGTAAAGTGGAAAGATTTACAAATGGAGGATGCCACATGGGAAAATGATTCAATTTTAGGGCATCCAAATTTGCAATTATGAGGACAAACAATCTTGGGAAGGAATTCTGTAATGTCCCTTTTTCAAGCAATAATTAATTAATGAAGGTTAATGAATCCTTTAATTCACTCCATAGTAGGAAAACTCGCCAAAACCAAAACTCGCTTCAAAAAAAAAAAAAAACCAAAAAAATATTCGCCAATACTCGGGAATACTCGGCAACTTAAAAAATACTCAATTTTTTTAAAAACATAAATTTTAAGCAACACATAGCTACAAAATGTATCAAATGAGCCCATAAAATGTTGGAGAAGTGTTTTCTATTAGATTTGAATACAAATACAATACAAAATCGCATCATCATGCGAATACGACAACCGGCTGATAAGTAATATGAATTTATGATGATTGACATTGAAAAATATCATCATAAATTTCATATCTATCTGCAAATTACAATATCTAATAAATTACATTTTCCTCTTCCCCAATCTAGAGAAATATTGGGGAGAGGGTCTAGTGCCTCTACTAGTCCCCACACTCGGCTGCGTCTCCACGCTCCTCCTAGAAGGCTGCGAATCTGGCTCGATCATGGAACTAGATGGTGGTGCTGGTGGCTCCTCTGCTGCATGTTGGAGATCACCTCCAAAGATGTCATCCAGTCCAATATCTCCTCGGAGTCCTGCTAGTGCTTCTCCCTCCATAGCCTCCCTCTCAAAAGAAGCAATCTCGTCCGTTGTGAATGCAGGGTTTTCCTCTTCTTGCCCAGTCCACTCATTGTATGGATCTATCTCATCCAAATCAATGAGCTCCTCTCGATGTGGCCTCAACTTTTTTGTGCGAAGCGGAGATTGTATTGCACAAAAACCAAGTCGTTGAGTCTTTTTGAGTCGACTTTGCTTCTTCGCTTCTTCGTGTGAATGGCCTCAAACAAACTCGATTGCGTTCACATCCAGAAGCGCTCTGAGGTTGAGATAGAATTACGAGGGCTAACTTTTTGAAGATTTGGGGTATTCCCTCCCGATCCTCCCACGAGAACCTCTGAACATTTAACAAGATAATCAAAAATTTATAATTAATTAATAAAATCAAATATGTAACTAATAAGTAACTTGGTAAACATTAAGTAACTTGGTATTACTGGTTGTGTGTGGTTCTCCCTCGAATAGCTAGCAGACCGATGAAAAGAGTCTCCCCTACCATGTTTGTAACTTCTCTGACTCTAAAATGACGAGGTCCCTCGTCTCAACATCGGTATCATCCTCTCAATACATGTTGAAAGGCCCTCCATAACCTCTCCGTTCACATCTGTGAAGCTGTCAGAGTAGAAATACTTGGGGTTGAGGTAGTACCCCACTGCATGAATAGGTTGGTGGAGTTGATTGTTCCACCTCCGATCAATAATCTCCCAAAAGGGACCATATCTGACGATATCCCCCCTGTAATAGTTTTGGATAGACTCTTTGGCCCTATCCATGGCCTCATATACAAACCCCATGGGGTTTTGCTCCCCATCAACCAAACGCAAAACTCTCACCTTGGCTCGACACCTACACACAAATTAAAATGTAAGATTGCAAACTTACAAGATTCTGATACATATTAGAAATGAAATAAAAAAGTGAAAAGTAAAACAATATATTTAATATTTATAATTTAACAAATTAAAATAAAGGAATGAAATATAAATCGAAGTTTGAAATTACCTTGATGATCTCTATAGCTCTCTTTGCAAAGATATCATCAAAACTATCTTTGTGACCCTCTCTCCATCGACTTTCTTTGAATATTGTGAGTCTAGCCATGCTTGACTCATGACATTTGTTTTAAAGATGTCAACAAACTAGAAATACTTTGCAACGTCAAGAAGTTAGTTTGAGAAACTTGTGACACCGGCTCGAACAAGTTCTTTCCCCTTTGTGTGTACTCTCATCAAGCTCGGAACCCAAGGGTGATTGTATATGTACTTCGTTATAGATCTTGCATCTCTCTGACCGGCCTCACCCAATCAATTTTGCCTATGTCCTCGAAAAGAAGGTCAATGTAATGAGTGCCTGAGGAGTCGAAAAGAGTGATGGATGTCTCTCTCTATGATAGTCTCCCAAATGCCACATATCTTTTTGCATTATGCGTGACAACTTGCACAACATTTTGTACACCTGACCTCTATCTGATTTGTCTCTAACATAACACTCAAATTTTCGCATTTTTATTATGTTAGAGGCATCGATAGATTTAAAAACACCATCTCACCAGTTTCAAGTGCTTAAAAAAATTAACAAGGTGCGGTTCCTTCCATCCGTCCACCCATCCGAAAGAATGGTGCATCCGAATTTTTCCATTGTTTCTTGTGCTCTTAGCATGGTAGTGGCATCTGCAATTGCACCCTCAAGTAATTTCCCACTCAAATCTTTTGGAGAGGGTGCCTTGTACCCTTTCCTTGCAACTATGCTGTCACCAAGTACTCCCAGTATGGGCTCTTTGCCACATTGAATGGCAGGTTGTTGTAGTACCAAAAATTTGCACAAGCTTTATCCACTTCCTCGTGCATATCTTTGTTCCAGAATGTACCTTCCAATGAAGGTTGTGCTCCAGGTGTGTTCCTTGCCACAAAAAAACTCGGTATGCCTTTGCTCGAACTCGATGAAGATGTGCCTCTTCCGGCTCTTCCTCTTCGTATGCGTGGACCACGAGTAGAGCCCACTGATTGTTCTTTGCATCATCGTCTAAATTCTCTTCCATTGCAGCCCGTGTCTAATAGCTTGTCTTTATGGCTGCCTTTAGCCTTGCGTTCTCTAGTTTTTTCTCCTCTAACTCTGCCAGCTCTGCTTTAATCTCTCGTCGTTGCCTCTTCTGACACGTTGGGGCAAACTATAACATCTCGGCAAGGAATAGTTGAAAGGTGATATTTCAAGCGATTGATGCCTCCATTCATTTTCTTATTACTGAAAGTGCAAAAATTTCGCCATACGCACTGACAAGTTCCACGTACTGACATACTTCCATGTTTATGGAGCGGGCATTCGGAGGAACGGTCCTGCTTTAGTGATCGGATGTCGAACGATGCGAGTCACGATGCCATTGTTAAGCTCTAATCTGCAACACAATGCACATTTAAAAAATTAGAAAACGTAAACTTAATTTAATTTTAAAAACAAAACGTGCCTGAATAACAAATTTGCGTAAGTAAAAAAAATACATTACAAGCATTCAATTTTACATTACATGTATTTAGAATTACACAACGAATCGATTACAATACACATACATAAAATTTAACTAATTTACAATGAATTTGCGTTAATTAAAAAAAAAATACATACCTCTGGCTGCAAATGAGTATAAAAAAATTACAAGCATTCAATTTTACATTACATGTATTTAGAATTACACAACGAATCGATTACAATACACATACATAAAATTTAACTAATTTACAATGAATTTGCGTTAAAATAAAATAAAATTACATACCTCTGGCTGCAAATGAGTATAAAAAAAGTACAAGCATTCGATTTTACATTACATGTATTTAGAATCACAATAGGAATCTATAAAACCTAAATAATATATTCAAAATTTGGAAAAACTTCAAAGAATTAAAAAAAAAAAAAAACCTACCTCCAAATGCAAATCTCCAAATTCTCTCCTCGAATTCGCTCCAAAATCCACTCAACACAAGCAATGCAAGCTCAAATGGTTGTGTGAGTGACAATGAGGGAGTTGAGGGCCTTAAAAAGAGCCAAAACCGCGTAAAATCCACATGGTTTTTTCCTTGAAAACCGTGTTTTCAGCGTCAATGTTTTAGGGCGAAGTTTTTTTAGACGGGCTCGCCGAGTTTTAAGGAGTTTTTGGCGGTTTAACCGTTTTAACCGAGAGTTTTTTTTGGCGAGTTTTTTAAAAAACTAATTAATTAATGAGTTTTCCATCTATGATTCACTCCTTGGATTAAAGGAATTTTTCTAGGGAAATCGACTTTCCTTATGCATTTAATAATTAAATATTATTTCTCTTGGGAAAATCGAAGTTATAAGGAGAAAATCAATTTGTTTTTAGGCCAATTGATTATCATTTAGAGGTAAATCGATTTAATTAAGGCAAGTCGAATTTATTGAAGGCAAATCGATTCATCCCATGAGCTAATTTATTATTATTTTGGGTGAATCGATTTATTTAGGCAAAAGTCGATTCCTTTTGGGCATTAATTATTATTTTTAAATTCTCTCTTGTATTTAATTTGAAAATGTTTTGGAGGGAATTAACATTTTTAAATGGAGTTTGACTTTTCAGGACATGAAGACTATTTTAAATTCAAATCTCTCCCATCTAGAGAAATGCGCCAAAATTGGAGGAAACATTGGAGCTCTACATTGCAAAATCTATAAAAGGAATGAGGTGTCCCCTTTTTGGCATGTTTGACGGTTCTATGAACTTATCTTCATGCTTGAAGAGGGATGTATGCCCACTTGTGATCCAAAAATAAAAGGTGTTTTTAGCACCACCATTGTGTGAAGTGTGTGTGACCCCTCAAGCTTATTTGATAAGTTCTAGCATATTATTATTCGGTTTATATAAGGCACTTGTATGGGAGTTCATTTACATGCTTTGTGGAAGATTGATTGAGGGTTTTGTGTTGATTATATGTTGTTGGTTTATCCTTGTGAAATCGACTTGGTTGGAGGCACATTTGGTATAGTTTTATGGTGATTTGATAAGGGTTTAAATTTGATTTACTTATGAATGTTATCTAAAGTATATTGTGTCTTTATCTTGATATTTTGAGCCATATTCACTGTTGGAATTAATTGATGCCAAATCGACTTGCTTGGGGATTTAAAATATTGTTTTGAGTGGGTTTTTGGCAAGTTTACAAGCTGCTATTGTTCAGATATTTATTGTAGATCTGAGGACAAGATTTTAGGGGTTTTGAAAGCATCTTCAAGGATGGAATATATTTATTTAATTTTCCTAACCCTAGGTGACTTGTTTATAGATTTCCAAGGCAGATTTGGAAGGGTTTTTGTTGTCAGATAAATCAGTTTGATAGTTGGTTGGAAAGATTATATTTTTAGCTTTCAAATGCACTTGGTTTCATGGAAAAATGATAAGTATTGAGAGAGTTATTAATTTTTGAAGTTCAGCTGGTTTTCTGTGCATTTTATTATTTTTCCACTGCTGCAAATTAAATTTGGTTTAGTGAAGTTTGAATTCCAACTAGCTAGCCCATCTAACCCATCACCTTGGCTCACTCCAACCCCATTTTGGTTGAATTGAAGCTAACACTGGGTTATTTGAGGTGAATCTAGAAGGGTTTACTCTTTTAAGTTCATTTAGAAATATTTTATTTTCAAGTTTAATTAAATATCCCACAAGGGGATATTACGACTTTCTTCTCCATTGTTGTTTGCTCCTTGATTATTAGATGCATTATTCCCTTGTAGAATCCTAGCCAAGTCTCTAATGGAGATAGTAAATACCTCACGCGTTTCTCTTTGACTTTCCCTCATGGCTTGTTGCAGCTCCCTTTGACTTTTGGTTATGACTTCATTCATATAGTTGAGCTCATCATTAAGAGGAGCCCTTTGATCATGTTCTTCCATTGTTCCTTTCTTTGGTGTATCCCTTCTTTGATATGCTAAAGGGTTTTTTCCAGGTTGCATTCAGATCTGATTTCTACTTCTTTTTCTCACAGGTTGGGAAGATTTCAAGCTCTGATACCACTGTAATGTCCCCAAATGGACATATAAGAGTATATAGTGGATTGTTGCACAAATTGATCTAAAAATATACCATAAAATTTTCAAGGTATGCAGATCTGAATTTATTATTAGAAAATGCGACTTGCACCCTAGAAAAAAAGTGTACCACAAGATACCAACAAAGCTTTTCTCTCGTCCGAAAAGTAAGTAATAAATTTCAGAGGATCAATGCAAGAGAAAAGTACCAAAATAGAGCTCCAAAATATCTGATTTTATTTAATATAAATCTGCAAAACCTGATCTGCAGTTACAGCTGGAAAATGAGGGTTTGGACCCTAGAAAATATTCCAAAAATAGTAGAAAAGGTGTCTGAAAATCAGCTCCAAACAGCAGCAATCAGATCTGATTATAATAGCCTTCCTTCATGCAAAAACAGTCTATAGACTGGGTTGCTCCAACTGGAAAATATATGATACTTCAACAAATAGATCTCTCTTGAATATTCAACACACTAGTAGATGAATCCAAAAGGAAGAGTTTTCGTTCTTCCTTACACTTCTCATGAGGGTTTTTGTCCTCAAAGAATTGTTGATGATAGTAGAATGATCCTAAAACAAGTCGACTTGCCTCTTTAAGGAAAGAAGTGACCCAAAGATGACCACCCACCACAACCAATCAACATTCTTTGATTTTTAAATTTCTTTTTCACTCATTTCCCTCCCAAGGCTAGTCGCATTTTTCCCTAGAGGGAATAAAAAATATAATGTGCCTTTTTCCTTTTCTAATTTTGCTATTTTATTAAGTCATAAAATTAATATAAGTGCTTTATATTTTTTTTCTTTTTATGGCACTTTATAATAATTTTAAATGACTTAAGTCACCCTTATGTTCCCCCTTAGCCGTCGGGTAGACAAAATAGGCCAAGGGTCTTCAACAATGTTATTTTAGAAAGAGGGACATTTCACTAATTTATAAAGCTGATTTCTCACTTCATTGGTATTTATTGGGGTTTGGAAATATCATTTCCAGCCCTTAACCAACCCTTAATGTGGGTTTTACCTCTATTGTTATTGTATTAATTTCCAGTTGTGTTTAGAGGTTGTATTCCTAAAGTGCCTATACATGTTTTAGATGATGTGAATGGGGATATTTTGATGAATTATTGTTTTTTCCTTGCTGCTGTCCTGAAAATCAAATTGTTGTTGATTGACGTTATATTTTCAATTGGTTAATATAAAAATTAGAATACTTCAGTTTGGGGTTTGTGCTATTTCATTGTTTTTCAGTTCAGCCATAGAAAGGGACATTCCATTAGTGCTTGTTCTTACCCATTAAACATGTAGAAGTGGGAGCCTAACCCAAACTAGAATTGTACTAGGTAAATTTATTGTTTGATTGAATGTTGGTGACCAATGATTCATAAATAGTTCATTTTTTTAATGAACCAAGACCCTCCTTGGAAAACTCTCTATTTCTGACTTGGTGAAGAAAATGGTCACAAAGCATCTCATGGCATCATCATGACTTTAGCCAACCCATTGGGTTTCTATGTTTCTTGGATCCATATCTACAAGGTCTTGGGTCCTCGATATGTTCCAATAAACCTACAAATAAGTGCTCTTTCTTTTAGATACCAGAATCTATTCCCCATTTCATGCATGGTAAATGATACCTTTGGGGAATTCGCCATTCTCATACAGCAGCCATTTTATTTTTGCACCGGGAATAAGGGTCTCTTGAGTGTTGACTGATGTCTTTGCATGATATTGTACGAATCTTTGTTGCTTCGGGCAGACTGTTCTTGAATGGTCACAGATTTGAAAAACGGGTTCTGATCTTCATTTTTTTCCCCAAAAATATGAAGTGAAAGGGGGTAATTGTAGTGTTGGTTGTGGTTGGACCCTTGACCCACTCAGCAGTTTTCTTGAGCAGATCTGGCTTTTCTGGTTTTAACAATAGAGCAGGGGTGTAGTGAGTGGGTTGGTAGTGTGGGAGCATGAAGCATGAAATTTAATATCAGAGATCAGAGGGTTGAGATAGACTTGCCCAGTGGAGAATGACTCGTGATATATTCCATAGATTGTAATTAAGCGTTATAGCAATACTAACCATGACACAATGGAATTTATGAAGCATGCTGGTGCATTTTGTTAAGTGAATCTAGTAATGGGAGAAGAGATCATCATACAAATAACCACCTTGGGACATGCAGCACAATGCTTGTTTCTAGGTTGGCCATCGCTACATGCAGTTCTTACACACTTGTTAAACATTACCAATTAGTTGATCAGGCAGACCTTAAGACACTAGTTGAGATAAACCTTGCCAATTAGCTGGTAAATTTTTTGAAATGATACATTATAGCATATTGGGAACCTGACTTTCTTAAGGAAATCTTAATCTGTTTTAAGAGGTCAAGTACCCACAAAACAGTAGCACTTTTTTACTTCAATGGTTTATAGTACCAGTTTCTCCAAAAATTCAATTACTTGAATTTACAACATTTCTAATAAATTAATCAAATTTTTATATTGAAAGAGACAAATAATGACAGTTGGCCAGTGTCATGTGACCAACAAGCTCTATCGCTGAATGTTTCGACTGAAAAATCTATCGTGAGGTCTCTCGCGATATCCCATCTTTGTCTTTTTGCCATCGTGTAGATATTTAACTTCCATATCACTGTATCCTCTCTCAAATCTTGATCCCTCGGGGTCGGGATTGGACTGCGACTATAGAATAGTTGAAGCTTTCCCCTTCGGGACTCTCATTTCAGTTGTTAAATCTGTATCACTACCTATTGTCTTCCCACATCCATTAAACCCTGTCATGGTCACATTCTCGTGTGTATAAATTTTGTGGCTCTGAAATTTCTGTGTGGGCCCTTTGGGGCAGAAGGTTTAGGCATCAAAGGGATGAACCCTGCTATGGCTCAAACTTTTGAGAAAGGAGAACCCTCACGCATGTCCTTTCAAGATGCTATTCGAGGCCCACGTGACCAGTATTTTGCCTCCACTCCTGGTGCAAGACGACCAGCTCGATTAGTGAAAGAAGATCCCAGGAAAACTCCAGCAGGTTGTATGAAAGTTGCGGATGGTACACCGGTGATAAAAATTGCAGCATCAGATGTTCAAGCCAATATTCAGGAACTAGAGGATCGTGCACTTATCGTTCGTTTTTGGGATTCAAACCATCTCTGTCTACTTTTAAGGAGTGGGCCTAGAAAACGTGGAATATTCTAGGTGAGTATATTGTCTCTGTCTATCCCAACAATTATTTCTTGGTTGTCTTTGCTAATTACACAGAAAAGGAATATATCTTTCAAGGGGGACCATGGTTTTTTGGGCAAGCGGGTTTGTTTATGAAACCATGGCAACCTCTTTTCAAAGTTGAAGAGGAACTTCCTTCTGTTGTCCCGGTTTGGATCCACTTTTTGGATTACCTGCAGAATTTTGGAATCCAATCGTTTTCCAAGATATTGGAAATTCCATAGGCAAATATATCAGAGCAGCTGATTCTGCAATAAAAATGGAGCAAATGGTTTATGCTCGGATGTGTGTATACATGGACATGAATCAACCTTTGCCTGCAAAAATAATGCTGGAAGTTGGAGAAGATAAATGGGAACAACAAATTGATTATGAGAACATTCCATTTAGATGTAGATTTTGTCATGAATATGGCCATCTCGTCAAAGATTGTCCTCGGATGAAGGAGCAAAATCAGAACAACATAGCCCGGATGATTTTATTGTCCCACCAAAAAGAAAGACAATTAAAGAAAAAAACATAGGAAAAACCCCGCAGCATAATACAAATAGATTTGCAGCTCTTCAATTAGAAGAAACAGAGACAGATATGGAGGAGCAGGAAACCCAAGTTCCGGAAACTCAAGATGTTATTCCACCACAACAGGGTCAGGAGAATCCTCTTCCTCAATCAGTATCGAACGCTTTGGTGGTTCACTCGGAACACTTGGGAGAATTGAAAAGTTACCAGAGGAAACACAAACTAACAGAGGAGCACAGGAAGGAAGAAATGGGAATTGGTCAGAATCAGGGTGTACCTTTATTGCCATCATTTGCGGAGATACCACCTCATGTGGAGCCCTTTTCGAGAGAGAGACCCCACAGGAGTTCAACAAGAAAAACAGAAAAAGTTGTGAGTGGACTCTACTTTGAAAGCAGGAAGAAAGTCCAACCAACTTCGTTTGCAAAAAGCAAGGCAACAATTAACTGTAACTGGTAAAGTAGGGGATTTGGCTACAATCTTTGAACAAAATCCCCAATGAAGTTGATCACATGGAATGTGTTGGCTAGATTTTCTACACAACTAAAAACCTAGGCAGTCATGAGATAAATCTCCCTCATTTAACGGTGAGGCTCCCATGTAAGATGTTTATCAATGTAGTGGGTATGAATCCTAATAACTATTTATGGGGTTTTACTTTAATTACAAAGCTCATGAACCATAGCTTAACAATTCTGCAGCAAGTAAGCAAATTGTTATGAAGTATTTGTAGAAGGGGGAAATAATGGAATTTGGGAAAGAAGAAAGGAAGATATGTAATTCAACCAATAGTTTATAGAGTTGGTTTCATACACATGGATTAAATAAACAAGTAGATCTCACAATATTTAGAAGTAAAGGAAAAGAAAAGCTTCTAATCTAAATCTCAGATAACACAAAGTTTATCTAAAGATCCACACAAAAGTAAGAAGCAAATGCACCGTGGACACAAAGTTCTCCGAAATCTGCCTTTATTCAATTCCTCAGCTTTCACAAAAATGACATCAAGGGCTGCAGCACAAAGTCTGGAACTCAAGAATGTTGATTAACAAATTGTGATTCTTTAACCCGTAGGCTCTTCCTCTATTTATAGTGTATAGAGGGCAATTACAAATAGGAAGCTTTCAATGAATTGCCACATGTGGAAGCTATGAAAAGGGGAAGCAGCTAGTAGTATTCTTCCTAGAATTCCTCTTTGCATGACATGATTTATAACTGAAAATAGAACCTTCTATTTTGCATGTCTACCACCTATTTCCAAGTAATTGACTTCTTCCAGTAACTTGAAGTAACGACTTTTATAGCCAATTACCTAAGTTTTACAATTTTAATTGATTGCTCAATTGCTTTGTCGGAGAAAATAAGAGAAAGAAGAAGAAAGAGGAGAAGAAATTAGAAGAAAGCTGCAACGCTCTCAGTCTTGTTCTTCTTCCATACTCTGCATGTTGATCCAACTTGTATTGCACTTCTACTTCATTCACTTTAGCAATGAATGATCTGAATGATATCTCTGCCTTAAATCTGAGATGCTTTTTTCTCCCATATGCTGTTGAATCCTTTCCTTTGATTCTCACCAAACTGGATCTAGAAGCAGCTGATTGAGATTTACTTACGGTGCTCTCTCGACTGTCTTCCTCTTATCCTTGAAGCTTTTGCAATTCTTCTCCAGTACGTGCACCAGTGCAATGTTTGCCATAAACAATTCAAACAAAACTCATCATCTTTTATTTTTAATTGCATATGAGCAATTTTAAATTCTGGAAAGCACTTCGGGTGAAGGAAAATACAAGTAAATTCAATGAAGGCTTCAATTGGAAGATTGGGAGCACATGCACAAGCTCTTGGAAGGAATTTTCCATGCAATGACTTCCACTTGGGCTGCATTAGAAACAAGAGGATGAATTTTTTCCTAGAAGCCTTTTAATTATGAGAGTTGGATCTATTTCTTCCTCTGATTCTAAAGATATATTCAATGTATCAGACATTGACTTCTGCTTTCTTCACCAATATGGGCATAAATGAAGTATTCCTACAAATAATTTAGACAAGTATGCAGTCCATAACATGAATATCTAATTTCTTCACCGAGATCTGATTATAAATCTGTTGCCCTCTATTTTTAGACTTTGCTTACATGTCAAACAAGCTAAAAATATTATTTTATTCACTGTGCACTCACATCAACATGTAGATAGCTAAAATAATAAAAAGGAAGCCTTTCCAACCCTAGGCGCCAAAACTGGATGCTTCCCAACAATTTTTTTAAAAAAGTTAGCTTTTAGGCATTTAGCTATGCCAGAATGGGTCACACTTTTTGGCTAGAAGTCATGTTAAAAATAAGAAGGTAAAGGAAGTGGGAATTTTTACCCTTCCAGGAAGCTCCAAAATTCTCATCTTTCACTTAAGTGATTTAACTTTAATGATGGAAAAAACAACCTTCCAGGAAGGCTCAAATTCCCACCTTCCTTCCACCACAAAAATTCTCATTGGCACTTAAAAACCCTCCTTCCAAAAAATGCGACTTGCATGGAAGAAAGCTTCTTCCCAAAAAGTGTGACTTGCATGACTTTTGTTTTTAAAGTTGCGTGAAAACTCATCAACAACATTTTATTTCCATTTTTGGATTTTCAATAAAGAAAACACAAGAATAGAATAATTTTTTCCATTTTTGGAAAGGGTCGAGAAGATGTAGCAGCAAAAACTTACAAGTGCCATAACTTTCACTCCGTGGCTCCGTTTTAAGTGTTGTTTTCTCTAAAAGTGCATATTTTCTTGAGCTCTACACATTGATGGCAATATATTTTTATTTTCATAAAATCCATTTTTGCACCTTTTTGGACCAAGCAACTTCTTGCAATCTCCTGAAAGAATCATGAGCTCTGATCACCTTTAGACAAATTAGTAATTAAAAATACTAGATAACTTTTCAAAACCCTAGGCCTGGGAAAAGGTCTAGCAAGAAGAATGAATAGGCTACGGGAATTGCTGGTGAAAACAAACCAAAACATAGACAAAAACAAAACAAAAGAAGCTGCAAGAAATTGCTTGACAAATTTCTCCAATTAGCTGATTGCAAATTATTTTCCTCCTAAGTGAATGTTTTGTGGTAATAATGATGGGTGAAGTGCTTTATATAACCTAAATCCTCCAATTTTAGCTCAATCTATTTTAAAAGAACTTTATTTATTTAATAAATAAATAAATAAAATGCTTTCAGGTAAAGTCTAGTGAAGGGATTGAGTAAGCTTTGGCATGTGGGTATTTGTCGAATTTGGCTTTTATGACTCTCTGGGGATACCTAGCTAGTATGAGGGGTGTCTCATGATTCTTTGGGAACTCCCCTTTTCTTCTTTGGTCATCAATTGGGGCACTTTACTAATAATGTGGCTGAAATTTTGGCAATTCACAAAGCTCTTCTGGAGGCAACTAAATTGGGATGTCTTAGAGTTATAGTTGAATCAGATTCCAAGGTTATCATCAACCTTCTGTCAGCTCAAGAGCAGCATAGATCCAATAATTGGTTAATCGCCAGGATACATGATAATATTAAAGTTATTGCTCAACAATTTCAGACCATCATATATCAACATGTTCCTAGAGATCAGAACAAGGTGGCAGATGCTTTAGCTAACTGGGCATTGGATCATAATAATCTCATCAACTTTGGTCCTTTACCTCTGACGTGGTCTCCAGAGAAGCGGAAACAAATTGAGAAGATCCTTCACTTGCAATAATCTGATGGCTAATTTGCAGATATGTTCTCTTTCTTCTTTAATATGTTGTTGGAATTCCAAGGATATATCTTGGAGTATGAGTATCATGGCTTGGCATTGTAATTTGTATAATTTATTTCTAATAATATAACTTTGGTTTTTCTTTTAAAAAATTATATTTTTATACTAAAAACTGGTTAGCTTTTTAGTTTTAAAACATATTTTGGTATACATGTACATTTCTCGTAAAGAGAAAGGAGACAAATTTGGAAAACAAGAAGTGCAGAAATCGACAAAAAGAAGGCCAAAAGCATTTATAAAATAAAAGGAAGTTGAATGAGATAGTACCCCTAGGAGATTGAAAATGTGAATGAAAAGCCCTTGGATTTTAGAGAATGATAGACATGCAAAATGGACAACAAAAAGGGATTTTAAGGGGGAGAGGAAGGGAGAAATGAATATCAAGGAATGAGATCTTCTAGAAATCATGGAAAACAAGGAAAATGAATAAAAACTAGCGGATCGGGCATGAATTTCAAAGGATTCAAAATACCCCAAAATAAAAAACAAAAAAATCCTAAATCGCCCTTCGATTGTTGAAATTTTGATATAACCAAAGATAGGATTTTTAAATAGCAAAGCCCTAATTAGAAAATTCTTAGGTTATTGGCCTACAGTAGAAGTATTTTATATATGGATAGAGAAAGAATACGTAAATTTGATTTCTCATAAAAGGCTTCTTTGTGGCCATCATTGAGATTTTAGCAAGTAGAGATAAGGCCTTGGTTTATGAAGACCATGGTCTTGAAATTTTGATTCATGTATGGAAATGTTAACAAAATCACACGTGGGTTATATTCTTTGGATTAACATAAAAATTGTAATATAGCTCAATTTTTGAAGATATTAGAAATCTTATTAGAGAGTTTATAGAATAAGAAAAGACCATGCATGTGCACTTAGGTAGGGTTGAGATAAGATAAGATAAGATAAATATATTAATGTCCAACAAATGACCACAAAAGTAGGTCAAAGGACCTGTAGAAAACAACAAGCAACGATCAAGGCGGAGAAACCAAAGAGTTCCCAAAAAGACGAAATACAAAAGCTAGAAGAGGTGGCCAACAGGAAGAAGAAATCACACGCACCCAAAATGGGGGTGGAAAAACAAGTGAGAGGAAGAAAGGGGGAAAGACAACTAAGGAGAAGAAAAGAGGAAAGCCCATCAAGGGATGGAAGATCCAACTCTCCTAACATCCAAGGCCTATTGGAAGAAGCTGAGGATAGAATGTTGACCAGCCGAAGAGAGAGGCTGCCTTAGAATGCACAAGAATTGACGAGGCAATTTTATGCAAGCTAGTTGAGAAGAAGACTTATCATCACAAGGCATCATGAAACAACAAATTCAAATCTTCAATTTCAATTTCATTTACTGCAAAGACCGCACTTGAAGCCCTGGTGTCCCCAAGATTTCACCCTGAAATCTGAGACTACCCCTTTTAAAAAAATTTGTTATTTTCAAGTAACGGTCGTTTTGTGTTTGTTTTGCCTGCAGTTGTTTGCATTGCTCTAAGGTATCCCTAAAAAGTCATAAAAGCCAAATTCGCCAAGTACCCACATGCTGAAGCTCACTCAATTCCTTCGCCAAACCTTGTCTGCAAGCGTTTTATTTATTTTTATTAAATAAATAAAGTTCTTTTAAAAATAGATTGAGCTAAAATTGGAGGATTTAGGTTATATAAAGCACTTCACCCCATCATTATTACCATAGAACATTCACCCGGGGGGAAGAATTTTTGCAGATCAGCTAATTAGAGAAATTTTTTTCAAGCAATTGCCTGCAACTTCTTTTGGGTTTTGTTTTTATTTCTTTTTGTCTTTCTCCATTTTCCGTCTAAGGCAATCCCCGTAGCCTATTCATTCTTCCTACCAGACCTTTTCCCGGGCCTAGGGTTTTGAAAAGCTATCCAGTGTTTTTAATTGCTAATTAATCTGTCTAAAGAAGACCAGAGCTCAGGATTCCTTCAGAGATTGCAAGAGGTTGTTTGGTCCAAAAAGGTGCAATAATGGATTTTATGAAAATAAGAAAAATATTGCCACCAATGTGTAGAGCTTGAGAAAATATGCACTTTTAGAAAAAACGACACCTAAAACGGAGCCACGGAGTGAAAGTTATGGCACTTGCAAGTTTTTGCTACTACATCTTCTGGACCCTTTCCAAAAATGGAAAATTTTATTCTATCCTTGTGTTTTCTTCACCGAAAATCCAAAAATGGAAATAAAATGTTGATGAGTTTTCACGCAACTTTAAAAGCGAAGTCATGCAAGTCGCACTTTTTGGGAAGAGCAATTTCATAATACAAGTCGCATTTTTCAAAGCTGCCCTTCCTCTTGAATTTCCACAAAACATGAAAGTCAAATCACTTAAGTGAAAGTGGGAATTTTTAGTGGTGCTGGAAGATGGGAATTTGGAGGTCTGAAGGTAGGTAAAAATTCCCATGATGGAAGTCAAGTCATTTAAGTGGAATGAGGAATTTTGAAGTCACCTAGAAGGTGGGAATTTGGAGGCTTTCTAGAAGGTGAAAAATTCCCATGATGGAAGTCAAGTCATTTAAGTGAAAAGTGGGAATTTTGGGGCTGCCTGGAAGGTGGGAATTTGGGGGCTTCCTAGAAGGTTGAATTTTCCCACAATGTTAGTCAAATCACTTAAGAGAAAAGTGGGAATTTTGGGGCTGCCTGGAAGGGTGAATTTTTCCACTTCCTTGCCCTCATGTTTTTTCAACAAAAGCAAGTTAATTCACCTAAGTGAAAAGTGAGAATTTTGGGGCTTCCTGGAAAGGTGAATTTTTCCACTTCCTTTCCCTCATGTTTTTTGCACAATTCCTAGCCAAAAAGTGCGACCCATTCTGGCATAGCTAAATGCCTAAAAGCTGACTTCTTTTAATTGCCGGGAAGCATCCAGTTTTGGCGCCTAGGGTTGGAAAGGCTTCCTTTTTATTATTCTAGCTATCTACATGTTGATGTGAGTGCATAGGTGAATAAAATAATATTTTTAGCTTGTTTGGCATGCAAACAAAGTCTAAAAATAGAGGGCAACAAGATTTATAATCAGATCTCGGTGAAGAAATTAGATATTCATGCTATGGACTGCATACTTGTCTAAATTATTTGTAGGAATACTTCATTTATGCCCATATTGGTGAAGAAAGCAGAAGTCAATGTCTGATACATTGAATATATCTTCAGAATCAGAGGAAGAAATAGATCCAGCTCTCATAATTGCAAAGGCTTCCGGAAAAAATTCATCCTCTTGTTTCTAATGCAGCCCAAGTGGAAGTCATTGCATGGAAAATTCCTTCAGGAGCTTGTGCATGTGCTCCCAATCTTCCAGTTGAAGCCTTCATTGAATTTACTTGTATTTTCCTTCACCCGAGTGCTTTCCAGAATTTAAAATTGCTCATATGCAATTAAAAATAAAAGATGATGAGTTTTGTCTGAATTGTTTACGGCAAACATTGCATTGGTGCACGTACTGGAGAAGAACTACAAAAGCTTCAAGGATAAGAGGGAAGACAAGTCAGAGGTAGCACCCACAAGTAAATCTCAGTCAGCTGCTTCTAAATCCAGTTTGGTGAGAATCAAAGGAAAGGATTCAACAACATATGAGAGAAAAAAGCATCTCAGATTCAAGGCAGAGATATCATTCAGATCATTCATTGCTAAAGTGAATGAATTATTTTCTCCGACAAAGCAATTGAGCAATCAATTAAAATTGTAAAACTTAGGTAATTGGCTATAAAAGCCGTTACTTCAAGTTACTGGAAGAAGTCAATTACTTGGAAATAGGTGGCAAACATGCAAAATAGAAGGTTCTATTTTCAGTTATAAATCATGCATGTCATGCAAAGAGGAATTCCAGGAAGAATACTACCATCTGCTTCCCCTTTTCGTAGCTTCCACATGTGGCAATTCATTGAAAGCTTCCTATTTGTAATTGCCTTCTATGCATATAAATAGAGGAAGAGCCTATGGGTTAAAAATGACAATTTTGGCTAGAGCATTCTTGAGTTTTCAGACTTTGTGTTGTAACCCTTGATGTTGTTTCTATGAAAGCTGAGGAATTGAATAGAGGTGGATTTCCGGAGAACTTTGTGTCAACAGTGCTTTGCTTCTTATTTTTGTGTGGATCTTAGATAAACTTTACGTTATCTAAGATTTAGATTAGAAGTTTTACCTATCGTTTACTTCTGAATATTGTGAGATCTATTTGTTTATTTTATCTATGTGTATGAGGCCAACTCTGCAAACTATTGGTTGAAGTACATATCTTCCTTTCTTCTTTCCCAAATTCCATTATTTCCCCCTTCTAAAAATACTTCATAAACAATTGCTTACTTGTTGTAGAATTGCTAAGCTATGGTTCATGAGCTTTGTAATTAAAGTAAAACCCCCTACTGAAATAGTTATTTGATTCATACCCACTAAATTGATAAACATGTTACACGAGCCTCACCGGTAAATGAGGGAGATTTATCTCATGACTGCCTAGGTTTTTAGCTGTGCAAAAATCTAGCCAACAACCCCTATCACTAACCGGATGATCTAGGATACTATTACCCTAAAGGAACTTACACCCCAAGCCTAACACAAATCTATTGATGGAGGATAAATATTTAAGATATAGAAGTGAGGTCTGTATGTTGGAAAATCATGTGTTTATGCCCACCAACCATATAACGAAATTGAAGCAATATGGAGACAAATTATGCAAGTAGATTTGAATCCCTACATATAAAAATCCTAGTATTCATAGAATTCTACTTATGATGACAATTCATTCGCTAATCATACAATTCCAAATGTCTTGTTATGAATGAAGAATTAATTTCATCACTTACTTGCAAGCAAACAAAACCTGAAATCAGGTGCACCATCGAAGGACAGTTGGAAGACTAGGACAAATTTTCTCTTTTGAAAGAGTGTGTCAATATGCCATATATATTAGAACTTATGCTCTTTGGTTTCCCTCTGCTATGATGCAGTTATTCAGTATACGTAGTAATAGAGATACAATCCATCCTCTTGCAACTTGTAACTTTTCCTCACGTAACACATGGTTGGGCATGCGACTTATCCTCTTACAACTCATTGTAGGGGTGATGGCAAATTAACCTGCGACTCATGGGGCTGTAACTTATCCTCCTGCAACTCATTTTGAGGGTGCAACTTACCTCCTGCAAGCTTGTTATTGAGTCTACTATTCATCCTCTCCCAGTTCAATATGGGGACTAGAACATGTACTCCTAGATAACATGATAGTATTTTTTCAAATGGAAGCTATTTATTATGGCTGACACTAGGTAAGGTAAACAAGTAATGTATGAAATGGTGCAAATTTGTTCCAAGCAGTTTGGAATGAGTCAATTCCATTCCTATGCTAGTTTTATGCCCTCAAATCAATTTATAATTATAGTTCTTGGTTGGTTAATTAACCCAATCCTAAGGTTTGTTTTTAGTATTCACTTACAGAAATTGGCCCATTTCTTAGGTCTTCATGTATTATCTATGGTTATTATTGGCCTTCCAAAGATTGACAAATATGGGTGGATCATATACTATTAGAAAGTGTTCAAGACATTCTTTCCAATGATTGACATCCATTTCTTGTTTTTATATACAATTCCATATATCATCTAGGTTTTCTAAAATATCATATAGTTCTACAATTGTCCACAATATATTTTACTTGCACTCTCCTTGATCATGGGCTCAAGATTGACCCACTGGAATCTTCTCATCCAAAGAAGTTGAAATGTCCCACTTATAGAAATTAGTCCATTTCTTAGGTCTTTATGTATTGTCTATGGTTATTATTGGCCTTCCAAAGATTGACAAATATGGGTGGATCATATACCATTAGAAAGTTCTCAAGACATTCTTTCCAATGATGGGACTTCCATTTCTTGTTTTTATCTACAATTCCATATTTCATCTAGGTTTTCTAAAATATCATATAATTCTACAATTGTCCACAATATATTTTACTTGCACTCTCCTTGATCATGGGCTCAACATATACCCGTTGGAATCTTCTCGTCCAAAGAAGTTGAAATGTCCCACATCCTAAAATAAACAATCGAAGACCCTTAGCCCATTTTTGTTCCCGACAGCTAAGGGGTGATAAAAGGGAAGCTATAGTCTTAATAAATTATTATAAAGTGTATAAGAAATAAAAATTTATAAAAACACTTATATTAATTTATTAACTTAATAAAAAATAAAGAGAAAAGATAAAGTGAAATTAGAAAAGAAAAGGGAAAAAGGTCACTTTATGTTTTTATTTCCCCTAGGGAAAAATGCAACCCATGTTGGGGATGATACAAGGCCAAAAAGAATTAAATGTGGGCCAAAGGATGTGATTGGTGTTTGTGGGTGGCTACTAAGCCAAGATTGCTTATAAAAGCAAGTGTACTTGGCTTTGTAAAGCATCTCTTTCATTTTATAAAATTTTGATTTTTGTCTGAGCTTGAGAGCTTTGCAAAATAATTTCTAAGGATGAAAACCCTTAGAGATTATCTCTTGAGGACGAAAACCCTCTAGAGATCTAGAAGGAGAACGAAAACTCTTCTTCTATGTTGTGAGGATTCTCCATTCAGGGGTTTCCATTGCGGACCAAGGAGTTGGCTGTGTTTTCCAGTAGTTTTCCAGCAGTTGAAGACTTATTGCTGCTGGTTTGTGAGTTGTTTGAAGACCTACAAGGGCTGAATATTGCATGTTTGTTGGGAGTGTTGTTGAAGCTTCCATTTCAAGTTTTTGCATTGCTAGGGCATAGATTTCAATCTAAATTCAAGGACAGATCAAATCTGAAGTGTTTGAAAAGTTTTGAGGTGTTTTTGGGCCTTTCCTAAGTGGGACAAAATTGTATTTTCAGCTTTCGCTTACGGGTAGGTTTTATCTATATTGTTCCGAATTGCAGATCCATTTTGGATGCCTTCCGTCATTGACAAATTCTGATTTTGGGTTCATTGGAAAGCTTATTTTTCAAGCTTTAGTTTGAGCTATCATTTGCCCAAAAATTTGGAGTATTTTGCAAGTTATTGAATTTACAAGTTCTTCTGCGTTTTTGCCCTAATAAATTCCAGAATTAATATTTTTGAATCTGATTGGAGATCCTATTCTGATTATTCATTATCTACTTGCAAACAAATTTTCATAATTTTTGGAAGTATTTTGAGGTGGAAAAAGTTTTTTTTGCTAAATCACTAGCCTAGGGCAGTGAACTAGTGGTTTCTGGAAAATATTTAGTTTGTGGCCTAATTTCATTCTGAATTTCAGTTTGATAATAATTGAGATTTTTGGCTTTTTGGATTAATCAGATTTGGCCCTAGTAGGAATTGGGAAATCCATCTAGGGTAAGAATATGTGTATTTGGGGACATTACGAAGTGCTATCTAATTTATATTTTAATTATTATTGCACCATAAGAAATGTCTCTTAAATACAAGAGACACCGAATAAACCTTACATCCTACTCACCTTTCCCAATGACTAAACTTTTACATGGCCAACCTCATACAACATACAATAAATCAACTAATTGTTTGGCTAATGATGTTGACTATTCAAACTGGAGTGACTTCTAATGGCTTCTATAAACCTATATCAATTTACTAGAATTATCTTGTCATTTAAAAGCAATTATTTATTATCCTATGTGCATTCCTTTAGTCGTGGTTAATGGTTGTTACTATCCATAAATGGTACATTACTTTATATCAACCATGGCTATAACTGCATATGATTCATAATAAATGCAAAATTATGTGCCCATAAAATGCATTTATGCAATCACTAAAATGCAAATCAACTACATATATAGATAAGACAAAAAGGATAACATGCTCTAACAACCTTCATGCATATTACCTAAAAGAACAAATCAAGATATAGATTATGGAGAGAGGGTGCACACCTGATGTGATTTGATGATGCTTAGAATTTGAAGTCAAAATAGCAGGAGCTTCAATTGGCGTAATTTTACCTATTTGTTTCACAAAACCTTCCAATAGAATGACAAGATTGTATCGTTGAATTCTATCACTTCATCCATTGATACGATGTGCATGGTTGATTGTTCAAAAGAGAATCCCACAATTCCTCCACTATAAAACTTTCAAATTGTTGCGGTGACAATAGTTTGGTCACTTCTAATGCACTTACATCGAACAAGCAACATGAGCAATAATAGTGTCAAACAAGTAAATAGGTTATGAGCACAAACACATGGTTCTTAAAAATATATGAGGCAGATAAAAAAACATGAATAATTAACACTCTTCATAGAAACCATGTTAGTAGGGACAAAGTTTACATATAAATTAAAAAATATAGGAAAATATTGAAGAATGCAAACAATATGGAGCTAAAAAGTCATAGATCATGTAGTTGAAATAATAAGATAATTTTCTTATGATAATTAAAAAAGTAAAATGATTCTATCCATTTTGTCTCATCACTCCCTAGCAAAACAATAGGACAGACTATGATGCAGTACATGCAAGGCCATGTTTCTCTAGTCAATGGTATCAATGGGAAAAACAAATATTATAATCAAATGATGTAAGACTAACTTAAAACCCATGGATTTTGCTAGCAAATAAAGTATGTAACCCACTATAATTTGCAGGAAAGTTGTATGCATGACCCGACCAATATTCTTTGGTTCTTATGTGACCATTATTTTCTAGTGATTTAGAAGAAAAAAATACAATTGCCAAAACTTTCTATTTTTATAGAATATATCCTTCCCAATTAAATATTTTGGAAGACCAGGAGATGCAAAATCACTATATTGGATACATTAATTTTTTCCTGTGTAGTCAGAAAGGAGCATACATGTTTTTTAAAGGCAGGTTTATCCTTTACAATTTGATAACAGCTTGGGAAGGTCTCAAGGGGGCTCACGAGTCTAGTCAAAAGGATATTTTCTGAAAAAGAAAAACAAGAAAAGAAATAGCACAATCAATTGAGACTTCATCCTCATTGTGTTAGATTGGTTGGGCATTGGCTCCTTTTTCATAGGTTAGTGGAGATTCTTTTCTCATGGGCCTTTGGTAGGGTTAGTGTGGATGGAGTTCTTTCAGATACTTCCCTCTTACAGAGATCTATCCAGCAAGGCTATCCACTAGTTCTCTTTCTCTAAGTAATTACCGCAGATGCAATGGGTTATTTGTTGGAGGAAGTGGGATCTAGGAGATGATCATGTCTACTTGTTCATTTTGCTGATGATTCATGCTTAACACCTTAATTGACTCAACACTACACATAGGGAACTCTTCTTTGCCTAGAAACTTTAGTATAAGCTTTGTTGGCTAGATTTTATACATAGCATAAAACCTAGCCAACATTTTTAGCGACTCTACCTGGGGATTCCTTAAAGCAATGGGGAAAACTACGGGAAAACAAACACAAAACAGACCTGTTACTTTGAAAAGAACAAAAATTTCAAAGGGTAGTCCCAAATTTTAGGGTAAAATCTTGGGGACACCAATTAGCTCCGTCTGTGGACATCTTTTTTGTTAGAATGAAAGAAGTGAAGATGAGATCCCAACATTTCTAGTTTTTGTCTTATTGGGTTCGGGGTCGAAAAACAAAAAGAAAACACAACACCAATAGAACAAAAGAAAAAGAAAAGAAAACAACAAAAGTTTTATTTATATACAAATAGGTTTTACCATGTCTCTCCTTCAAATGCTTCCCATTGAAAGCAGTCGTAACTCAATTCCAGCCTGGTAGCAAGGACGAAAATCTATTCGGCCGTTCTCTTGATCATGAAGGGCCCTTTCCGTGAGTGAATCTGATTTTCTGTGCATGCCCTTCGGTTCTTGCCTCTTGTCCCACAAGAGTACCCATTCTTCGATCTCAAACTTCTTTTCTCGGCTTTCTTGTCGAATACCTTGGGAAAGGTGGTGGCTCATTCTTTCTTCTCTCTATGGTGGGTAAGTCTTCATCAACTTCCTCCGTTCCCGAGGAAGAATCACCATATCCTTTAGGCATGATGAATATCTCCTCTAAGGAAACTATACCCTTGGGGATTTTCTTTCGGTTGGCTTACTCCACCATCTTTGTTATCATAATCGGGATCAGTTTCACCTATGTTGGCTCCTTGACATACAAATTGTCAAAGTTGTTTTGGCATATGCATATGTTTGTTTGTCGTCATTGCCAATATTCAACATTATTAGGGACCTTGGGGGCGGTAGACCATCTCCACTTTATAGTTTCCTTGATCCGGATTTAATAGTATTGGAATCTTCAGCAAAAAGTACTGGCTTGAATCTCTTTGATTTGGAATGCATCTCGACCCTCTAGCTTGCTCCATTCCTAAAAGAATACTTCATACTATGTCGTGTTATTGGTGTTTCGAACATAAACTTGTGGGAGTATGGGATATCTTGCCTGATCTCGGAGATATTTACCAATAGGAGCTTTGAGCCGAGAACCATTCTCCAGGCCAGTTCGCCTGCAGGGTCTTTGCAGTGGTCAAGAAGTATACAAGAGTCGAAACTAATAAGTCTTCATGTTCGACTACAAGCACATTCCACATAGGATATAAAGAACACATCAAGTGGTCATCTGGAGTTTGGCTTCTGGTAGGAGACAGAATATCTCGCAACTAAGATTGTCATCTTTATCTTTCTCGAAAAAAGAATTTTGGAAAATTAGCATATTTCTATGGTCTTTCGTCCCTTTAGGTAGATCACGCATCAGGAAGATGGTGAAGATTCGGCTTAGGCAAAAAAGGTGCCCTGGTCAAGGCAGATCTTTAACCCCATGGATATTATTTGTCAGTGGATTTGCAGGGATCACATTCTTATCTCCATGGAAAGTGGCTAATTTTGCATCATGAAAGGAGCACGTTTTCTCGAGAAGAGACGGTGAATAATTCCACCAGGTGATGGATCAGAAAGGCACGTGCTGGCTTTACAAAATAATCACAAGATCCGAATCTTCAGCTGGACAGTTTGCACTCTTCTTCTAGTGAAAGACCTGGATTGCGGCTCCTAACTTGAGGAGAGATGATTGAAATTAATGAATTGCTACTTTTGATCTATAAAAATGATTAGTCCTTCCTTAAGCTGCTCCTTTGATTGTAAATTGCGTGAATGGACGTTCTCGAATGCATCTTTAGATTTGGCGAGTTTTGGTTATGGTGTTGGAGTAGCAAAAGAGCTTATAATATAAAAGGGAGTCGATCGACAACGTCTTCATGTTCAAGAAAATCACTCCAAGTGGTCTACTAATTTATGAAAATTTGTTCCTTTAGGTGAGTCACCAAAAATTATTAGCTAGATTTTATGCACAACATAAAACCTAGGCGATAGTGATGAGATAAATCTCCCTCATTTAACGCCATGTGAGGCTCCGTGTAAGAGTTGTTTATCTATTGTGCAAGGTGAAACCTAATATCTATTTTGGGGTTTTAATTTAATTCCCCATAAAACCTAGGAAGTCATGAGCTCGTGAATGTTTATCTACAAGTGAAACTCTAATGGGCAATTTCGCGAGTTTTAAGTAAGCAAACCACAAACTGGGCAATTTTGTGATGGGTTATTGTGATGGGTTAAGGGGAAAAACAAAAGGAAAGAAGGAGAATGTGTTGAATCAACCAATAGTTAACGAGTTGGTCTCATCCACACAAATTATATAAATAAATAAATCACAACATTAATAGACGGAAAAGAAATGACTTGTAACCTAGATCATCGAGATAACACCGTTTATCTAAAACCTCTGAAAAGAAGAGATCAACAAAACACTGTAGATGAATAGTTCTTTAGAAATCTGCCTTTTATTCAATCCCAAGCCTTCGCAACAATCACATCAAGGGTTCCAACACAAAGTCTGAAAACTCAAGAATTCTCTAATAACAAAAACTCTTGCTAAACCAAGTTTTGGTAAAACTAGTTGTGATCCTTTAACCCGTAGGCTCTTCCTCTATTTATAGTGCATAGAGGGCAATTACAAATAGGAAGCTTTCAATGAATAGCCGCATGTGGAAGCCATAAAGGAAGTAGTTGGTAATATTTCCCCTAGAATTCCTCTTTGCATGACATGCATGCTTTACAACTGAAAATAGAACCCTCTATTTTGCATGTTTGCCACCTATTTCTAAGTAATTGACTTCTTCCAGTAACTTGAAATAATGGCTTTTACACCAATCACGTAAGTCTTATAATTCAATTGATTATGCAATTAATTTGTCGAGAGAAAATAAGAGAAAGAAGAAGAAAGAGGAGAAGAATTTAAGAGAAAGTTGCAACACTCTCAGTCTTGTTCTTCTTCCATACTTTGCATGTTGATCCAACATGTATTGCACTTCCACCTCATGAATGATTTGGATGATATTTCTGCCTTGATTCTCACCAAACCTGGATCTGGAAGCAGCCCATCGTGATTTTCTTGCGTAGGGTTGCCTCGACCTATCTTCTCTTTTTATCCTTAAAGCTTTTGCAGTTCTTTTATCCTTGAAGCTTTTGTAGTTCTTCTCGAATACGTGTACCAGTAAAATGCTTGCCGTAAACAATTTAAGAAAAACTCACCACCTTTTATTTTTAATTGCATATGAGCAATTTTGACTTCTGGAAAGCACTCTGAGTGAAGGCAAATATAAGTAAATTCAATGAAGGCATCAACTGGAAGATTGGGAGTACATGCACAAGTTTCTAAAAGGGATTTGCATGCAATGACTTCCTATCTTTGGCGCCAGAACTTGCCAAAAATAAATAAAAGATATTACTTTTAAAGCATGAAGTCATGCCAATATGGGTCACACTTTTTGGCTAGGAATTGTGGAAAAAACATGAGGGCAAGGAAGTGGAAATATTCACCCTTCCAAGCAGCCCCAAAATTCCCACTTTTCACTTAAGTGATTTAACTTGCTTTTGTGGAAAAAACATGAGGGCAAGGAAGTGGAAATATTCACCCTTCCAGGAAGCCCCAAAATTCTCACTTTTCACTTAAGTGATTTAACTTACTTTTGTGGAAAAAATGTGAGGGCAAGGAAGTGGAAATATTCACCCTTCCAGTAAGCCCCAAAATTCCCACTTTTCACTTAAGTGATTTAACTTGCTTTTGTGGAAATAACATGAGGGCAAGGAAGTGGAAATATTCACCCTTCAGGAAACCCCAAAATTCTCACTTTTACTTAAGTGATTTAACTTGCTTTTGTGTAAAAACATGAGGGCAAGGAAGTGGAAAAATTCACCCTTCCAAGCAGCCCTAGAATTTTCACTTTTCACTTGGGTGAATTAACTTGCTTTTGTGGAAAAAAACATGAGGGCAAAGAAGTGGAAAAATTCACCCTTCTAGGAAGCTCCAAAATTTCCACCTGTTGGGAAGCTCCAAAATTTCCCACTTTTCACTTAAGTGATTTGACTTATATGTTGTGCGTGGAAATTTAAGTGAAAGGGCAGCTTTGAAAAATGCGACTTGCACTTGAAATTGACTTCCCAAATTAAGGGCAATTGCATTTATGACTTTGCACAGAGAAATCACCCATTTCTAGAAAGTGCGACTTGCTTCCAAGTCTGCTTCGTTGAAAACCAACATTTCACAATAGATTTTACTTTTTCCGCGCCATAGATGAATTATAAAACCCTAAGGAGTTGAATTGGTTAAGCGGGCGAAAGAAAAGACCAAGGAACGCGCTGACAGGCATCACAGAGAAAACCGAAAACAAACACACAAGAAATAAATAAAAACGAAAAACCTACCAGAAGTTGCAGACAATTGCTCAAAAATAACTTGCCAATTAGTTGGTCTGTAAAACTCTTACCCGCGTGAATACTCCACTTAGAGGTGAAAATAATACTGGTGTGGAAATCCTTAACGGGGTTTAACTTCAACACAATCTATTTTTAAAAGAATTTTATTTATTTAATAAATAAATAAATAAAATGCTTTCAAACAAAACCTGGCGAAGGGATAGAGAGAGTTTTAGCATGTGGGTATTTGTCGAATTTGGCTTTTATGACTCTCTGGGGATACCTTAAAGAAATGGGGACAACTGCAGACAAAACAAACCCGTTACTTTGAAAAGAAAATTTTTTTTAAAAGGGGTAGTCCTAGATTTCAGGGTGAAATCTCGGGGACACCAATCATCTGTCTGTGGACATCTTTACTTCTGCTAGAATAAAAGAAGTGAAGATGAGATCCCAACATCTCTGGTTTCGCACACAACCAAAACCGCATTGTTGGTTCCTAAAGATTAGCAATTGAAGTTGCTCCCGAGAAATAACGTGGAGATGAATGAAGAAGACTAGGAAGTTCATCAGCGATCAACTCGAGAATGATGATTTTGTAGGTCCCTGCTGGTGACTCGACATTAATTACCTAAACTACAAATCTAAACATGACTCTAAGGAGCTTCTTAAAGACGATCATGGTCATGCTAATTAAGTATTGCAATCACCAGGACAATCTAATGGGTCATTTTGTGTTTTTATTGCCAGAAAGTTTTTGTATTGTGTCAAGATATTCCCAAGGAGCCATATAAGCCATTTTCGACAAATACCCAGATGCCCAAAATTGTTTTATTCTGTCGTTGGGGTTTGCTCTGGGAAATTTGTATTTAATTATTTTGAGCCCCGTTTGAGGCAATTTGTGCTCCGGTTTAACCCTGTTGTGATCGTACATGTCAATATTCCCATATACCAATAGGGTTTTAACCAGGAATGAATTTGGGCTTTATTTGTGACTTCTGGCAACGTTTTGTGTTTTTGGTGTTTTCCCGTTTCGTTTTCTGTGAAATTTCTCTGGATCAATTCCTTTGCCGGTTTGGTCTGATTCTTTGCCTGGAGTATCTGGAGATCACCTATGGACGTTATGCCAGAAGGAATTTGCCACCGAGGTCTGGTTCTCTCTGAAAAGACGAAGTCACGCACACAAAAAGCTTCTTCTGGGCAGGCCGCATTTTTGGAAAAAGAGGGTTTTAAGTGGATCATGGGATTTTTGGAAGCAGCAAGCAGGTGGGAATTTTGTACTTGCCTAGCAGGGTACTTTTTCCCATGGAAGCAACGCCACTTAAGTCACAATGGGAAAATTAGAGGCAAGCAGCATGCGGTAATTTCTTACCCGCCTGCAGGTAAAATTCTCATGTGAAATAAAAAGAAAATCACTTAAGGCATTGATGGGATTTTATTACCTGCCTTGCAGGGTAAATAATCCCATTATGAAAGTCAAACAACTTAAGTGGATCATGGGATTTTTGGAGCTGCAGTGCAGGGTGAATAATCCCATTGTTAATTGGCTTTTAAAAATAGAAATTGACTATGCCAAAAAGTGCGACCCCTTTTGGGAAAGAAGGGCAGCTTTAAATGCATTAAATTAATTAATTTCTTCTCTAAAATTGGCGCCCAGGTTTGTGGAAAAGTCAACAAAGGGAAAGTGGATAAAGGGAATTAGAATTAGAAGTTCTAAAATTAAATAAATATTATTTATTTAATGCAGCCCCTTCATGTCAAAAAGTGCGCCCCTTTTGGGAGAGGAATAATACTTTTTTAAGTATTAATTGATTTAATTAATTCCTATTTTCAGTGGATGAGGTCAAAGCATACTGTGAGGCTTAAGTTAACTGGAAGTAGAGAGCTAAAATTAAATAAATTTAATTTATTTAATGGCAGCCATGAACATGCACAAAATAGGCGCCCCATTTGAAGAGAAGAGCTTATTAATTAATTAATTAATTGCCAGGAATAGGAGGGGCAATAATTAATTATAGAATGATGAGGGTTATATAAGCAAGGGCTGCCATAAGGATGAATTAATTAATTCAATAGCAAAGAAGTGCAGCCCAGACAAAAAGTGTGCCCCATTTGAAGAGGAATTTTGCTCAAAAGAAGGTGTAATTACTGCTGGAAGCTTCAAAATTTGGCGCCTAGGTTTGAAGGAGCTTGATTTGTGTCTGAATAATTGTCTGCATAGTGGTACAAGTGCTCAGGTGAAGTTGGTAAAATTCATGCTTGCTTTGCATGCAAATAAAACATCAAATTTTGGGGCAGCAGCTTGATATATGCAGATTTTTATGATTAAAATCCACTGTTCATGTTCCGTTGCCATCTTTGTCTGAATTAATTGCAGGAATTCATTACAGGTGTGCTTTATAAGAGAAAGGGAGCTTAAATCAATGTCCAATACATTGAATATATCCTCCGAATCTGAAGAATTATCCAGATCTGCACCGGTTGTGAAGAATTTCGCCGAATAAAGAGGAAAAGAATTGTTCAGACAAAGATAGATACGGCCATGGCAAAGAGGGATGAAAAAGAAAGCACAAGCAGAGTCATGCATCACTTCTAAGTTTGCAGACATTGGAGACACAGATCTAGGTCCGAACCTCTTTCCGAATTGATTGACAGATCCAGAGCAGGAAAGACTTCCCTCATGTGCAGTCAAAAGCAGTGGAATCATTCGAGCTGCAACATTTCCATTCACAGCCCAGTTGCCAGAGTTCGTCATGGAGTGTGCTAGGTCTTACCATCCATTATCCAGATCAGTCCGAGATGTTATGGGAAAACAATAATCCGGTTGGACTCATAGTTCATCAATTATTGTTTGAAGATTCCGCACGAAAGGTGGTGACTACTATTAGCATACAAGATGCCGGCAACAGATGGGAAAAGCATAAAGTTGACTGCATAGGCATAATGAACAACAGATACATGAAGAAGCCCAGATCTCCTTCCAAGTTCCCGAGAACTCTTCCACGATCCAATCTGGTACAAGAGGTGGATGATATTGCCAAATTGTTATGCAGGTAAATGGCGAAGCGAACGCTCACAACTTCCGCGCATGGATGTATGCTTTCATCAGGACCATTGAAATCAACAAAGCAGATTCAATAATCAATTGGTCGGAAATCATTAGTGACAACATTGGTGAGCAGCTCCGAACGTGAGGCGTACTTACAACTTCAAAATGACTTCCTATTTGGTATAAACAGCCTTCACAAGGCATCTTCTCCAAGCTGGATAGATGTGGTGTTCTTTCCAAGGACCCTATTTTCGAGTGCTACCCACAACTTATTGTACCTGCGTGCAAGAAAGATTTCAAAGTGGTCAACGATGGATTCTTCTACGAATTCATTTGCAGGTTGGACGACGATCTAAAGGCCAACAGGGTGAGCAAGGAAGCGTGGGAAGTCACTGTGTCCAGGATCGCAAGTATCTTCATTCAGTTTGCATGGATTTCACATACCTCAGGGTCACCGGCTTTTCTGGAGAACCAGTTAAGTTGCCCAGATATCCGAATGATAGATTGGTCACCATGGAGCTGAGCAGACAACTCGTGGAGATGCATGACCTACAGTTGAAACGACACAAGTCTACAGGCTTCTTCCCGATCACTGTGGGCCATTATAGTTGCCAGAGCATTCATAAGGCCCGAGGAATTGAAGCAAGAGATGTTCTCTGAGTACGAGCAAGAGTTCTTCCCAGCACGATTGAACTTCGATCCATTTGGAGTGGCAAGGAAGACAATCTCCCAGGAGTACGCGCACGTGCCTTCATTGGAAGATTTCTGGATGAAGTGTGTGAGTACGAGGTTAGAAAGAAAGATTTCAGCAGGTTATCAGCGCAAGTGTTTGACTTTGGATTAGCACGGATACCTGCGGATCTTAAAGATGATGGGCCTGTGTTACTTGACACATACCATCGGATGGGAGGAGATAGAGTCTGTACTTCAGGAGAACGTAGGGGGCTGCCATACGATCGAGGAAAGGTCTGCCACTGTTCTGGTCAATACTTCAAACTGGTTGTTGACGAAGGGATACTGCCTTGATGAAGCATTGATGAATCAAATCACGGGCAACTTCGGCACAAGAGATTCCCTCAAGAGGAAGCACGGAGGAGAAAGAAGCAGAAGGCCTGAGAAGATTAAAGTGCACAAAAGGTCTCATTCGAAGGAGAAGATCACTTCTACGGCTATGATGTTAGTTCCGGCTTCTCCAAGACCAAGCACTTCACCGACCACTGTTCAGACCTCAACAGATACCGCCATTCCTCCATCAATCCGCAACATTCATCTTCTCTCCTCAGCCACTCCGTTCAACGCCTCTTCCTGAAGAAACGTTGAAGCTGCAGATGGCCGAATTTGAAAGAGCTTTGTCTTTGGATGACTCAGAGGATGGCAGCCACAACACTGTAGCGGTTTCAGATGGAGAGGAATCAGAGCGCGAGATAGTGGTACACTCAACAACTTCTCATTCTCCGAGAAGTAATTTCTCATAATGGTTGACTTCGCAGTTGGTTCCAGAGGCTAGAGAAGAAATCAACTTGGAGGAACACGACTTGCAACTGCTCCTGAATCTAAGCGGGAAAGATAGAAAACCTAAAGTTGCTAAGGTAACTTCAAGGTTGATCATTGAGGAGTCAGGGCAGAAGTTTCGCTGAGATGTCAGTTCCGGCAGAAGGGAAGGAGGATGAGCTCACGGTAGAAGACATAACAGTAACCAGAGTACCCATAGGTCAAGCCACCACAGAAGGATTGAAGCAGGACACACAGACATTGATAGATGCTCTATTCCTTAGGCTTGACAAAGAAAAGGCGGAGAAAGTTGAACTTCAAAAGTATCTCAGTTGTGCGAGATCATTGCCAAGGTTGCTAAATCTTCCACTCAGCCCATTTCAAAGACAGAAGCAGTGAGTGATCATCTGATGCAGGAAATGGAAGATGCAAGCAACCAGGTTAAAGCTATCGATGAATGGAAAAGTCTGATCATTCGTCAAGCTTCTGTACAACTCGGAGAGGTGCCAGCCCGCCTAAAGGTTATGAAAGATGCATCAGATCAGCTGAAGCAATTAGTGACAAGCACGATAGATATGAACACAGTTGCTGAGAGTAACCTGAGTACTTTGGCCGAAATAAATAAGCCCGAGAGAGAAGTGTTGATTGTGGAACAAATTGTGCCCGACGGATCAGTTGAGAAGGGGAAGCAACTTGAGTTTGCAGTATCTTTCCATTTGGAGATCTGCAGAATTATGTTGAAAAGGATGCAGGCACTTGAGAGTATGGCATCATCTTTACTGACAATGTCATCGCTTTCACTAATGAGGAAGTGGTCGGGAACGTTACTTCATACACACGGATCATTCCTAGCAAAGTGCCTAATTCCCTGGAAGGATCTCTTTTGATGGTGCAAGGGAGAATTGATGGAGTCTGTTAAGCCTTTCACGATGAATTCCATCAACAAACTGGTGGCACTGCAGTCAGATATTGAGAAGTTCGGGCCTAGCTTGGAGGAGGTGGAAGCATGTATCAGGGTATTGAACGAAGGCTTGCTGCAATTCAGGACAGAAAAGGAAGTTGTGGCTAAGACAGATGGGAAGATGTTGAATTACATGTTCGACAAGTATATTCAGTATCAGAACAAAAAGAAGATATAGATGTTACAGCTGGCGTGTCTTTCTTCTTCTACTTTTTCTTCTTCTATTTTCCACGTTCCCGGATGTAATTGTAAAACTTTAAAGTTATTGGTTTTGAAACCATTACTTTAAGTTATGTGGAACAATTCTATTAGTTAAGTGACAGATGTGTCACTTGAAGAGGAATTTAGAGGGGGATGATCGAGATGTTATCTTTACCTTTTGTTTATGTTTCAGTTCAGTTGAGTTTCCCATTTGTACTTTCCCTTCTACATTCTATAAGTAGGAGAAGAACCTTCAAGTTAATGATCGAATTTGTAAGCAACATTCTTGTGTTCCAGACTTTGTGCTGAAACCCCTGATAGCTATTTGAAGCAAAGGAATACAAAGGAGCAGATTTCCGGAGAACTTTGTGTCACAGTGCATTTTGTTTCTAGCTTTTGTCTTAGATCTACTTATAAACTTTGTGTTATTTTAGATCTAGATCTGAAGTTGCCTTTGCTTATAATTTTGTGTGTTGATATCTATTGGTTTCTTCTATGTGCATGCAATCAACTCTGTTATCTATTGATTGGGTTGCACATCTTCCCTATTTCTTCCCTGTGTTTTATTATTCCTTCTTCTTTAAATATTTCCTTTCTTCATATAGATACTAGCATATTTTGATTGATATTTGACATGGGAGTTTCACTTTGTAAATGAGGAGATTTATCTCATGACTGCCTAGGTTTTAGCTATGTAGAAAATCTAGTCAACACTCCAGATCATGAGATATTCCCATACTCCCACAAGTTGATGTTAAGAACACCAATAACACGATGGAGTATGAAGCATTGTTTAGGAATGGAACAAGCTAAAAATAAAGGAGTAAAACTCCTCAAAGCCCAAGGAGATCTTGAGCTTATAGTAAGAAAGAAAGTTTGAGGGAAAAATCAAGTCAAAAGAGATAAGCTGAAGCATTACAAAGATAGAGTGCTTTCGCCACACTCGATTTCACATCCTTATCTATCGACTTCATTCAATAAAACAAAATTCCAAGGCAAATTTTAGGCATTCACATCTACACTATTAAATCCGGATAGACCACCGTCCATATTGGACAAGGAAACTATAAGGTGGAGATGGTCTACCGCCCAATGTCACTGATAGTGTTGAATAGTGGTAGACTTTTCAATCAATGATGACAACTAAAAATATGCATGTCTGGAACAAGACAACTTTGACAAGTTGTATGTTGAAGGGAGTAAATCACCACCGCATGACAAACAACCACAGATGAAACTGATCTAGATTATGATGACAGTAGTGGAATAATCCAACTGAAAGGTAACAAAATCCCCAAGGGTTTAGTTTCCTTAGTGGAGACTTTCAACAAGCATGATCAATACCTGAAGAAGAACAAAGAACATGGTGATAGTCCTTCCTTAGGAAAGCAACCGGTAAATCTGGGTACAGAGGAAGTTGATGAAGACTTACTCACCACAAAGAGAAGAAAGGATGAGCCACCGCAAGATGAAATTGATGAAGACTTGCCCAAGGTATTCGACAAGAAGGCTAGAGAAAGGAAGTTTGAGATCGAAGATTGGGTACATTCTGCAGCAAAACCAACACAAAATAGACCCGTTACTTTGAAAAGAACGAAATATTTTCCTTTGGCTATCGGAGTTGACAAAATAGGCCAAAGGTCTTCGATTGGGAAAAGGGGACATTACACATAACATTTGATTAATTTTCAGTACATTAGGTTTATGTGGCTTCCAACCTCTTGTTCATGATGAATATGTAAATACTTCTCAACACACTAGCACAATATTGTCATAAGCATTTCTTTCATTTTTGCAACATACTACCGTTTGCCAAATTATTTTGGTTACCAGTTTGCTAATTGGTTTGTTTCAAGGCTCTGTTCATAATGCCAATTCCTAAATATAATTTCTAAAGCTTTCCATCTAGGTGGTTGGCTACAAATTTGAGATTGTAATGGCATGTCTATGTAAAATCAAGGACTTTATTTTCATTCTCGTACTCCATATTTGATTTTTTTCTTTTAAAAAACACAATAAAAAGATAACTATTCATTAACAAAAAAGAATCTAAAATAAGAATTTTCCTAATATCTTCTTGAATCTTATTAGACCACCCCAGGATAAAGGGTGTAGTCCATAAGCCATAGAAGGATATCTATTCATTGAATCTAAAATAAAATTTTCCTAATATCGCTGAATCCATTAGCCACTTTATTCATGATATTGTTGAGGAATATGTTGGAAAAGAATTTGCTGGAATTTATACTGCAGATTTTGGATTTGATCAATTTCTTTTGCAAGACGCCAATTAGGGGAATTTCCAATATTAGAATTGCTAAGTAAATTCACCATGATCTTGGAATCAGACTGAATCTTGATCTTTTGCCATCCAATTTTAATTGCTTCCTGCATCCCTCTACGAATAGCTCTGATTTCAGCTAGATTATTCGTAGAATTACCCATATTTTTAGCAAAGATAAGGCAAACTTCTCCTTGACCATTGCATCCTATTCCTCCCATGGCCGTTCTTCTAGGATTACCCCTAGAAGCTCCATCAGTCTTGAGAATACCATGATAATCAGCCATATCTCTATCTGAAACATTACTTTGTGTTTTATTTTTTGCTTGAAAGCTAGGCATAGAAGCTTCCTTAGGATCCAAAGAAAGTTTTTGGTAAATATGTTCCCATTGTGGCGTTGACTGGGCAGGAAGCGAGATTTTATGTTTAAGGCTTTCATTAAAATTAGATTTAATCCTCTCCCAAACATAAATAGCTTCTCTACTGCTTTGTCGAAAAATTCTGTAGTTTCTTTCTTTCCATGTATTCCATAAAACAAGGGATATTCCACTCCATATAGCAGGAAGCATATTTTGTCCTTTAGGTATAGCTTTCTTCCATGTGCTTGTTATACTTCCAAGAGATTCACTATTGTTCCATTGAAGGTTGAAAACAGAAGCCAATTGTTGCCATAAGGGCAAAACCCAAGGGCATTGAAAGAATAGATGTTCCATAGTTTCCTCAGCTTCTATACATAGCTCACATCTAAATGGACCATTAAGTCCTCTCTTTTTAAGCCTTTCACCAGTTAGGATCCTTTTATGTGTGAGCAACCAAAGAAAGAAACTAACCTTGGGCCATAATCCAGGTTGCCAAATATACTTAAATAGAATCTGATCTGGATGTGGTTGTGGTTTCATTAAAAAGGCATATCCTGAAGATACTTCATATTTCCCAGATGACAAACTGCATCCACAACCAATTTCATTAGTATCGAGGAAAAAGGAAGAGCACGCTCCCTCAAAATCTGGTTCAAAATAATTGTTGTTCTTGGGTGATCCTTATAGGCCATTCAGTTATAGGAATCCAACAAATATCAACTCCCCAAGGTTGAATAGTTTGTTGGGTATACTTTGCTATCTTAATCCATCCATGGGCCTACATATTCTCCATAATTAATTGAAGCTGAGGGTGGAGTGTAATAATTGGGGGCTTTCCATTCCAAGAATCTGTCCAAAAGTTTGCTAATTTGCCATTATGAACAATCCAGAACAGCTGCTTTTTAATTAAATTTTCCCCCTTTTGATAAACTTTAGTGCTGGAGAACCCTTATTCGGAAGAGCTGTTCTAATAATCTTTTCCGGACAGCTATTTTCCACATATTTACCGCGGAAATTTATGGCCCAAAGATCTTTAGGATGTACAATAAGTCTCCAATAAAGTTTTGCCGCTAAGGCTGTATTCTGCTGATTGGAAGATCTAAAACCTAATCCCCCTTCTTTTTAGGCTTACAAAGAGATGTCCATTTGACCAAAGACCACTTCTTTTCTTGAGTCCCACTCCATAGGAATCTCTGACAAAGAGAGTCTATCTTCTTGAGGATTGTACCTAGAATATTCACCACAGATGCAACATAAATCGGCATAGCTTGAAGGACTGATTTTATAAGAGTCATTCTTCCTCCTGTTGATAACCATTTATTTGTCCATTTCTGCAATTTTGTTCAACTCTATCAATAAGCCATTGCCAATCCCTTAGCTTTCTAGGAGATAAAGGAACACCCAAATATCTGAAAGGAAAAGTACCTTTCTGGAATTAGAGAATATTCAAGATCTGATCTTCAAGTCTATGAGAGCAATGGAAAAAGAATATATTGGATTTTCCATTATTTATAAGCTGCCCAGTAGCTGAAGAAAAAGTATGGATGGTCTTTTGAAATTGTTTAGCTTCTGCCACATTAGCGCTGCCCATCATAGAGGAATCATCAACAAATTGCAGATAAGATATTGGTTTAATTTTTTTTGCCAATTGTATTCCTTGAATTTTTTCTCCTGACAAGCTTTTTTGCTCAACCTACCAAAGCATTCTGTGAGGATAATGAAAAGAAAAGGGATAAGGGTCTCCTTGCCTTATACCTCTTGATGCCCCAAAATAAGCAGTAGGAGAGCCATTGATTAAGATTGCAAAAGATGCAAGACTAACCACTTTCTTCATTCCATTCATCGAACTTTCCTTAGATCCTCCTTTAGTGGAAAGAATTTGAAGGTGGTTTCGATTTTTTCCCACTCATTTAGAAAACAGCCCTAACCCAATGTATCCATTCAAGAGAAAACCCAAATTTTCCAAAACTCTACACAAAAAATTCCAGTCCACCCTATCATATGCCTTTGATAAATCTAATTGATAAACATAGCTGGTCTTTTCTGCATTTCCATTGAATGTAAAGTTTCTGCAAGAACAATCTCAAGAACAATCTCATCATGAATATGTCTTCCTGGGACAAATCCCCTTGTTCAGGGGATATAATTTTTGAGAGGAGTGGCTTTAATCTTTCAGCTATCACTTTTGTTATTATCTTATACACCACATTACATAGAGCTATAGGTCTGAAACCCGAAATATCTTCAACCTCTTTAGCTTTAGGTATGAGGGCTATGAATGTCCTATTCAACTCTTTAAGCAAAGTCTTCGCAGTCCTGGCTTCTTCCACCATCTGTACCAAGTCAGTTTTTATAATTTCCCAAAATTCTTGAAAGAATTCTATAGGAAAACCATCTGGGGCAAGGGTTTTACCTTTCGCATGGAAAACATTGTATGTCTAAGCTCCTCCTCCGAGACTGGTTGGATCAACTTGTCATTATCTTCGAATGTAATATGTGTGGGGATTAAATCTAACAATTGTTCTTGAGCATTTCTATCCAACAATTGTTCCTTAAAAAGATGTTGGAAGTATTGACTAGCCACTTTCTTCATTCCATTCATTGAACTTTCCTTAGATCCTCCTTCAGTGGAAAGACTTTGAAGGTGGTTTTGAGCTCTCCTAGCTAAAAGAGATTTATGGAAGAAAGAAGAATTTTTATCTCCTTCCTTCAGCCATTGAATTCTGGATTTTTGTTTACACATAATTTCTCTTGAATTTCCCACTCATTCAGATCATCCTTCAATTTACATTCTTGCTTGAAGAGATCCATAGACATACTTGAATTTCGATGAATATCATTAATTTTCCCAAGTTCACTTAATATTCGAACTTTTTCTTTAGCAATATCACCAAATCCAGTCCAGTTCCAGTTTGGAGATACGGAGGATTCACTTGTGTGAAGAATTATATATTGTAGGTACTTTAGTCTTTGGGAAAACATATACATCTGTGTTCCGTGCCTAGGCTTCCCCTCCATCCACCACTTACTGACTAGATCATGAATATCAGCATGACGAAGCCACATTAATTGAAATCTGAATGGTGCTTTGGGATGGATAGTCTTTCCTATTTCCAAGCAAACAGGCCAGTGATCAGATCCATTATTATTAAGAATTCGTGCTTTAGGAGCACATCCTCTCATCCAACATTCTTTAGAAACAATGAATCGGTCCAATCTTTCAAGAATACATGCTTGTCCCTGTCTTCTGTTTGACCATGTCATTATCCCATTGTCCGTCATAACATCCACCAGATTATGAGTCACAATGAACTGTTGCAACTCTGTTGAACTTGCATCCAACTGATTATTACCTCCCTGCTTTTCTGAAAGGTTTAAGATGGTGTTAAAATCACCTCCCATAATAAGAGGGATGTTTGGGAAAATTCTTATGATGTGTTCCATTCCTCTCCTATGCTGCCTTTTATCCTCCACTGAAATAGGGGCATATATGTTACACAGTATGAACTGCTGGTCCTCCATCTTATCATGCACATGTAAGCAAATAATTCCTTTCATGGCACAAGAATTAATAACAAAATTACCTTAGGATCCCATAAAGAAATCTGACCCCCGAAGCTCCAAATGAGCTAATAGATATATGTTGAGATTGGGGCCACATATTATTAGCAAGAGTAGAAACTAACTCCATAGAAGCTTTTGTTTCCTGAATATTTACCATAGCTGGCTTATTTGACGCAATCATCCTTTTAAGCTCTTGAAACTTAGAAGGGGAACCCTTCAAGCCTCTAATATTCCATGTAATAATTTTCATTGAGCTGGGTGTTGGAGATATTGGGACAAGTCCCTAATTGCTCTTGAGCTACTTAACTTTTGCCCTTCCTGCTGAATTTTAGTCTGGTTGGGTTTCCTTCCCATTTTAGTGTTATTGTCCAATTTAATTTTTTTGTTTTTCCTGTTCCACTCCAAATACAAGATCTTCATTTTGTATTCTGGATTTTTCCTTAATCACTAATGCTTTGCCCAAATCTTCCTTTTCCATTGACTTCTGATTTTCTTCCTGCACTTTATCATTTAACTTAGTTTTCCTTTGATAGCTTTTAATACCAGTTTGGCCAGCATTGTTGTTAGAAGGACCCTGAAAAAGAACCAATTGGTTTTGAGTATCCATCTGTTGCTTGTTTATTTCTTCTTGGGTCTTTTCCAACTGTGTTTCTAGAACTTGTGATTCCATGACATCTTCTATCTGTTCTTCATTTTCTTCCTGTAGACTAACAAAACGATTTGAATTGCTGATTGCCTGTTGCTCCTTTTTTTTTTTTTTTGCATTTGTTTCTTTTTTGGGATGATGAATTCCTCAACTTTTTTTCTCAGCATCCTTCGGCTCTGGCACTCTAGCAAGACAATCCTTCACCAAATGTCCATAATCGTGACATAGACGACATCGAAAAGGAATATTCTCATAGTCCAACATTTGCTCCCACTCTTCATTATCAATAACTAATGAGATTTTGGCTGGTAAAGGATTGGTCAAGTCCATGAGAACACAAATCCTATTCCAAAATAAATCTTCTGTTTCTGGTGCTGATTCAATGCTTGAAAGAATTTTCTTTCTTTCAAAATTGAAACAACAGACTACTGAATTGAATAATGCACACTATGGCTTTTCAGTGATGCTTCATAAAGGCCTATTTAATGTGCTTCTGACATTTAGATAAAATTGGATTTAGACATGCCTATCTGCAAATACTATACTTTGACTGCATAAAAATAGCAATATAATAAGTTTAAGACCAAAAAACAGTTCTTAAGTACTTTTGAGTCGAGAAATATTAGGTTATTCATATTTGAAGGAAATTTAAAATTGAAAGTATAATTGAACCATACACTATGAATTAATATCACAAACAAATGTACATTAGTGACTGATCATCACAACTTACTTTGACAACTCCATTAGCAATAAGCCAAAGCCCATCTGGTTCAGAGTTCTGATTATACAGTACGCTTCCACGTGGCTTCATCACCACTTTTGCAGAACTCCCAAGAGTTTCTCCAATTGTAGATGGAAGATGTTTAAGAAAAGGTTGACTTACTAAAATATCATTTACTTCAGGCATCTCAATCGGGGAAGGTTCCTACCAAGTTTTTGAAGGTCAGCCTGCAATGGACACAAACTAACCAAAGTCAATAAGATGATATTTTTCTAAGGGATCACACACATAAACTACCCAAAGTCAATAAAGATGATGCAAAAAAATGCGACTTTAAGGAAAAGGATACCTCCACAGCATTTTGAAGTTCATTCATCTCTATCTCATTCAATAAGCCAACCTTCTCAAGGTCCTGGACATAGCGAATGAGTTCTAGCAGCGTGGAGCATGTCAATTGTTTTGTTTTCACAGAACTCAAAACCTGAAATCAATGATGTTATTTTTGTACTCAAACCATAGGGCAAGTCAATCAATGCAAACTATGAATTAAACAATGCACGCAATAAATAATAATTCTTATGGTCGAAGTTCCAAGAGTAAAAACTATGGACAATGTGAAACAGATACTAAACCTGCGGAAAGTTAAGTTGGACATCTTCTAAATATTGCTTTGCAGCCTCCCCTTCTACCTCACTTTCTCGAATTACAACCTGAACAAATTCACTTCCCCCTGCAGGGAACATAAATTGCATTTATCTGAAAAAATCCTCTTTTATCAAGACATAAAGCACTCAATTATAATTTTGATGGTCTTGTTAGTCAGAAACCATCCCATGGCTGCATGGTTCATATCGTCTATATATTCGAATCCAGAAACCAAAGAAACATCAAGTAAACTAACAAATCATATCAAAGTCATTTGAAAAAATTTATGCTTGTCATGGAAATAATTCTCACCGATGTAAAATAGTTCATTATGAAAACACCAAAATAATAATTTGCCAATCTAAAAGCTTACATGGGCTGTAAATATGTTTATTTTACTATTTCTCAAAAATTGAACTAAAAATGGGCAAACCTCACTTCCAATCCTAAAAGAATGCCCAAATGACTTATTTGTGAGGCACACATGCATGTAAAACTGCAAGCTTTCCAGGGAAGCAAACATGTGTGTGCAAAGAACTAAGAGATGATTATTTTCATTCTTTGCGTCTTAAATTGAGAAAAGCAACAATAAAGGAAGATTGAGTTGGATGTTGGTAATGGTAGCATTTACACTTGAGAAAATAGCTATCTTCCATATTCAGAGTTATGAGTCGAAGGCAAAATGGTGCAATTATTTATATTTAAAAATCTAGTATGGTTTGTTGCAGGATGTCTAGGAGCTTTATCTACCTAGCAATTTCTATAAATTGGCTATACAGACTTGAATTTCACGTGGAATGGCTGATTCTTGAATCATTATTGGAATTTTCGCAATACAATGTTTTACCTTTCGGATTGGATGTCCTAGTGATGTCATGTTGGTGATATGATGTCATAGTGCAGTCTTTGACCATGTCACTCAAGGTTCTCGTGGGATGCTTTTTCTCAAATGTATGTAAACTTCCTTAGATGAGATTGAAACATAATTGATTGGGTGTAGGTTGTAGATCATCATTATGAATAAATGTAATTGGTTTGTAGCCAACCTTGTTATGTTAATCTTTTTTCGGCATTAGGTAGTAATGTAACAATCTTTGTTTTCAGTTGTATGTAAACTTCCTTATATGAGTATGAAACATAGTTGATCAGGTGTAGGATGTGGATCATATTATGTTAAATATTTTTTCAGCATTTGGTACTAATGTAACAACTAATGTTCGGTTATTAACAGTTGTGTTAACCAACAACCGTTGAATCTTGGCAATCAAATAGCACATTATGTTAGTGTAGGATATTCATTTTCCTTTTATTTGTTTATTTACTTGGAGCTTTCCTACACTCATGGGATATGCTTGCTTAGGTGTCAATTGTGTTGAGTTAACTAACCAATTCTATTGAGTTAACTTACTAGTTCTCGTTGAGTTAACCTACTAATTGTGTTGAGTCAATTATACTTCTAGTATCAGTTAGTGAGAGTTATTCCCCATTGATCTAGGAGGAGGTTGCACATTCACCACCTATATGTACTTGACTTGCATCAGTCTATCCTATGGAATATGGAGAATATGGAGCATTGAGTTGATTTGGAGCCATTATTGCCTTGTGAGTTCTTGATCATATTGCATCTTATTGTTAGTTATTTTGATTTCTGCAATTTCTTGTGCATTCGTTTTTCATTAGAGATCCTCCCGAAAACTCTAATATGGTATCAGAGAAATTTTGGTGATACGTTTGCCATTACTGAGTTATTTGTAGTTTTCAAATACTTCATTTGTGAAACTAACAGTTCATGTGCAAATAGATCTGACTCTATCTTGGTTCTTTATGGTTGTGATATTTGGGTGTTTTCTTTTATTTTTGGTTACTTTGATTCGTGGGAGTATAGCCTATTTGCGGGCTTCGAAGTTTGCAGTGACATACTACATATACAATCCTGGAGATTGTTTATTGCAGGATTCTAAGGTGTTTTGCAGACCCTTTAGCATTGTTGCAGGCTCTTTGGAAGAGTTATACGACTCGACAGGCATGTTACAGACCTCGAAGGTGTTTTGACATCCCATACAGTTGCTAAGGTTGATTATTGGGTGTATCCAAACTTGTTATATTCTCACCCTTGCAGATCTGTTTGGTTTTGTTCTCACCCTTGTAGAGGTTGATTTACATATCTGTTCTCACCCTTGCATGTTTTCCAACCTTTCCTTGCTCTAGTGAAGGTTTCAAACGACCCATACATGCATTGCGAGACCGGATTCGATTGTCGCGTTTTTTGAGTCCCGCGGCAAAGCTGTTCACTATACTCGGATATCTATGGAAATTAGAGGGCCACTGATGCCGTGTGTTCACGAAAAAAATTACGTCTCGGCCTAACGGCCTCACCGAACAGCCTTCTATTGTGCAGTGGATAACGCCAGCCCCTACAACCCCGGCATGTTTTAGCCTTCGGTCACGCCCGACGCATGCGAATTAAAGGTGCTTAAGCTTGGGCTCATCAAACCCTCCTCCTTTTGCTAAAACTATATTTTATTTAGAAAAATATTTCAAGTTTAGTGCAAATTCATTTAAATAGGGATTATTTATGGGAAATAATTATTATAAAACTTTTGATTGGTAGCTCAATATCAAGTGCCATTTTTTTGCAAAAGTTAAATATTTTTCATTTCCAAAGCATTGGACCTATTTTTAATTGTAAAACGCACTAAGTTATAAAGTGCCACATTTTGGGAGGATTTTTGCAATGGATGATGAAGAAGACGATGATCACTTGGTTCATTTTCCAGAAATCTTTTTGAAGACCAGAGGGTGGGGCCAATTTGGTAGGAGACCAAACCCCCCCCATTATGACTTGTTTGTTTCATTTCTTCTTTTTGTAATAAGAACATTTAGTGCATGTGTTTCTCTTGAGAAGAATTTTGTACATGCATTGTAAATGGTGTAATGTCCCACTTATGGGATCAAGGGGAAATGGCAGACAAAAGTAGATCCAACACCAAGAATGATTAGAAATCAACCTCAAAATGATCAAGTCCAGCCAATCCATCAATAAACAACTCCAAAACTACCTTGAAGGCCACATGATTAACCAACTGATCCAAACTCCAATATACTATGCACAATACATACCATTCGCTGCTCCAGAATATACCACAGCTGGGTCTCTAAAATGCAATATTCAGATCACTACCTTCGTGCTTTTAGGCACACTAATATGACTCAAACCAGATCGCTAGATCTAGGTAATGATCATCATTTTTCTAATAAACATAAAGGCCAAACACAACTGCTAGTGAGTGTTAGAAATGCTCATAGAATTAAATATAAACCCCACAAGGCAGGTCGCTGCAATCTGCTCCTAATGTATGCAAAATCAGTCCTTTAATCATCAATGCAAGTCGCTGTTATTGAGCTATGATTATCATCCAAACAAGCATGAACTCAGCTGCAATGAAATGCTTGGAAAATACCCTCACACAAATCGCTGTTCTAAGAGTGCTTTTAGACAACCAAAACAGATGCTAAGCTTCACATACAAATCGCTGCCAAGGACTTTGACTACCAATCAAACAATGCATGGGTTGGCAACTAAAAAGGCAGTTACTATTTTACCAAACAACTGCCCCAGATCGCTGCCATAAAGAGCATCCAAATCATATATCAAACCCAATCGATTCACTTCCCAACTCCTCAGAAATGTATCACATTTACATCTGCAACAAGAGACTCCAAAACACCTTAATAATATGCAAACCAAGACTGGAATATATCAGCCACCAAGAGGGTATTTAAACAAGTAGAAATCGCTGCCAAAAATATGTATTTTCACACCAATATGAGTCTCAAATAAAGTCGCCAATACTGGGATATTTCAGCCACAAGAAGATATTCAGTTGAGCTAGAAATCGCTGCCAAAAGGGACTCCAAACACCATTAAATCATGCACTAATCAAGTCGCCATACTCAGAAATAAACAGTCACACAAAAGGCATAGAATTCGCTGCCTAAATATATGCTTTGCACATGGATTAGCCCCCAAAGCCAGTCATCAAAACAAGCTTGCAGTCGCTAGGGTTTAGAGGAGGTTATTTAATAAAATATTGCCTTGGGACAATTCGCTATAACTAGTAAATTAACACCACAAAGTTCGTTGATCATTTATGGCTCTAAGCATGCATCAAAATACTTAATAAGCTGCCCAATGAAGTCGCTGATGTCAAGGAAGGAACAACAAATTTAAATGAATAAAAATCAGATCATTATTCATGGGAATTCATTACCAAACCTGTCACATACAGGTCGCTCCAGCCATCACCAATGCAAGAGTAAAATTCGCTACCACTAGAGCACAAAGAAACAGACTTGAGAGAGACCAATAATTTCTTCAATTTGACATCCAAAATCAGCTACAATAAATTGCAAAGATCTTCAACAATGGAGAGCAAGAGCATCAAGTTTGGGCATTCATCCCTACTCCAAGCATGGAGCCAAAATCGAAATCACCATAGCATGTCTTACAATGAACAAACATCCTCTTTTTATAGAAAAAGAGGTGCAAATTCAAATTTCCCTTTTGGAGGGAAAACATAAACTCTAATTAAATATTGTTTGAACTATGTGCACTTTATTATTTTTAATTAAATAATAAAGATACTAGCCTATGTGCACATTTAACTAACTAAAAGGGCCCACCAAGGGGTTACAAAATAGATAATAGATATCTCAAGACAAATTTTGAGTCCAATCGTCTTCAATTCTTCGATGTAGACAATGTCCCAAAAAGGGGACATTACAGTCCTCCCTTCCCAAGATTGTTTGTCCTCAAGCAATGTCGAACACGTGCATCCAAATGCAATGGTGTAGCATTCCTAAAGTCGTGCTCCCATGCCAATCAAGTGAAGAAGCGTTTGCAACAACTTGTGTTGCTTCTTTTTCTTGCAATTTGGGAATGTCTTTGGTGTCTCCAAGTTTTACCCTGAAATCTTAAGACTACCCCATGTTTAAAATTTTCGTTCTTTTAAAATAACGGATCTTTTTGTGTTTTTATTGCCAGAAGATGTCTATATTGCGCTAAGATATTCCCAGTGAATCATATGAGCCAATTTTGACAAATACCCAGATGCCGAAAATCGTTTTATCCTTTCGCCAAGTTTTGTCTACGGGAAAATTATATTTAATTATTTAAAGCCCCATTTGAAGTAAATTGCGCTCCGATTTAACCCTGTTGAAGTTTTGCATGTCAATATTCACATATACCAATAGGGTTTTCACCAAGAATGGATCTGAGCTATCTCTGTGACTTCTGGCAACATTTTTCGTTTTTATTATTTTTTGTGTGTTTTTCTCTATGAAATTCCCCTTGGTCAATTCCTTCACAAGATCTGGTTTGTTTTCTTGCTTGGAGTATCCGGAGATCATCTACAGCCCGCCATGCTTGAAGGAAACAACTTCAGAAGTCAACTTCTCTTTAAAAAGACAAAGTCGTGCACAAAAAAGCCTCTCCCAGGCAAGTCGCATTTTTGGGAATGGATGGATTTAAGCTGCAGTGGGATTTTTGGTCGCACAGCCAGTGGGATTTTTGTACTTTTTCCCATGAAAGCAAAGTCACTAAAGTTATGATGGGAAAATTAGAGGCAGCAAGCAAGCGGGAATTTCTTAACTGCCTTGCAGGTGAAAATTCCCATTATGAGATAAAGAAAAATCACTTAAGGCATTGATGGGAATTTCTTACCTGCCTTACAGGGTAAAAAATTTCATTATGGAAGTCAAACAGCTTAAGTGGATGATGGGATTTTCGGAGCTGCAGTGGAGGGTGAATAATCCCATCAAAATTGACTTTTTAAATATACAAATCAGCCATGTCAAAAAGTGTGACCCCTTTGGGCATTAAAGAATAACTTTAATTACATTTATTAATTGTTTTATTCCTAATTTTGGTGCCCAATGATGAGGATAAGTCAACACATGAATAGAAGTCAAAGAAGACTGGAAGAAGAAGGCTAAAAATAAATAAATTTAATTTATTTAATGCAGTCCCAAAGCATGCTAAAAAGTGCGACCCATTTGGAGGAGAAATAATACTTTTTGAAGTATTTATTAATGGATTTAATTTTTAATTTTGGCGCATGAGGTCAAAGCATGATGTTAAGTGAAAGTAGAGGGCTAAAAATAAATTAAATTATGTTGGCTAGATTTTCTGCATAGCTGAAAACCTAGGCAGTCATGAGATAAATCTCCCTCATTTACCGGTGAGGCTCCCGTGTAAGATTTGTCAGTTAAATATGTTAGTATCTATTTGTGGGTATTACTTTAACCATGCAGCTCATGAACCATAGTTGTATAGCTTTGCAGCAAGTAAGCAGTTGTTAAAGAAAGGAAATATCTAAAGAAGAAGGAAATAATAAAACACAGGGAAGAAATAGGGAAGATGTGCAACCCAATCAATAGATTACAGAGTTGATTGCATGCACATAGACAGGACCAATAGATATTAACACACAGAATTATAAGCAAAGGCAACTTTCAGATCTAGATCTAAAATAACACAAAGTTTATAAGTAGATCTGAGATAAAAAGCTAGAAGCAAAATGCACCGTCGACACAAAGTTCTCCGAAATCTGCTCCTTTCTATTCCTTTGCTTCAAATAGCTATCAGGGATTTCAACACAAAGTCTGGAACACAAGAATGTTGCTTACAAATTTTGATCCTTTAACCGTAGGTTCTTCCTCTACTTATAGAATGTAGAGGGGCAATTACAAGTCGGAAGCTTTTAGTGAACTGGCACATGTGGAAGTCGGAAAGGAAACAACTGGCAATCTCCCTCCTGGAATTCCTCTTTGCATGACATGCATGATTTGCAACTGAAGATAGAACCTTCTATTTTGCATGTCTGCCACCTATTTCCAAGTAGTTGACTTCTTCAAGTAATGACTTTTAAACCAATCACTTAAGTTTTATAATTTAATTGATCGCTCAATTACTTTGTCGGAGGAAATAAGAGAAAGAAGAAGGAAGAGGAAAGTTACAGTCTTGTTCTTTTTTCATATTTTGCATGCAGTTGATTCTTTTGCCCTTGATTCTCAACATACTAGATTTGAAAAATATTTGGATCACGGAAGCGGTGGATCTAGAAATTTTGTTTACGGGTGTTGCCTTCGCCTTGTCTTTCCTCTTATCCTTGAAGCTTTTGTAGTTCTTCTCCAGTACATGCATCAGTGTAATGTTTGTCATAAATAACTCATCATTTTTATTTTTAATTGCATATGAACAATTAAAAATTCTCGGAAAACACTCGGGTGAATGAAAATTCAATAAGGATTCAATTGGAAGATTTGGAAGAAAATGCACAAGGTCCTGGAAAGAATTCTCCATGCACTGACTTCTTCACGGGCTGCATTCGAAACAAGAGGATGAAGCCTTTGCAATTATGAATTTGGATCTGGATCTAGATCGAATCGGATGGATCTGAATCTAGAAGCTATGCATGATTCTGCTGATCCTTTTCTTTCATCATGCTTCGCCATGGCCAGAGCAATCTTTGTCTGAGCAACTCTTTTTCTTTTTATTGGCCGAATTCTTTCTGATGGTGTGAATCTGGGAATTTCTTCAGATTCGGAAGATATACTCAATGTATTGGACATTGATTCAAGCTCCCTTTCAATTATATAAGCACATGTAATGAATACCTGCAATTAATTCAGACAAAGACGGATTCCAGAGCATGAACACTTGATTTTTAATTATAAAAATCTGCATATATCAAGTCTGTTGCCCCAAAATTTGATGTTTTGTTTGCATGCAAAGCAAACATGAATTTTGTCAACTTCACCTGAGCACCTATACCACTATGCAGACAATTAATCAGACTTAATTCAAGCTTCTTCAAACCTAGGCGCCAAACTTTGAAGCCTTCCAACAGTAAAAACACCTTCTGTGCAAAATTCCTCCTTAATTGGGCGCCAAAATTGCCTGGGCTGCACTTCCTTGTTGAAGAATTAATTAATTCATCATTATGGCAGCCCATTCTTATATAACCTTCACCATTCTATAATTAATAATTGTCTCTCCTATTCCTGGCAATTAATTAATTAATTAACATGTTTTTCTCTTCAATTTGGGCGCCTATTTTGTGCATGCTCATGGCTGCCATTAAATAAATTAAATTTATTTAATTTTAGCTTTCTACTTCTAGTCCACATTGACTTCACAGTGTGCTTTGACCTTATGCACCAAAAATAGGAATTAATTCCATTAATTAATACTTTAAAAAGTATTATTTCTCCTCAATATGGGTCACACTTTTTTGCATGAGAGGGGCTGCATTAAATAAATTAAATTTATTTAATTTTAGAATTCTATTTCCAATCTTCTTTATCCTTTCATCATGCGTTGACTTTTCCTCATGCTTGGGCACCAAAATTGGGTGAATAAATATTATTAAATGCATTATTATTCACCCAAGGTGGGTCGCACTTTTTGGCAAGGGTGAATTCTATTTTTAAAAGTCAATTTCTAATGGGATTATTCACCCTGCACCGCAGCTCCAAAAATCCCATGATCCACTTAAGCTGTTTGACTTTCATAATGGGATTTTTTACCTTGCAAGGCAAGTAAGAAATTCCCATCAATGCCTTAAGTGATTTTCTTTTATTTCACAATGGAAATTTTCACCCTGCAAGGCAGATAAGAAATTCTCGCCTATCTCTGCCTCTAATAATCCCATCATGACTTAAGTGGCTTTGCCCCATGGGAAAAAGTACCCTGCTAGGCAGGTACAAAATTCCCACCTGCCTGCTGCTACCAAAAATCCCATTGTAGCTTAAAACCTTCTTTTCCCAAAAATGCGACCTACCCAGAAGAAGTTTTTTCGTGCATGACTTCGTCTTTTCAGAGAGAACCAGACCTCTGTGGCAAATTCCTTACGCATAACGTCCATAGATGATCTCCAAATACTCCAGGCAAGAAATCAAACTAAACCGGCAAAGGAATTGACCTAGAGAAATTTCACAAAAACCAAACAGAAAACACCAAAAATGCAAAACGTTGCCAGAAGTCACAGATAAAGCCCAGGATTCATTCCTGGTTAAAACCCTACTGGTATATGGGAATATTGACATGTAAGACCACAACAGGGTTAAACCGGAGCACAATTTGCCTCAAATGGGGCTCAAAATAATTAAATACAAATTTCGCAAGAAAACCCCAGTGACAGAATATAACGATTTTGGGCATCTGGGTATTTGGCGAAATTGGCTAATATGACTCTCTGAGAATATCTTGACACAATACTGAGACACTTTTCTGGCAATAAAAACACAAAACGACCCATTATTTTAAAAGTACGATTTTTTTACATAGGTAGTCCCAAATTTCAAGGTGGAATTTGAGGACACCAAATTAATTTATTTAATGGCAGCCATGAGCATGCAAATTTGGGCGCCCAAGTTGGAGGAATAAACATGTTTGTTTATTAATTAATTGCCAGGAATAACATGGACAATTATTAGAAATAGAATGTTGAGGGTTATATAAGCATGGGCTGTCATAAGTGAAGGTGTAATTAATTCTTTTTGCAAAGGATTGCAGCCTGGACAGTTTTGGCGCCAAGGAAGGAGGATTTTTGCATTGAAGTTTATTTTCCACTGTTGGGAAGCTTCAAAGTTTGGCGCCTAGGATTGGAAGAGCTTGTTTTATGCCTTATTAATTATCTGCATGTTGGTATGAGTGCCTGGTGAAGTTGAAAATATTTATGCTTGCTTTGCATGCAAGCAAAGCCTCAAATTTTAGGGCAGCGGGCTTAATATGCAGATTTTTGTGATAAAAATCAAGTGTTCATGCTCTGGAATCCATCTTTGTCTTAATTAATTGTAGGTATTCATTATAGGTGCTCATATAAGTGAAAAGAGTGCAAATCAATGTCAGGTACATTGAATATGTCCCCGAATCAAGAAATTGTTATATCAACACCAATTGCAAAGAATTTCGGCATAATTAAAAGAAAAAAAGATTCCTCCACCATGGCAAAGATGGGATGAAAGAGTGGGCTCTGCGGAATCATGCATAGCTTCCAGATTTGCTGAAGTTAATAGGCCAGATCGAGATCCAGATCTCATAATTGCAAAGGCTTCTAGCAAAAATTCATCCTCTTTTTTCTGACGCAGCCTCGTGAAGAAGTCAGTGCATGGAGAATTCCTTCCAGGATCTTGTGCATGTGCTCCCAATCTTCCAATTGAAGCCTTCATTGAATTTGCATTCACCCGAAGTGCTTTCCAAATTTTTAATTGCTCATATGCAATTAAAAATAAAAATGATGAGTTATTTATGGCAAACATTGCACTGATGCATGTACTAGAGAAGAACTACAAAAGCTTCAAGGATAAGAAGGAAGACAAGTCAAAGGCAATACCCGCAAGAAAATAATACAGTCACTTGCTTCTAGATCCAGTCGCTTCCAGATCCAACTGCTTCTAGATCCAATTTGATGAGAATCAAAGGCAAAAGAAACAAGCATGCATATAGAATATGAAAAAAGAACAAGATTGCATTTTTTCCTCTTTCTTCTTTTTCTCTTATTTTTTCTTCGACAAAGTAATTGAGGGATAAATTAAATTATAAAAGCAGTTGATTGGTTTAAAAGTCATTACTTGAATAAGTCAACTACTTGGAAATAGGTGGCGGAGACATGTAAAATAAAAGGTTATATCTTCATTGTAAATCATGCATGTCATGCAAAGACGAATTATAGAGGGAGATTGCCGATTGTTTTCTTGACAACTTCCACATGTGTCGATTCACTATAAGCTTCCTATTTGTAATTTCCCCTCTACATACTATAAGTAGACAAAGAACCTTGAGTTACGGATCGGAATTGGTAAGTAGCATTCTTGTGTTCCAGACTTTGTGCTGAAACCCCTAATAGCTATTTGAAGCAAAAGAATAGAAAGGAGGATATTTCCGGAAAACTTTGTGTCGACGGTGCATTTTGTTTCTAACTTTTTGTCTTAGATCTATTCATAAAATTTGCGTTATTCTAGATCTAGATCTGAAAGTTGCCTTTGCTTATAATTTTGTGTGTTAATATCTATTGGTTCTATCTATGTGCATGCAATCAACTCTGTAATCTATTGATTGGGTTGCACATCTTCCCTCTTTCTTTCCTATATGTTTTTATTATTTCCTTCTTCATCAGATATTTCCTTTCTTTAACAACTACTTACTTGTTGCAAAACTATATAGCTATGGTTCATGAGCTGCATGGTTAAAGTAAAACCCACAAATAGATACTAGCATATTTAATTGACAAATCTTACACGGGAGCCTCACTTGATAAATGAGGGAGATTTATCTCATGACTACCTAGGTTTTCAGCTATGTGGAAAATCTAGCCAACAGTTTTTGGCGGATCTACTTGGGAACAACTATATTTGCAGATCAAAGCTTATGTCTTGTAGATCGAGTGTTTTCCCATTCAACTCTTAACTCTAGCTAACGTCCATTCACCCGATGAAGGAAGGCAAGGAATGATCATTTCTACAGATTGCAGGAGCAATTCAATTTCCGAGCTTTCTCTTTCATCTCGCTTTGCCATGGCCGGATCTATCTTTGTCTAACCAACTCTTTTTCTCTTTATTCGGCCGGAATTCTTTACAACAGTGCAAATCTGGGAATTTCTTCGAATTTAGAGAATATATTCAATGTATCTAACATTGATTTAAGCTCCCTTTCAATTATATAAGCACCTATAATGAATACCTGCAATTAATTTAGACAAAGACGGCAACCGGAACATGAACACTTGATTTTTATCATAAAAATCTGCATATATAAAGCCCACTACCCTAAAATTTGAGGCTTTGTTTGCATGCAAAGAAAGCATGAATATTTTCAACTTCACCTGAGGCACTTGTAATAATTTGCTAGACAACTAATCGGACTTAAATCAAGCTCCTTCAAACCTAAGCGCCAAACTTTGAAGTTTTCCAGCAGTGAAAACACCTTTTTCTAAGCAAAATTCCTCCTAAGGAGTGGTAAAGGTAGACTTGATTCGCTTTGATTCCTTCCACAACTACCTAGTTGTATCCGAGAAAAACCATCCAAGGTGGATAACAATTCGAACCAAGAACCAATTGTAACATATTGTCCATATTTAGCATAGGGTAATTATCCTTCATTGATGCTCTATTCAAGTTTCTAAAGTCTACACACAGCCTTATATCTTCGTTCTTCTTTTACAGTGTCACCAAATTTGTGAACCCATGATGAGTACCTTGTGGTGCTGTATAATTCCTCCATCCCTCAAATTTTTCAATTCTTCTTGCATCTTCGGGGAAAGGAGTGGATTGATCGGCTCTATTTTTGCCTAAACGGCTTGGAAGAAACTTTCAAGGAATTTCGTCTTTGGAAAAGATCCTCTCTATATGCTTTGATTCAGAGAATAAGACCATGCTAAAAAGTCCTCATATTTCTTAAATAATTGGACATACGAGTACTTTTCTTCCTTCCTCATTGCTACCTAGCCGGATCTTACGTGGTTTATCCTTCGTGCCCAGTGTCGTGCTCTTCAACATCCTCGAGGTGACATGTGTGTCTCGTTGACAATGTAATCAACATTATCAAAGTTTGATTCAAGTGCTTTCAAACCTCACGGGAATAATATTTGTCTTCAATGAATGATGTCTTTGCCAAATAAAGTCTTCTTTCCATCGAGCCACACAAACCATTGGCTAACAATCTATACGTTGATTGGCAAATTCTCCTTGGTTTTGTAAAAAACTTTGCACCTAAGTTGTCGTCTTCGAACACTTGCCGTGTTTAACATTGTCGAGGAATAGATGGCCTAGTTAATATCTCAATATTATACTCACAATAGGGGATACAATATAATTTTCAAATCTAGACCCCAATACGACCAATTTTTCTACAGCAAAGTATTGTACTTCCTATCGTGATGTATTCATTGAGTTAAACATTTCAATGAAATCCCATTGCATGCTTATACTTGCTTCATTCTCTCGATTTTTGTTGCATACAATTTTCTAACCTCGCTTGACAATTAGCTATGAATCTCCTTTAATAATGATGTCTCTAACACCATATTTCTAATAAATTCTTAAACCCAATAACAATGCTTCATATTCTCGCAATATTGTTAGTGCACTCAAAGTTGAGTTTAAAAGAAAAAAACTCTTCTGGCCACGGAGATATCGAACAATACCAACAACATTTCTAAATTTAGAGCAAGCCCCATCAAACAAGGAAGTCCAAGGAGAACCTACTTGATTAAGAGACTTGCATTGATAAATTTTGTGCTCTTTACCATCAAAGAAATCTAACAAAGTTATCAGCATCAATGTCGAGTGTATAACACTTCATAGGAAGCATTATTGGGATCCTCAATGAGATGTAGCATCTTCTTTTCACCATATAGCTTTACAAGGCTACCCTCAATAGGTATAATGGCAAAATAAATATCCATCTCGCATACTCCCACCCACACTAGTAGCCCATTTTCTTGATAACATTCCCCATTTGGCAGGAAATCAACAATTCATGTTCCTCCAAGTTGATCTCCTCTCTAGCCTCTGGGACCAACTGTGAAGCCAACCACTCTAAGAAATTACTTCTCGGAGAATGAGAAGTTGCCAAATGTACCACCATCTCTTGCTCTGGTTCCTCTCCATCCAAATGCTATGTTGTGGCTACCGTCCTCTGTATTGTCCAAAGACAAAGCTCTTTCAAATTCTGCCATCTGCAACTTCAGCGTTTCTTCAGGAAGAGGTGTTGAATCGGAGTGGTTGAGGAGAAAAGACAAATGTTGCCGGATTCAACGGAGGAATGGCAGTATCTTGCTGAGGTGCAACAGTTGGTGAAGTACTTGATGCTGGAGAAGTCGGAACTAACACCATAGCCGTAGAAGTGATCTTTTCCCTTGAATGAGACTTTTTGTGCACTTTAATCTTTTCAGGCCTTCTGCTACTTTCTCCCTCGTGCTTCCTTTTGAGGGAATCTCTTGTGTTGAGGTTTCTGTGATCTGATTCATCAAAGCTTCATCAAGGCAATATCCCTTTTCAAGAAACTGATTCAAGTATTGACAGGTAACACGCGGAAAACCTTTCCTCGATCGTGTGGCAACCACCTATGTTCTCTGAAGTACAACTCTATCTCCTCCCATCTGATGGTATGCGTCAAGTAACACAGGCCCATCATCTTTAAGATCCATGCAGTATCCGTGCTAATCCAAAGTCAAACACTTGTTCACGCGATAACCTACTGAAGTCTTTCATCCTAACTTCGTACTCGCTTCTGCACTTCATTTAGAAATCTTCTAACAAAGGTACATGCACGTACTCTGGGAGGCGGGAGATTGTCTTCCTTGCCACCTCATATGGATCGAAGTTCAGCCGTGTTGGGAAGAACTGCTGCTCGTACTCAGAGAACATCTCCGCTTCAATTCCTCTAGCTTTATGAATGCTCTGGCAGCTGTAATAGCCCATTGTGATCGGGAAGAAGCCTATAGACTTGTGTCATTTCGACCGTAGGTCCTCAACTCCATGATGACCAATCTGTCGCTTGGATATCTGGGCAACTTGACTGGTTCTCCCGAAAAGCCGGTGACCCTAAGGTATGTAAAGTCTACAAACTGGATGAAGATATTGCCAATCTGGGACACAACTTCCCAAGCTTCCTTGCTTACCCTGTTGGCCTTCAGATCACCGTTCAACCTGCAAATGAACCCATAGAAGAATCCATCATTGACCACTTTATAATCTTTATTGCATGCAGGCACAATAAGCTGCGGATAGCACTCAAAAATAGGATCCTTGGAGAGCACACCACGTCTATCCAACTTGGAGAAGATACCCTGCGAAGGCTGCTGCATATACCAAATATGAAGTCATCTTGAAGTTGTAAGTCCACCTCACATTCGAGTTGCTCACCGATGTTGTCACTGATGATTTCCGACCAATTGATTATAGAATCTGCTTTGTTGATTTCAATGGTCTGATGAAGGCATACATCCATGAGCGGAAGTTGTGAGCGTTAGCTTCACCATTTATCCTACATAGCAATTTGGTAATGTCATCCACCTCCTACACCAGATTGGATCATGGAAGAGTCCTCGGGAACTTGGATGGAGATCTGGGCTTCTTCATATACCTGTTGTTCATTATGCCCACATAGTCGACTTTATGCTTCTCCCATCTGCCATTGGGTGTCTACAGTATGTTGATAGTAGTCACACACCGTCTTTGGAATCTTCAGGCAATAATTGATGAACTGTGCATCCAGCCGAATTATTGTCTTCCCCATAGCATCTCGGATTGATCTAGATAGTGGGTGGTACGACCTTGCACTCCATGACGAATTCGCATTTGGGCCTTAAATAGGAATGTTGAAGCTCGAATGATTCCACTGCTTTGGATTTGCACACATGAGAGAAGTCTTTCCATCTCTGGATCTCACAATCAATTCGAAAAGGGGTTCGGACCTAGATCTCGTATCTCCCGATGTCGAGAAAACCGGAAGTAATGCATGCCTTTGAGCTTTCTATTTCATCTCACTTTTTCATGGCGGATCTATCTTTTTATCGAGTAGATTTTTTCTCTTTATTCGGCTGGAATTCTTTACAATGGTCGGTGTAGATCGGGAATTTCTTCGGATTCGAGAGGATATATTAATGTATTTGACATTGATTTAAGCTCCCTTTCAATTATATAAGCACCTGTAATGAATACCTGCAATTAATTCAGACAAAGACTGACAACCGGAACATGAACACTTGATTTTTATCATAAAAATCTGCATATATAAAGCCCGCTGCCCTAAAATTTGAGGCTTTGTTTGCATGCAAAGCAAGCATGAATATTTTCAACTTCACCTGGGCACCTGTAATAATATGCTAGACAATTAATCAGACTTAAATCAAGCTCCTTCAAACCTAGGCGCCAAACTTTGAAGCTTTCCGGCAGTGAAAACACCTTTTTCTAAGCAAAATTCCTCCCTTTGGGCACCAAAATTGCCTGGGCTGCACTCCTTTGCTAAAGAATTAATAACTCCATTAATATGGCAGCCCATGCTTATATAACCTTCATCATTCTATAATTAATAATTGCCCTTCCTATTTCCGGCAATTAATTAATTAAAAATCATGTTTTTCTCTTTAAACTTGGGCGCCAAAATTTGCATGCTTTGGGGCTGCATTAAATAAATTAAATTTATTTAATTTTAGCTTTCTTCCTTCAGTCTTCCTTGACTTCACACTATGCTTTGACCTCATGCGCCAAAAATAGGAATTAATTCCATCAATAAATACTTTAAAAAGTATTATTTCTCCTCTAGGTGGGTCGCACTTTTTTGCATGATATAGGGCTGCATTAAATAAATTAAATTTATTTAATTTTAGCATTCTATTTCCAATCTTCTTTATCCTTTCATCATGTGTTGACTTTTCCTCATGCTTGGGCACCAATTTTAGGAATAGAAACAATTAATTAATACTTTAAAAAGTATTATTCTTCCTCTAGGTGGGTCGCACTTTTTGTCATGGCTGATTTCTATTTTTAAAAGTCAATTTTGATGGGAATAATCACCCTGCATTGTAGCTCCAAAAATCCCATGATCCACTTAAGTTGTTTGACTTTCATAATGGGATTTTTTACCCTGCAAGGCAGGTAAGAAATTCCCATCAATGCCTTAAGTGATTTTCTTTTATTTTATAATGGGAATTTTCACCCTGCAAGGTAGGTAAGAAATTTCCGTCTGCCTGCTTTGCCTCTAATTTTTCTATCATGACTTAAGTGACTTTGCTTCCATGGGAAAAAGTACCCTACGCCGAAGGTAGAAAATTCTCGCCTATCTCTGTTGCTACCAAAAATCTCATTCTGACTTAAAACTTTCCTTTCCCAAAAATGCGACTTGCCTAGAAGAGGCCATTTTTGTGCATGACTTCGTCTTTTTAAAGAGAATCTAGACTTCATGTGGAAAATTCCTTCTGGCATGACGTCCGTAGATGATTCCAAATACTCCAGGCAAGAAAACACACTAAGACTGGAAAAGGAATTGACCTAGGGAATTTCACGAGAGAAAAAACACAAAAAAACACAAAATGCGAAAAATGTTGCGGGAGTCACGAGATAAAGCCCAGGATTCATTCCTAGTGGAAACCCTACTGGTATATGGGAATATTGACATGTAAAACCTCAACAGGGTTAAGCCGGATGACAATTTACCTCAAACGGGGCTTAAAATAATTAAATAAAACATTCCCGCAGGTGAACCCCAATGATAGAATTTAACAAGTTTGGGCATCGGATATTTGTCTAAATTGGCTTATATGACTCTCTGGGAATATCTTGACCCAATATAGACATTTTCTGGCAATAAAAACACAAAACGACCCATTATTTTAAAAGTACGAATTTTTTTAACATGGGGTAGTCTTAGATTTCAGGGTGAAATCTGAGGACACCACGATGTTTCCACCTAAAAAGGAACTTACTATTTTACCAAACACCTACCCAGATCGGTTCCATAAAGAGCATCCAAATCATATATGAAACCCAATTGATTCACTGAAGAACTCGAAATGTATCATTTTACATCTGCAACAAGAGACTCCAAAACACCTTAATAATATGCAACTGAGACTAGAATATATTAGCCACCAAGAGGGTATTTAAACAAGTAGAAATTGCTGCCAAAAATATGTATTTTCACACCATTATATGAATCTCGAAATATAAAGTCGCCAATCCGGGATATTTCAGCCACAAGAAGATTATTCAATTGAGCTAAAACGCAAAAGAGACTAAACACCATTAAATTTGCACTAATCAAGTCGCCATACTCAGAAATTTATTTTTCCACACGAGAAGACATTGAAATTCGCTGCCTAAATGATATGTTGGATTAGCCCCAAATGATCATCAAAACATGTTGCAATCGCTAAGGGTTTAAAGGAGGTTATTTAATAAAATATTGCCTTGGGACCAATGTTTTAAAAATCGGAACCGAGACTCGAAAAGGTCAGAGGTAGGAGGACCGGACGGTTCAAACTCTATGAACCGGTTTACTAAAAAACACATAAAAATTACATTTTTAAAGAAAGAAATATATTTGAAAAATTAGAAACCATGATGCCAACAATTACACACAAAATACGCAAAGTTTGCTCATGTATATAGTGATAGTTGGAATACTGACTTAAGAAGGCAAAAAAATACGATGAGACCCCTTGAAGAAAAAACAAAATTCAGCAATATTCGCCAATAGTTGGGAATACTCAAAACTTAAAAAATACTCAAATTTCTTTAAAAAACATAAATTTGCAGCCAAAACCATGTATTTGCAGCGTTTTCTTTCAGTCCCTTTATTAATGCTTTCTTTTTGTTGGGACCTTTACGATAGCCTTCGAGTACTTGTGTCGAGGATGCGCAAATTAGAGTTTAAACACAAAAAGACTCTTAAAATAGAAAAAAAGTTACCTATGACATCTTGATAACTTGATATGTGAAGTCAACATTTGAATAAGTAGGTCGCGACCAAGTTGGTAGGTGGGACGATTAGTCCGGCCGGGAGAATACTCGCTTGAGTTTTGGAAAGCTATCCCGTATTTTTAATTACTAATCTGCCTACAAGAAATCAAAGCTCATGATTCTTTCAGGAAGAATTGCAAGAAGTTGCTTGGTCCAAAAGGTGCAAAAATAGATTTTATAAAAATAAGAAAAATATTGCCATCAATGCGTAGAGCTCGAGAAAATATGCACTTTTAGAGAAAATCGACACAAACGGAGCCCGGAGAATGAAAGTTATGGCACATGCAACTTTTTGTTGCTACATCTTCCCGGACCCTTTCCAAAAATGGCAAATTTTATTCTATGCTTGTGTTTTTTCACCAAAATCCAAAAAGGAAAAAATGCTTGACTCGCCGGTTGGGATGAAACCCGGACCGTTTGACGATTTTAGCCCAAAGAGTACCATCAGCGGAACCGGCCGGTTCATTTGAACTTTGGCGGTTTGGGCTAAACCGGTCAACCGATCCGGGTTTACTAAATGGTTCGTGCTTTAAAGAAGCTGATGTTAAACCGGTCAAACGGCTGCTCGTTCGGTTTGACGGATTTTTAAAACTTTCGCTTGGGACAATTTTTTATAAACAATAAATTAACACCAAAAATTCGTTGATCGTTTATGGCTCAAAGCATGCATCAAAATACTTAATAAGCTGCCCAATGAAGTCGAAATGTCAAGGAACAACAGATTTAAATGAATAAAAATCAGATCATTATTCATGGGAATTCATTACCAAACTGTCACTACACATAAGTCGCCTACCATCACCAATGCAAGAGTAAAATTCGCTACCACTAGAGCACAAAGAAATCGACTTGAGAGAGAGACCAATAATTTCTTCAATTTGACATCCAAAATCAGCTACTGATAAATTGCAAAGATCTTCAACAATGGAGAGCAAGAGCATCAAGTTTGGGCATACATCCCTACTCCAAGCATGGAGCCAAAATCGAAATCACCATATGGGAAGATGTCTAATTAATGAAAAAACATCCTCTTTTAATAGACAAAGAGTGCAAAATTCAATTTCCCTTTTGGAGGGAAAACATAAACTCTAATTAAATATTGTTTGAACTATGTGCACTTTATTATTTTTAATTAAATAATAAAGATACTAGCTTGTGTGCACATTTAACTAACTAAAAGGGCCCACCAAGGGGTTACAAAATAGATAATAGATATCTCAAGACAAATTTCGAGCCCAATCCTCAAACCCATTGGGTTGAGGGTCTTCAATTCTTCGATGTAGACAATGTCCCGAAAAGGGGACATTACAATGGGTATCCTAAAAGGCATCTATTGGTGGAACCCATATTGATGATCATTGTGTCTTCCCCAGAATGATTGTGAATTCTCAGTAGTACACTTTGATGAGCATGGCATGTTCACACAACTTCATTCCTCTGCAAAGTGCAGCGACTTTGTCCTCTTTTTTTGTGCCCGCTTCAACCAATGGTTTTTAAAACAATACTTGGGACATTTCTATTCGTATAAGTTTTGCTTATTGAGGCGATCTTTGGAGCAAGTTCTACTTGTTGGAGATTCTTTATCAGTGCCTCATCCAATTTTCAATTCTTATCAAGTTGTCTTATTTTTTCCCATTTCATCTTTTTATGTACTTGGGTACCTAACATGGCCTTGTTGCGAGACCTAATTCTTTTATCGACATTATGTAGCTTCATCATATTCAAGGGGGATTCTAGCTTTCTTCACTTCTTTGTTTCTCTCCTTTGCGGGGATTTTTTTCCACTAGGTTTCTCCTTTTCTCCACTTTATGAGAGATTTGCATTGTATGTGGGTACCTCATCAGGCCTTGTTTCCGGGACTCACTTTCCTTGTTCACTACCCACCTAAGTTGTGCTTATGGGGGGGTGTTAGTGTAGGATATTTATTTTCCTTGTATTTGTTTATTTACTTGGAGCTTTCCTACACTCATGGGATATGCTTGCTTAGGTGTCGAGATGTATTGAGTTAACTTACCACGGTCTCTTTGAGTTAGCTTATGGTTCTCTTGAGTTAGCCTACTAGTTGTGTGGAATCAACTCTACTTCTAGTATCAGTTAGTGAGAGTTATTCCCCATTGATCTAGGAGGAGGTTGCACATTCACCATCTATATGTACTTAACTTGCATCAATCTATCCTAAGGAATATAGAGAATATGGAGCAAGGAGTTGATTTGGAGCCATTATTGCCTTGTGAGTTCTTGATCATATTGCATCTTATTGTTAGTTATTTTGATTTCTACAATTGCTCGTGCATTCATTTTTCATCAGAGATCCTCCTACCATGTGGGGTAGGGTGTTAAGATAAGAGCCCTCTCAATATTGAATAACTTGTGTTGAGCACAACCCAGAGATAAAATATTGATTGCTATTATGTTTTTTTATGTTGTAATGTAGTATGCATTTACTATTCTATAATTGATATTCTTTGGTAGTGTGGTTCCAAATTAAACATTTTGGTGCTAATTCCTTTAAAGAACATTGGGTCAAGTTAAAGTCGATGCAAAAGTGGTTATCGTTTCAACAACGCTAATAGATGGTGACACATATATGATGGAAACTTAATGGCTCAACCAATTCAAGAAGCGATCAATGTCTAGTCTTGTAATAAACAAAGAGAGGAAAAATCACAAGGGACTTCAAGTATTTGTGGAATCTCTCTGTACGTAAGCACATTAGGAAGAATTTAAATGACCCAAGTTCTAACAAATTATATCTAAGGAAGTTTGGAAATAATAGAAGTGAATTGATTGCTTGATCATTAACCAAGTCTCTCTATCAAGCACTAAATTCAAAATTGTTTTGCAATACCTTTTTGCTAAACATGACCATGAATTACAAGTTCCAAGAACAAATCCTACAATAGTGACTTAAGGAGAGGTGTTTCCGTGAAGAAGAAGAAAGAACTTGCTCAAGACTAACATCAAAGCATAAGGCATTGATGACTTCCTGAGATAAACAAAGGAAGAGGAAGTAGGCAATGCGGTAGGGGAGTGGACCCGGTGTCCCCAAGATTTCACCACGAAATGCTGGGACTACCCCTTTTAAAAAATTCGTTTTTTCAAAGTGATGGGTGATTTGTGTTTGTTTTTCTGTATTGTTTGCATTGCTCTAAGATATCCCCAGAGAGTCATAAAAGCCAAATTCACCAAATACCCATATCTAAAACTTACTCTATCCCTTCGACTTAGATTTTATCGAAAGAGAATTTTATTTATTTATTTATTAAATAAATAAAGTTCTTTTAAAAATAGATTGAGCTAAAATTGGAGGATTTAGGTTATATAAAGCACTTCACCCCATCATTATTACCACAAGGCATTCACCCGGGGAAAATTTTTTGCGAGATAAGCTAATTGGAGAAATTTCAAAGCAATTGCCCACTTGTTTTTGTTTTGTTTTTTTTTTTTTTGGTCTATGTTTTGGTTTGTTTTCTCTGGCAATTCCCGTAGCCTATTCATTCTTCTTGCCAGATCTTTCCCCAAGCTTAGGGTTTTGAAGAAGCTATCCAATTTTTTTAATTACTAATTTGTCTACAGGTGATCAGAGCTCAAAATTCTTTCAGAAGATTGCAAGAAGTTGCTTGGTCCAAAAGGTGTAAAAATGGATTTGAAAGTTACGGCACATGTAAGTTTTGTTCTTTACATCTTCCCGGACCCTTTCTAAAAATTGAAAATTTTATTTATATACTTGTGTTTTCTTCACCAAAAATCCAAAAAAGGAAAGAAATGCGAGTCTTCATGACCGATCCACAATTTTCAAAGTTGCCTTCGCATCCAATTTCACGCTGCCTTGGTGTGAATTCTCACACAATTTTAAAGGTAGAAGTCACAATGCAAGTCGCACTTTTTGGAATAAATAGATCTAAGCTGCAGATGGGATTTTGGCAATGGCGAGACAAGCGGGAATTTCTCACCCGCCTTGCAGGGTACTTTTTCCCATGAAGTCAAAATCACTTAAACTACAATGGGAATATTAAAGGTGGCATGCAAACAGAATTTTTACCCGCCTTACGGGGTAAATTTCTCATTATAAAAGAAAAATCACTTAAAGCACGGTGGAAATTTCTTACCTGCCTTGTAGGGTAAAAATTCTCATTATGAAAGTCAAATCACTTAAGTGGAAGAGGGGATTTTTGGAGCTGCAGTGCAGGGTGGAAATTCCCATCAAGGTTGACTTCTTATTTTTAGTAGTCACCCTTGCCAAAAAGTGTGACCCACCTTGGGTGAATAACATGTATTAAATACTATTTATTAATGGTTTATTCACCTAATTTTGGCACCATGAATGGAAGGAAAGTCAATGCAAAAGGATAAACTAAGGAGAAGTCAAGGATGCATGCTCAAAATAAATAAAATAAATTCATAAAAAAACAATGAAGCATGCATGCTTGGGCGCCCAAATTGGATGAATAAACATGACTATTAATTAATTAAATTGCCCAAAATAAGAAGAGGCAATTATTAAAAATAGCAAACACAAAGCTATATAAGCATGGGACACCATAAAGGAGAAGCACTTAATTCTTTTTGATGAAGATTGCAGCCGGACGGAGTTTTGGCGCCAAAGGAGGATTTTGCATCAAAGAATAATTTCCATTCAGGAAGCTTCGGTTTTGGTGCCTAGAGTTGGAAAAACTTTATTTTTATCATTCTGAGTGTTTGCATGTTGGTATATGTGCCCAGGTATTCATCACAGGTGCTCATATTAGTGAAAGAAAGTTCAAATCAATGTCAAATACATTGAATATGTTTTTTGAATCGAAGAAATTGTCGATCTATACAAATTGATCCAATTACTGAGGATTCCAAAAGAATTAAAAAAAAAAAGAGCTCAAACAAAGATTGCTCCAACCACGATGAAGTATGATGAAAGAAAAGGATCAGCAGAATCATGCATAGCTTCCAGATTTGCTTAAGTCAATGATACAGACATAGGCCTGAACCTATCACCAATTTAATTGACAGATCCAGATCTCATAATTGCAAAGGCTTCAGACAAAAATTCATCCTCATGTTTCTAATGCACCCATGTAGAAGTCGGTACATGGAAAATTCCTTCCAGGATCTTGTGCATGTGCTTCCAATCTTCCAATTGAAGCCTTCATTGAATTTACTTGCATTTGCATTCACCCAGAGTGCTTTCAGAATTTAAATCACTCATATGCAATTAAAAAATAAAAATGATGAGTTTTGTCTGAATTGTTTATGGCAAACATTGCATTGGTGCATGCACTGAAGAAGAATTGCAAAAGCTTCAAGGATAAAAGGGAAGATAGTTCAAAGGAAAAACCCATGAAGCAAATCACGATCAAGCGCTTCGAGATCGGTTTGGTGAGAAATTTCATTTAGATCATTCATTGCTAGAGTGAATGAAGCGAAATGCAATACCGGTTGGATCAACATGCAAAGTATGGAAGAAGAACAAGCGGGAGTGTTGAAATGACTTTCTTCTAATTTCTTTCTTTCTTCTTTCTCTTGTTTTCTCAAACAAAGTAATTGAGTAATCAATTAAATTGTAAAACTTAAGTGATCGGTTTAAGAGCCGTTACTTGAGTTCTTGAAGAAGTCAATTACTTGGAAATATGTGGCGAGACATTCAAAATAGAAGGTTCTAATTTCAGTTATAAATCATGCATATCATGCAAAGAGGAATTCGAGGAGGATGATTGCCAGTTGCTTCCCTTTTCATAGCTTCCACATGCCATAATTCATTTAAAGCTCCCTATTTGTAATTGCCCTCTATACACTTTAAATAGAGGAAGAACCTATGGGTTAGAGGATCGAATTGGTAATTAACATTCTTGTGTTCCAGACTTTGAGATGAAACCCTTAATAGATTTTGAAATTTGAGGAATAAAGAGGAGGCAAATTTATGGAGAACTTTGTGTCAATGGTGCATTTGTTTCTTATTTCTTTTCAAATCTTTGCATAAACTTTGTGTTATCTTAGATTTGGATCTGAAACTTTCCTTTGCTTTGAATTCTACATTTCAAGATCTATTTGTTCCGTCTATGAGCATGTGACCAACTCTGTCAACTACTGGTTAGGTTGCACATCTTCCTTCTTTCTCGCTCACATTCAATTATTTCCCTCTTTATATATATATACATTTCTTTGAGTTGCTTACTTGCTACAAAATTGCCTAGCTATGGTGCATGAGCTACACAGTTAAAGTAAAACCAACAGATAGATATTAGAAAACATAATTGATAAAAATCATACACGAGAGCCTCACTAGTAAATGAGGGAGATTTATCTCATGATTGCCTAGGTTTTCAGCTGTGCAGAAAATCTAGCCAACAGACCAAGAAATTAGATGATCTACTTGACTCTTGGACAAACAAGAGAAAATATAGAGGCGGTGAGAGGCGACTACCTCCATCGATCCCCTACAAGAAATTACAGCACGAGAGCCAAGCCGAAGCCCAAGCCAAAATCGAGGAAGGGATAAGTTGGTATTGTAACAGCATACACCACTTACAAGTACACGGTGGTGGAGATTGTGAGGCAACTGCCCCTTCCGAGAAGAAATAAGTGCTTGACCTTGCCCACAAGATAGAAATGGTAAATCCTGAAAAGAGTCCTCTAAATGTAGAAAGGATTCAAAGGATCCCCTGCCTTCGAAGGAAGTATTTGTTATGAAACAAAGTTCAATAACGATTTCACAAAAAGAATACCAAGCCACATATGAGACAAACATTTGTGGAATAGAGAACCGGTTTATTGATGATATGGAGCCAAATACCCAAGGAAGCTTGAAGCATAAATTGGACGGAGTGGTAATGAAAGGATCCTTGACAAAGAGGAAGATAGTGTACAGATCCCTGCCCAAGGAAGTGTCGAGCATAGGGACTTGCTTGATAGTGATGATGTAATGTCCCTTAAGGGCATAACTTAACAAATTTTGTATTTCCCGAGAAAACCCTTATGACAAAATGCAATAATCTGATTTTCCTTCAATAAACCCTTATGAGAAAATGACAGAAAACTGATTTCTTCACTTTATTAATACCAAATCAACACAATAAAAATACCCTTGCGTTGGAGAACATTGGAAAATACTCTAGATATGTGGATTTGATGGAAAATCAAATTTACATCCGAAAATTGTTTTTTTCTTTTTATTTTCAGACTGGAAATAAATAAAAAGTACAGCTGACCGTATGGGAAAAATATAGCAAATGAATGGCTCCAGCTGGTTGCAAATGATGCCCTAGGGCAGATCATGACTTGGTGCAAACCCTAGCACCCACTGCACCTCAGATTGCAGCTGTAATGGCTTCCAAAGGGGGTCGTCCAGCTCCTCAAGGTGTTCGCCCAGCCCTAGGAGGGCTCCAAAATTCTCCAACAGCCCACCCAAATGAAGTCCCAACTGATTGGTGGCTTCCTAGCTATAGAAATTCTGAAAACTGCCTTGAAGGTGTGCCCTAGCTAGTCAAATCTCTGAAAACTTCCCTGAAGTGTGCCCTAGCTGTTAAATCAGGTCTGAAAATGAAGATCCTTGATTGAAGCACAAATGTAACCCCTATAATGGAGTCACCTCTAAAGATTTGGAGGGTTTTCATCCTCAAATCTGCAGATTAGGAGGGTTTTCATCCTCTAACCTTGTTGCAATGGAGGGTTTTCATCCTCAAATTGCAAAAATGTTGAAACAGTAGCTCAAACACCCAATCTAAAATGACATTGTTGCCAAAAACCCCCTCAAATGACCCCCACACTCTTCTTTTATAACTTTTCATGTCACGTTCCATGATGAAAGAGTCCCAAAAGCAACTTTCCCTTTTCTATTTCCTCATTGATATTGTTTTATCAAAAAGTAACTTTTTATAATAATAAAACTTTATCAAAAGTTACTTTTTATAATAATAAATATAAGTGTCTTTTATAAAGTTACTTTTTGACACTTAAGTTATATTATTAATTTATTATACTTTATTTAAAAAGGTAACATGGCAGCCGAGAGAGTAGAGGAACGTCCAACATAAACCTTCTTAACAAGTAGAATCATATTAGAAGAGCCCCAAACAAAAGCAACATGTAACAATAACCAAATCCACAACCATAGCCATGTTTACCCCCATCAAGTCCATTTCCATAAAAGTGAAAGCTAAAAATTAACAAGTGATGGATCAAAGGATCTTGTACAGCATTCTACGGCATGTACTGCAATCTAGACTGTGATTGACAACACACATGAATTTATTTGATTGCAATGCTTCTCAAGTTTCAACCACACTTGAAGGGTGTCGATTGATTGATTCTCACATGCACCAAGTTTTGATAAAGCAACATGGAGAATTCTTAAGAAAGCATTTAAGGAAGAATCAAGACCCTTGAGAGATGACAATGTGTTCCAACTAAGATCTATAATACCCAACAAGGTAAGCATGAGAACACACATGCCTACAATAGTAGGCTCAAAGAGCTGCTAGGAAACTTGAAAAAGAACCAGCTGATGGATTGAAAACGAAGAGGCTCATTGAAGGGTTGGTGCCCTCAGTGCAAAGAAACAATGAAGGTGTTCCCACCTTACAAGGACACATACAATAGAGCCATGGATGTTGAAAGAAAAAACAAGGCATCCTCACACTCAATGAGGACCAAAGATGAGGACTCTATCATTAGTGATAGCGAACCAAGATTGGGTAAGGATTTTCAAAGGACATGCTCCGTATGATGGAGTTTGAAAAAGACACCAAGGAGGAAGTCAAGGAACTTTGGTCCACAAACTGCAAAACAAAGGTCATACTCAGGCAAAATTTCTCATTGGTGGACACCTAGGACGTGATACTACAAAAAGGGGAGTACTACTAAAATGAGCCGATGCAATTTGTACCCTTATGGTGGCGTCAAAGGTCTAAGGGATGAATTACCCCAAGAGCGGCTTCTTTGGAAGCTTGTTTTAATTTCTAATTCCTTTTTGGGTGCTCTCCAACCCAGCCAATCTGCCTTAGAGGGGAAAATACAAATTAAAAACATAAATATGAATAAAAGAAAGCTGAAATATAGCTCATTTTTTTCCCTTGTTCAACTTTTTCTTGCCCACAGAAAGGAAGATGAGCAAGAAACCTTCAATTTATTTTATTTCGAAAAGGGGACATTACATCATGTATCACCATAAAGCAGTCATATTGTCTTGTCATTGCCCGACGAATGATAAATTGCACATTGAGAACCAATTTGACCACCCTCGTATGGATAGACACAATGTAGGAATGTCGTGATGTTTGAGGCATCTGCATAACATGAGGTGATGACCAGTTGTATGGAGAGCCCCACGTGTCATCAACATGAAAAATTTAATCATTTCTCAATGGACGTGATTTCTAATCGCAACCTGATGGAGGTAAATTCTAATTGTCAACTAGTGGTCGTGATTTTTTTTTTTATGATTTTGCTTTATATTGAAATCCCAAATTATTCGTGGAATCTCACTGCACACTCTAGTACCAGCATCATCAGCATTTGATTAGTGGATCCCCAAATTTTAATGATTGCTCTTAATTCTGCATTTTTATGCCATCATTTTCCTTGTTCAGATGTATCACTGGTCAAAGAAATATTTTTCCATGAAAAAACTGTTTTTAGTGATTGTATACCACACTCCTTAAATTCCTCATTAATGTGCTTGAAAAAACATCAAAGTGTGAATATTGATTCACGAGAGAGAGGACTAGATGCTTGGATGTATTTCCCATTAGATTTAGGTTGCCTATACTTCATTAGTTACAAAGAAACTTGGCAAGTCATAACCAATAGGTCATCCCAACCACAGGTACTTGTTAGTAAAAAAGTAAAAGAGGATATAGCATATGAATGCATTAAGGTATGCATGTGCTATGGCATAAATATAAGTTTCCGAATGAGTCCTAAAAGGAGGTATGCCAAATTATTAAAGATGCCAATTGGGGAGAGTGCCAAAATAGCCACAATAACACAAACGCAATGGCCAGAGAGATTTTTATATGTTGATAAAATCAAAAGCAAATATTTATGTCAAATTTCTGCTTGACTCTATGCCAGTTTAACTGTTTATCAACGTTAACATTTTACCAATATGGTATAAATGATATGGTTTTGCAGTTTACTGTATTTATAATAAAATGATGCTTTTTACTTTTTCAGTTTCTGATGTTATTCATTTTCATGTGTAAAATGAAAAATGATGTTTTTTTACTTTTTCAGTTTCTGATGTTATTCATTTTCATGTGTAAAATGAAATGGTTTTGCAGTTTACCGGATTTATAATAAAATGATACTTTTTTACATTTTTCAGTTTCTGATGTTATTCACTTTCATGTGTACAGTTTGTTCATGCCAAGAAAAACAATCATAAAAGGAAAGAAAGTAGAAGTAAAATGAAGGTCTGAATTTGAAAATCTTCTTACCATTGAAATCATATACTTGTCTCACGAGCAATACTATGAGCCTGAAGAAACGCTGCACAGATGTAGCAGCCAAGCTCCAATCTCTTGACAGTCAGGAACGTCACAAGCGTCTTGGGTAAAAACCAAAATTGCAGGTATTTAAAATAGTTTGGAAAAATAACATAAGCACAGAGTCCTTTCAGTCGAGCAAAGTCTCCTGAGATATTGCCAAGTCAAGGGCTTCATCAACTGATTGCATCAGAAGAATAGCAGCAGATTGAGTTATCCTTTCATCATCAAGCATTCTGCTGTAAGCAGCTCGAACCCCTATGGTGCCAAACAAAACATTGTAGCAAGTACAACATCTCAATCAATTTCTCTTTGTTTATAAATTTTATGTTTGTACTTTGTTCTATTGCATCTATCAAAACTATGCATAAAGATACTAATGCCTGGGAGTGCATTGCAAATTCCAGACATTCACAAATTGTAGTGCAACCCTTCTTTTAAATATAAAAAGACCATAATGTATTTAGTATTATGAGAAAGTGAACAAAAACATCACCTCTGAAAAATACAAATCAGGTAGGAGGACAGCACAAAACCCAAATGAACAAAGCTTCAAAGGTGAGCATCAAGTGAAGCCAAGACACCTTAAACCAAAGGACTAAAAAGCAAAGAACTCAATGGCCATTGCAATTCAGTAGACAGTTTTTTTGCTAAAAATTCAATGCTGATCATCAAACTGTCATAATACAATACAATATATCTATGTTTATCAAAATTATTTCCTTAGCAGCAGAAGGTAGATCATTGCAGTTTGGTGAGTGCATGGGTGTACACTCTCATCTGGAAGTCCACAACCAAGGATGCAGAAGACTCCTAATCAGCAGGCTCCTTGAAATTGCCAAATCTATTGCAATCCTAAACCATATACAAAAATTTAAGCTAAAGGGGTAGTGACATAATGGGAGATGACATGAGATGCAGCAAAGCATTGTTACCAAATCCAGTTGAATCTGGCCCAAGTCCTGTTGGATCTGGCTTTTCAGATGTAATCAGTCTGATCAAATCCATAAATATATATAGTTTTAAAATAAAATTTCATTGATCTGCAAACCCACATCCCAGTTGGACTTGCTTTGTTCTACAAAATAAGTAAAATTTTACAGATTTGTGTAATATAAATTTTAAAATATATATAGTATACATTTATAGAAATACTTATTCTTATAACTGACCTTTACAGATTTTTCTGGAATTCTGGATTTTGGATTTATCCCGTCCCGTTGAATCCAGATTTCCAAACTTGGAAACCATGTAGCAAAATCTAACTATATGTTAGCATATAGCAGCATCACTACTGAAAAACTTGCAAACAATCACAAGTAATCATGATCCACTACATCTGCCATGCCATTTTCCAAGTTTTCAAAATCTTCCAAGAAAACAAATTCATATACACCTATCTTTTTTGGCTCATTTTTACACTTGGAGGCAAGAAAATACTGAACATGGGCAGACTGAAAAGTTTTAGTTTAGTGTTAGGGTTTGGCAATGTTAAAAACAATATGTTTTCCTTTGAATGCATTTATTTTAGAAGTTAAATTTCAAACCCTGATGAGGGGTTATATAATTTATACCTCAATGAGGTTGTAGGTAACAAAACACAGGGCTGCCCCAAAAATAATTGGTCATGCTCCACAGTGGCACAAACTTATTTTTACAGCCAGCCCTTTGTTTTTTACATAAACCCTTTAAGGTAGTAGAAAAATAAATTAACTCTAAGCATTTTATCATTTTTATTTTATGTATTATGTTTATTTAAATCTCTACGCACTATATTTGTGAATGAAAATTTATACAGAGTTGTGTTTATTTATATCTCTAGACACTATTTGAAATGAAATAACAAAATCAGTTTTTTCCTTTATTAGCCGTTAGGCTTTATATGTTGGAATCCGTTTCCAACAAATGGCCAGAACAGTTGTCTCACACACGAAAAAAATGGCTGGAAAAGTTGACTCACAACAGAAAAGTTGTTAGAGTTTTGCTTGCCTCAGGGTTTTAATCCTATCCGTGGTTAATTGATGGTTGTTGTAAATCATTTCCATACATGAGCTAGAGTTCTTCTCAGATCAAATCCCATGCGCTTCTTGGGGCACATGGAATTATTATAAAATCTTGGCACAAGTTGGAGAGCATTCCGAGATGCCATTGCCACCCATATATCCCATAGGCCCGCTTATGCCTTCTTTGTATATGCTGCACGAATTTGACCAAGAACCAGAGCTAGGACCTGCTGCCAAGCTTCAGAAATGTATCAACTGTTTTTGTTCTATTATTTATCATCTGAAATTTAAGTATTCTCTTCCATTATCTAACGGTCTGAATGTTTCATAGTAAGGTCAACAACTTTCACATTGCAAATACAGCTTCATTCCCTTTAAATCAGCAATTTTGAGAGCCAAAATGATCTTCTTTCTATTTTAATTTAGAAATTTCATATTTTAAATATATTTCATCACAATATTTGCAACTATCACATTTTAAATGCCATTATCTCACTAAATCTACAAATCTTACATTAGATGTGTTTGACAATGAGCAGAAGCTCAACACTCTCGTCCTGCTCAGAGAAATGAAGGCAGTGATCAAAGAAAAAACAGGAGCGGACGGATTGGTGAGAAGAAAAGAAGTGGAGAAGCGTTGCAAGGCATTGATGGGACATGAAGAAGAAGGGATAAATATAAAGGCCAAAATGATTCCTTAGTTGCAATTGAAAAATACTATACTTCTATATGCCCTTCTCATAAGTGCCTTTCTCATATAAGTTGCAATAAATATAAGTTCCTTTCTCATTTCTCTTCATTATTTTTGTGTTCACATTGTCTATCATTGGTATCAAAGTCATTATTCGAGGAAGCCCTAGAGGGTGCGAACAAAAAGTTTAAATTTTGAGGAAGCCCTACAAAAGAGTACGAACTACAAAGCGGAGAAGAAGAAGTTTGAAGTTTGAAGATCCCCTAAGAAGATTACCAGGGTTCAAACAGTAAAGAGGGGTAGTCAAAAGAATTTTCACAGTTTTGTGATCAAATCAAAGGAAGTCACTCGAATCAGCAATGGAGGTTGAGGTATGTTTGTTTTTATAAAAATCATTGCCACTTAAGGTCCCCCTTTGGCCCCTCATTACCTTGCACTCCCCAAATCAAAATCCTTTCTTTACCATACTAAAATATATTAGTTATTGTAGAATGAACTATTAGTTATCAATTAAATAATGTTCAGTTACGAACTTCCCCAACTATATCTAACCTCTTTCAACATAATAAATATGAGCACCACACACCTCTCAATGTGTGTTGTGTGCCTTTCTCATTTCTCTTCATTCTTTTTGTGTTCACATCTTCTATCATTAGTATCAGAGCCATTGTTCGAGGTAGCCCTAGAAGTACGAACAACAGGATTCAAAGTTTAAAGAAGCCCCACAAAAGAGTACAAACTACAGAAAGGAGAAGAAGGCGTTTGAAGTTCGAGGATGCCCTATGAAGATTACCTCAGTACGAACTGCAAAGAAGAGGCAATCAAAATCAATTTTCACATTTTTGTGATCAAATTGAAAGATGTAATTTAAATTTGCAGAGATTTTGTGCAGGCCAAATCACGTAGGTGAATGCAGACCAGCAGAAAGAAGGAAACATGACAAGTTGCAGTCACAAAAGGATGAAATACAGTCCACACCAGGTCACGTGATTCAAACAAAGAAGAAAACGAGTGAGAGAGGAAAATTGATTGAGCTCATTTGTATCTAGGGCATGGTGGGAGCAAGTTTTTAGATGGTAGGACAAAAAACACAACTATGTAAAATCATGCTAGGGCACACTAGAACTTGCAGAAGATAAGAACCAACTTTTCATGATTTTAACAAATTATTTTAGAGGTAAATCATTGGATTCAAATATACAAGTGTTTGAGATGCAATGTGTTTTCAAACATTTTCTAGGGCACGAGACACTATAAATCACATTTTTGGTCATTTTCAGCCACGATTTGTTGTTTTGTTGAGTTACAATAAAACATGAGGGCACGTTCATTACATGAGGAACACATGCGGACACAAGCCATTGAGTCCAATTCTAGATAATCAAAGAGCACATTTCCAACTCATTCCAAGGGAAAGTAGAGACGTCACCATGGTGAATTTTCCAAATGCCACGTGAAATGGCATCACTTTCATTAGTTTGGGCATCTCAAAAGGATTGTCTACAGCGACAGTATGATCTTTCCCAACACAAGAAAAATCAATGGGATAAGGCAAATGTGGCAACAGTTGCAGATGAACAGGATTTTGAGGAAGAGAATGCTCTTTGTGCTCTTAGGAAATCATGCTTCGAACAAGTGTTACCTGTTGTTAGATCATTGACTCCAACACATCAAGACATTTTTCATGTCGAAGGGATAAGTATGTATCATTTATAGTAAATACAAATTGTTTTGATTCAGTTGTAGTAGTGGATGGAGAGCAACTTGTAGTAGAAGGTTCAGGAGATATACACATTGCATTGAAAAATGTTCCTCTTCTTGACCAAATTTGTAACCTGCATTAGCGGACTCATTTTTGGTGGTTTCCTTGATCAAACTCGAAGTTACCAAGGAGCCATGCATAGCACTAAATAGAGAGCCACCGAATACGCCAGCTACATCTAACATGTGAAATGGATGCATAAGAATATTGTGTTCATCTTGGAATACAATCATGAAATTGAAAGTACCAAAGATTCCTGGAGGCATACCATCAAAAAAATGCTCTTAGTAAGACTGACTGTTAGGTATGTCCCTTGCATGCATAAATATCTCTTGTTTGTCCATAAGTTAATAGAAAATCCCAATATTGATGTAAATTGCTCTAGGCAAAACTATGTTGTGTCGAATGTAAACAAGGATGCGTAATTACCTAGGCATTGGGCAAGGTGACCAATATAGGCTTGTTAACTCTAATACAATCAACTTAAAAGCACATGTGAAGAGAGACTCCACCATTCAAGATGTGTTAGAGGATGAAATTCCTCATAGGCTTGTTGACCTTACTTCAGTCAACTTACATGCACTTGTTGTGGAGGGAATATCCACTATACAAAATGTGCAGGAGGATGCAATGCCTCGAGAGGATGGAATTCCTCACTCAATACAAAATGTGCGGGAAGGTTAAATGTTTTGGGAGGATGGACTACCTCACTCAAATACACAGTTAATTTTGGACAGACTCCACTATCTAGGATTCTTTGGTAGCAGATGGTGAGATGGCATATTACGCCGCTCAATCACAAGCATTGGCTCGAAGGTCAGTAGAGCTGGGACACTTTGCTCATCTTGTTTCTTTTCGCAACAAGGAGTAATAGATGAGCAACATGAGGAGATGGTTATTTCTCCTAGTACTGAGGAGATGCTCATTTCTCCTATTACTGCGCAGATGGTTATTTTTTCTGCTGCGGAATTGGTTTCTACTACTACAAATACTGTAAAAAAGTCACATTTCAATTTCAGTTGTTTGTCTTTGGAAATTTGGAGGACGAGATCTATATAATGTTGCCTAAAGATTTTGGGTCCCTTAACATGCTCATTTGGATTACAGATTGGTTAAGTCCCTTTGTGGATTCCAGTGGCCTCCACAAGCCTAGTAAACTGTCTTTGATCAGTATCTCCACAATTCTGATTTTAGAATTACGGAGCTCGGGCTGAAATTATCATCCAATCAATGAATCATTCTACGAACAATTGGTGGACCACCTATCATATCTTATGTCCACACAACTGGATCATGGTTTTGTTGTTAGCTATCCTTTTGAGTTGTTGTCTACACCAAATCTCATACATTGGACGGTAGAAAAACATCAGATGACTGCTGCAGATTTTAAAGTAATATCTAAGGAGCAACCTACAATTTTAATGACTAAACTCCTTGGTTTTATTGTATTTGTAAAATTTCGGGACAAACATGTTGTCTCTGGTTTAGTCATTAAGGGGGGTATTAAAGTATATTAGTTAATGTTTAATGAACTATTAGTTATCAACTAACTAATGTTCAGTTATGAACTTCCCCAACTATATTGTAACCTCTTTCAGCATAATAAATACAAGCACCACACACCTCTCAATGTGTGTCATGTGCCTTTCTCATTTCTCTTCATTCTTTTTGTGTTCACATCTTCTAACATGCCAAATTATAATAACCCTTTTTTGAGGTTTTATATGAATCTTACAGAATTCGGGAAATTTCTAGCAGCAGACTGTAATTTAATTAGAGCAGTTTAACATCTTCGAGATAGGTCCCCAAGATTTCACGCTGAAATCTGGGACTACTCCTTTTAAATTTTTTCGTTCTTTTTAAGTAACGGGTCATGTTTTTGTGTTTTGTTTTGCTGTGGTTGCTTGCGTTGCTCAAAGGTATCCCCAAGGAGTTATTAAGCCAAGTTCGTCAAATACCCACATGCAAAAGCTCACTCAATTCCTTCACCAGACTTTGTCTAAAAGTGTTTTATTTATTTTTATATTAAATAAATAAAGTTCTTTTAAAAATAGGTTGAGCTAAAACTAAGAAATTTGGGTTATATAAAGCACTTCACCCCATCATTATTACCGTAGAACATTCACCCAAGGGGAAGAGTTTTTGCAGACTAGCTAATTGGAGAAATTTTTCAAGCAATTGCCCACAACTTCTTTCGGGTTTTGTTTTTATTTTATTTCTTTTGTGTTTTGGTTTTGGTTTTTTCTCCATTTTCCGTCTGGCAATCCCCGTAGCCTATTCTTTCTTCCTGCCAGACCTTTTCCGGGCCTAGGGTTTTGAAAAGCTATCCAATGTTTTTAATTGCTAATTAATTTGTCTACCAAAGCTTGTTTTTGAAGGTGACCAAGAGCTCAAGATTTTTGCCTTGTCTGAGGTTAAATCCAAGTTAAATGATTGAGCAGATCATGGACTTGGAGAAGTTTGTCTTCCTTTTGCAGAGCAGCCATGGCCAAGGAAGAAAAAGCAACATTCGGAAGATCATTCAAGGGGCAAAATCACTCAGGCAATTGCGTCAAGGATCAAAGCAAAGTCTTCTAATGCAAATCGTGTTTCTTCAATGATGAGTCTTTTAGTTTGCAAGCAGCTGCCAACTCTTCCAATTTCAACGCAAATTTTGTGTATTAGAAATACAAGGCAAAGATACTCAAGCAAATCGTGGATTTTGGGCAGACTTCCTTCCAAAAATTAGCGTAATTTTAAAAAAGGAAGGCAGTCACTTAAGTTGAATCATGGAATTTTAGAGGCTTGTCTTTTCAAGTTTAATGCAATTTCAAAGAAAAAGAAATGTCACTTAAGTTGTTGTGGAAATTGGAAGCTGAGTCTTCTAAAATTGCACAATCCATTCACTTCAAAATTCACAAGGTCACTTTAATTGTGTCGTAAAAAATTAGAAGCTTGTCTTCTATCTTTCAATCAGCCTTTAAAGCAAAAGCATAAGTCACTTAAGTGATTTCGTGGATTTCCCTTAGCTTGTCTTCTATTTTAAGAATCCTCTTCCTTCCAAATTCACACAATCCTCCTCCCTTGGAATTCACGCAATTCTATTAAAGAATTAGTCACTTAAGTTGTTTGAATTAGAGGAGTCATGTCTTCTAAAAGCAACCTGCCTTCCAATTTCTAAATCCACGCAACCTCCTAATTGAATCGTGGTTATTTTAAAGTGCTTATTCATCCTATAATCCACGCAGCCTTCCTTCTTGATTTTCAACACAAATTTTAAGTGAGAATTGTGGTTGTTTTAAAGTGCTCATCCATTCTTTTATTAACGCAAGCTACCTTCTGTTATGCAATTCGTGGATCTAGAAATCTTTGAGAAGCTGCCTTGGCTGATGCAAATCCACAAAATTTTAAAGGGAAAATTCTTAGTACAAATCGTTCTATTTGAAATCTGCCCTCCTTTCTAAAATTAACGCTGCCTTCCCTCATAAGTTTCAATGCAGCTATTTACATTGCCAAGTCCATGCAATCGATAAATTGCATGCAATTTCCCTCAAAATATTTGTGCATGTGCTTCCCAATCTTCCAATGAAAGCCCACATTGAATCTATTTATATTTGCCTTCACCCAAAGTGATTTCAGAATTCAAAATTGCCCCTATGCAATAAAAAAAATAAAAAGATGATTTTTGAATGTTTTATCTAAATTGTTTAGAAGAACAAACATTTCTTTAGGGTGCACATACTTGAGAAGAACTGCAAAATCTTCAAGGATAAGAGGGGAAGACAAGTCAGAGGCAACACCCACAAGGAAATCACGGTCAGCTGCTCCCAGATCCAGTTTGGTGAGAATCAAAGGAAAAGAGTCAACCGCATGTGGGAGAAAGAGCTTCTCAGATTCAAGGCAGAGGTATCATTCATATCATTCATGAGGCAGAAGTGCAATACAGGTTGGATCAGCATGCAGAGTATGGAAGAAGAACAAGACTGAGAGTGTTGCAACAGGAATAACTTATTTTCTTCTTTTCCTTTTTCTTCTTCTTTCTCTTATTTTCTCCAAAAAGTAATTGAGTAATCAATTAAATTGTAAAACTTAAGTGATTGGTTTAAAAGTCCGTTACTTCAAGTTACTGGAAGAAGTCAATTACTTGGAAATAGGTGGCAGACATGCAAAATAGAAGGTTCTATTTTCAGTTGTAAGGCATGCATGTCATGCAAAGAGGAATTCTAGGGGAAATACTACCAATTGTTTCCTTTACAGCTTCCACATGCGGCAGTTCATTGAGAGTTTCCTATTTGTAATTGCCCTCTATGCACTATAAATAGAGGAAGAGCCTACGGGTTAAATTATCAAAAAATCAGGATCGAAAAGATCAATAATTTGTTGTTTTCGCAAAATTTTTTGTAATTAGAGCATTCTTGAGTTTTAAGACTTTGTGTTGGAACCCTTGATGTGATTTCTGTGAAAGCTTGGGGATTGAATAAAAGGTGGATTTCTAGAGAACTTTGTGTCTATAGTGTTTTGTTGGTCACTTCTTTTGAGGTTTTAGATAAACTTTGTGTTATCTTAGATCTAGGTTAGAAGTTGTTTCTTTCCCTTACTGCTGAATGTTGTGATTTTTCTATGTTTATTTAATTTGTGTGGATGAGACCAACTCTGATAGCTATTGGTTAAATTCAACACATCTTCCTTTCTTCTTTCCTAATTCTATTTTTCCCCCTTCTGCAAATATTCCCATCACAACTGCTTACTTGTTACTGCAAATTACCCAGTTGTGGTTCACGAGTGGGAATTAAAGTAAAACCCCTGAAAATAGTTATTAGGATTCACCCTTACCAAATTGATAAACATCTTACATGGGAGCCTCACCGTTAAATGAGGGAGATTTATCTCATGACTACCTAGGTTTTATGTTGTGCATAAAATCTAGCCAACAGTTTTTTTGGTGACTCATTGGGAACAACACAATTTAGCGAGATTAGAATTTTTTTTGTCATTCCCTTCTATATTAAAACCTCAACCTGGCAGAATGTCCATTCACTCGGTCTAGCAAGGCTCAAGGAAGGATTGATCATTTTTATAGATTGCAGGAGCAATTTAATTTCAATCATCCTCCTCAAGTTAGGAGCCGCAGATCCATTCTTTCACAGGAAGAAGAGTGCAAACTTCTAAGATCCGGATCATTTCCAACATAATCCAACAATGGAATTATTCACCAAGTCTATTCTCGAAGAAGACGTGCTCCTTTCATAATGCAGAATCACCACTTGCCCCTGCAACACCTGTTCCATGGGGTGCAGCCTTTGGACCTCTGAATCGACTCCTCCTATGCATGATTACCTAAAGGGATGAGAAAGAATTTTCCAAAATTCTTTGGAGATGAAAAAGAATCCAGATGACCACTTGGCTGCGTTTTTATATCTGTGGAGTGCTTGCAGTCGAACATGAAGATGTATCTATCAGACTCTTCATAGAGACTCTACATGACTTGGCTGGAGAATGGTTCTACCGGTTAGCTCCTGGCACCATAACCAACTGGGCTATTATGAGATGCATTCCTGAAAAGATTCAAGCCAGTTGAAGATTCCAATACCTTGATAACTCAACTGACTCAGCTAAAAAGGAGCCACATGAGCACATGGGATTTTATTGCAAAATTCCAAAGAATACTTTACAAAAATTTCGGCTTTTGCTTCTCTGAGTGATGAGAATCAAAAGGTATTCTTCATCAATGCATTACTTCCTGAAGTAGGTTATCAACTGCGAAGAGCACGTCTTTGACTTGTTAGCAACTCAAAACATGGCGGTTGAAATTGAAGATGACCTCATCATGGCTGGAAAAAAAAAAAGGCTTCTAAAGTTGAAAGTTCATCTGCTACTACTTCTGATTCACTATTGCAAAAACTAGCAAATGAGATGTTGCAGATGAAGAAACAAATGGCTCAAATGGCTCAAGGCAACAACACTGCCCCTGCTCGGAATTTCAACAACAATAAAAACCGCATTGTTGGTTCTCAAAGATTAGCAATTGAAGTTGCTCCTAGAAACAATGTTGAGATGAATGAAGAAGATCAAGAAGTTGTTACTGATCAGTTTGAGAATGATGATTTTGTAGATCATTGGTGACTCCAACATTAATTACCTAAACTACAAATTGAACATGACTATGAGGAGCTTCTTGAAGATGATCATGGTCATACTTATGTAGTATTTACAAGATCACAAACTCGCCAAGCTGAGGCATTGGCTAGTTGATGAACAAAGAAGAGATTCCAGATCTGATGTCACCATTCTCAAAGGGGCAGCCCTTTACCTTCTTCCTTAGCTCCCAGAGATAAGTATGTGAGTTCTTCATCTCAACCACAAAAGGCATCAGGTATCTAAAACTAATGCATCTATACCTTCTTTTGACATTATTGATCATATCAAGAAAACTAGAATTCAAATGTCAGAAGTTGAATACTTGAGAGCTTTTCCTGAGCAGCTAAATAGGCTAGTCAAATACGTGCAATCACCAGGACCATCTAATGCATCAAAAGGCTTTTTCCTAAACCCAAAGATACTCCTTCCCAAAACAATGTTGCAGTTGTTAAACCCCCATCATCTTCTGAAAAAGAGTAGAACCTTTTTATGTTTCTTATTACTTAATGGTTTCAAGTTAAGCAACTTGCATTTTAGATTCGGGTGCTTCTGACAATGTCATGCTAGCTAAAGTTGTAGATGCTCTTGGGCTTACCTTGACAAAGACCATAGGAAGGTGTTATTCCATGGAAAGACAAGTCCCTTTAATTGGGAAAATCAAAGATGCACAAGTTGTTTTGGTAGTTTTCCCTGACAAAAGATTAAAGATGACAATCTTAGTTACAGATATTCCTATCTCCTACGGGATGTTGCAAAAAACTTCGCAAAGAGTTGGGAGGAGAAGTAAAGATGGATTGGTCTGTGCCCATATTCCTATCAAAGGAATAAACCAAAAGTTGGAGCCGGAAAAGAAGTCCAAGTACACTGTTACAAAATCTGAAGATCCTAGATCTCATATTATTTTTCAAGGGTCTGACCATGGTGTATACTTCTTGGAAATGGATAAAGACGTTCAGAGCCAGAACTTCAACTAGATCCAGAAAGAAGAAGAGGAAAAAGTTTGGACTCTGGAGTTTAAAGGCAGTTGTTGTTCTTTTGGATCAGAGGCCAGTGTTCTATTAATATCTCAGATCATGAGATATTCCCATACTCCCACAAGTTGATGTTTGAGAACACCAACAACATGTGGAGTATGAAGCATTGTTGCTAGGAATGGAACAAGCTAGAAAGAAAGGAGTAAAAATCCTCAAAGCCCAAGGAGATGTTGAGCTTATAGTAAAGCAAGTTCGAGGGCAAAAACAAGTCAAAAGAGATAAGTGAAGCATTACAGAGATAGAGTGCTTTCTGCCACACTCGATTTTGCAGCCTTCTCTATCGACTTCATTCCAACAAATCAGAATTCCAAGGCAGACTCTTTGGCAAGTCATAATGCACTATTAAATCCGGATAGACCACCGTCCATATTCAGACAAGGAAACTATAAAGTGGAGATGGTCTACGCCCCAAAGTCCCTGATAATGTTGAACAATGGCAAACTTTCAATGATGAAAACAAATATCTGCATTTTTGGGAACAAGGACAACTTTGATGAGTTGTATGTTGAAGGGAGTAAATCACCACCACGAAAAATAGTCAAGTGAAAATCTGATCCAGATTATGATGACTAGTAGTGGAGTAATCCAACTAAAAGGTAACAAAATCCCCAAGGGTTTAGTTTCCTTAGAGGATACTTTTTGACAAGCATGATCAGATACCTGAAGAAAAATAAAGAATATGGTGAGAGTTCTTCCTCTAGAAGTACAACCGATGGTAAAATGCTACGGTACGGAGGATGAATGAAGATTTACCCATCTTAGAGAAGAAAGGATGAGCCACCACAAGATGAAGTTGATGAGGAATTGCCCAAGGTATTTGACAAGAAGGCAAAGAAAGGAAGTTTGAGATCGGAGACTGGGTACTCTTGTGGGACAAGAAAATGACCAAAGGGCATGCATGAAAAATTTGAAAATTTGATTCACTATGGAAGGGCCCTTCATGATCAAGAGAACTACTCCGGACTCTGCTCTCAAGCTGGAAGAATCTGGAAACATCGTGCTTGGACCTTTCCTCAGATGGATAGTTTCATCCTTGCCTACCAGGATGGAATTGAGTTACCATTGCCTTTCAACGGGAAACATTTGAAGCTTTTCAGAACTGAGATACAGGGTAAAACCTGTGTGTACATAAATAAAATTTTTTTGTTTTCTTTTTTTTTTTTTTTTTTTGTTTTTTTTGTTTGACCCCAAACCCAATAGACAAGACACGAAACCAGAGATTTTGGGATCTCATCTTCACTTCTTTCATTTTGACAGAAGTAAAGATGTCCACAGACGGAGCCAACTGGTGTCCCCAAGATTTCACCTGAAATCTGGGACTACCCCTTTTAAATTTTTCATTCTTTTTAAGTAACGGGTCATGTTTTTGTTTTTTTTTCCTGTGTGGTTTCTCGTGTTGCTCAAAGGTATCCCTCCAAGGAGTTATTAAGCCAAATTCATCAAATACCCACATGTAAAAGCTCACTCAATTCCTTCACTAGACTTTGTCTGAAAGCGTTTTATTTATTTTTATATTAAATAAATAAAGTTATTTTAAAAATAGGTTGAGCTAAAACTAAGAAATTTGGGTTATATAAAGCACTTCACCCCATCATTATTACCACAAAACATTCACCTAGGGGAAGATTTTTTGAGACTAGCTAATTGGTGAAAAATTTTGAGGAATTGCCTGACAACTTTTCGGGTTTTGTTTTTATTTTATTTTTGTGTTTTGGTTTTCTCTCTGTTTTTCATCATCCGCCTGCAATCCCCGTAGCCTATTATTTCTTCCCTCACGATTGGCTCTAGACCTTTTCCCGGCCTAGGGTTTTGAAAAGCTATCCATTGTTTTTAATTGCTAATTAATTTTGTCTGCCAAAGCTTGTTTTTGAAGGTGACCAAATCTCGTAGATTTTTGATTTTTGCCTTATCGAGGTTAAATCCAAGTTAAATGATCGAAAGCGGATTCACGGACCGGAGAAGTTTTCTTCCTTTTGTAGAGTAGCCATGACCAGGAAGAAAAAGCAACATTCAAAATGGCAAAATCTGAAAAAGTGCGTCAAGGATCAAAGCGCAGAGTCTTCTAGTGCAAATCATGTTTCTTCAATGATGATGGCCAAAAATTTGAGTCTTTTAGTTTCCCACAAAAACTTGCCAATTCTTCCAATTTAAATAAAATTAAAATGCACATAGATGTTTAATGTATTAGAAATACAAGGCTAAGATACTCAAGCAAATCGTAGATTTTGGGCAGACTTCCTTCCAAAAGTCGGTAAAAACAACAAATAATCAATTTAATTTTAAATCTATGATTTTAATAAAGGCAATCACTTAAGTTTAAGTGAATTTTAGGAAGCCAATCTTTCAAGTTTAATGCAATTTCAAGAGAAAGAAATACAAGATGAAGGAAGCTAGAATTCCACTTAAGTTGTCATGAATTTTAGCGGTCGATCTCTTTCTTGTTGTCTCGCTCTGCTTGAAAATACAAGATGAAGGAAGCTAGAATTCCACCTCCAAATAGTGCAAAAGTGTCATTATGTAGGAAATACATTTTCCAGCTATAGAAATGTCTCTGTAAGAACCAAGGCTTGGAGAAGAACAAACTGAAAATGAATAAATCAGCGTATGGAACCACCTTCAATTTGACCCTTTGGTCAAAGCATTTGCCATCCCATCTTTCTCCCATGTTTAGACCATTGGTTCCTTGAGGGAAATAACACCAAAGTGGCTGAATGAGAGTTGCAAGATGACTTCCATAACCAAGAAGTGTTCGGTACCCTCTCCACCATGTGCTTAGAGGCTCCTTCTTTGTTAAGTGGCTGGAAAATTTGTGATCAGCAGTAGGAAGGAGAGTATAATAGATGAAATCACAACATACCTTCAAAGTTCCTTTTGTCATCCATACTAAGGAAGTTGGCCACAAGATTTCAGCTGGTAAAAATTTGAAGATGCCCATACGAAAGCTTATGGCAGCGTTCTTGTAGATAAGAAATATGGTATTCTTTCTCCATCCCAACAACCACAACACCAAGTCATAATTAATTAATGCAAGTCGATATCCTTTAATCCACTCCCCTTGGATTAAAGGATTTAAATGGGGAAAATGACTTTTCTCTTGAGCATTTAAAATAATATTTATTTATCTTGGGCAAATCGAATTAATGAGGGGCAAATCGATTTATTTTATGAGCCAATTAATTATTATTTGAGGGTAAATCGATTTATTTGGGCAAGTCGATTCCTATATGTGCTTTTAATTAATATTTAATTCCTCTCTTGCATTTAATTCAAATATATTTTTGGAGGAATTAATATTTTGAATTGGAGTTTGACTTTTATAGGCCAAGAAGACTATTTTTAAATTTATCTCTCCTATCTAGAGATTGGGTGCCAAAATTGGAGGAAAACATTGGAGATTCAAATTGCAAAAGCTATAAAAGAAGATGTGGCGTCCCCTTTTTGGCATGTTGACGGTTTGATAAACTTATCTTCATGCTTGAAGAGGGATGTATGCCCATTTGTGATCACAAAACAAAGGTGTTCTTCAACACCACCATTTTGTGGAGTGTGTGAGATCCTTCCAAGCTTTGCATTGATAATTATTGCATGATATAATTTGTCTATGTGAAGCGCCTTTATTGGAAGCATATGTGCATGGTTTTATGAGAGTTATTGAAGAGTTTTATGGTGATTATAATCTGTTGTTGCTGCTGATTTATTCTAGATCAAGTCGACTTGCATAGAAGGCATTTGGGGTGTGTTTTAGTGCATTTTGAAAGGGGTTTGATATTTGATCTGTTATTGCATATTTTTCCAAGTCTAATGCACATGTTTTGATGAATTTTGGGCTCTTAAACACTGCTGGAATTTATCTAGAGTGGATCGACTGGGTTGGGGTATTTTTGGCATCATATTTGAAGTGTTTTGATAGATCTACAAGCTGTTGTCATTAATTAATTATTTCAGATCTGTGTGTTGGTGTTTTGAGGGTTTGGAAGCAAGAAAAAGGGCTGATATTATTTTTATATTTTTCCTAACCCTAAGCGACTTGGTTTCAGTTTTGAGGATCAGATTTGAGGGAGGTTACAGTGTTCAGAAAAATCAGATTTATAGCTCATTGGAAAGATAAAAATATTTGTTTTCATTTGCATTTCGTTTCATGGAAAAATATTGAGATTTGGTGAAGTTATTAATTTTTGAAGTTTCAGCTGGTTTTGGTGCATATTAATTATTTCACTGCTGCAAATTAATTTCTGATTTAGAAAAAATTAAATTCCAACTAGTTCTCTCATCTAATCCACCACTTGGCTCACTACAACCCCATTTGGGTTGCATTGAAGCTGACATTGGGTTATTTGAGGTCGATCTAGAAGGGTTTGCTCTTCTAAATTCGATTGGAAATAATTTATTTTCAGATTTAATTAAATATCCCACAAGGGGATATTACAGTGGTATCAAAGCTTCTTTCCTCTATACTTGTGGGATCATTTGTGGATGCAGGGCAATAAGGAATTTTGTATTACAAGAGGAGGAATAAGGGAGCCATGGATGATGGGGCATTCACTTCGGATCAAGTGAAGTTCTTACAAGAGTTAATGCAAGAGTGTGGAAAAGAACTTCAAAAATCCATGAGTGAGCAAATGTCCAAGCTCATCAAGGATGCTTTGGGCAAGGATAAATCTACAAGCTCTAATGGAGAGAGCTCACGTAATGGAGAAGGTGGCTCTACACAAGCCACGCCTAAGTTTTTCAAAGGTGTCTTCTTGCCTAAGGAGACCAATGGAGGAGAAGAAGAAGAGCCCACATTGGCGGAGTTGATTGATGCTCAAAGGCTTGAGTATGGTTCCTTGAGCCAAACTACAAGGGACATGTTGGGATTTGATGAGTTTTGTGCCCTCAAGTTGGGCAACAAGTCAAAGAAGTTCAATAAGCAACCACATAAGAACCTTCAACAAAGGTTGGGAAAGGTCTCACTCCCTAACTTTGATGGTTCTAGCACTATTCCGGTAAGAGCATGGTTACAAAAAATGGAGACTTACTTCTCCCTTAATCCCATGCACGAGGAAGAAGCCCTCAAGTTTTGCTACACTTCACTTGGAGGGCATGGCACATGAATGGTGGTTCCATGGGATGCACACACAAGGGCATGATTCAATCCACACTATGGAAGAGTTTAGCCAAAGAATCATGGAGAGGTTTGATAGGAAGGATCCAGACTTTCGTGAGTTGGCACAACTCAAGCAAATGCATAGTGTTGAGGAGTATGTGGCAGATTTTCAGAGGATTGCAGTTATGGTTATAGATGTTAGTGAGAAGAGATTGGTAGTTCTCTTCACCGAAGGCTTAATGGAGCCTCTAAAAGGTTTGGTAAGAGCTTTTAATCCTATGTCTTTGCAAGATTCTATTACTAAAGCCCTAGATTTGGAATGTGCAGCTTATAGAGGTGATTATGGGCCTAAAGGACAGCATTCTAATGTCTCACATTCGCTGCCCAAAAGTGGAATTAGAGGGCAGCCAAGGTCTGATTTGCAGCAGCCCACAAAAGTGCAAGGGGGGCACCCTTGGGTCATCAAAAGAGGCCCCAAAAAGGCCAAACCAGCCCTATGTACTGCCACATAGAAGTCAGCCCCAAGACATGAGGGATGAATTAAGAAAGAAGGGTTTGTGTTTTGATTGCAAGGCTCCATGGGTAAGAGGTCATAATTGTAAGGGTAAAGGTCAAATCCATTACATTGAGGTTATTGATTCAGATTTTGAACTTAATTTTGATTTGAATGATACTAACAATGAGACTAATGAAGAATTGGTTGAGCATGTGCAAGAGAATGAAGAAATGGAAAGCACTCTTGCCTCTCTTTCCGGTGTTCCCAAGTATCATGCATTCCAGGTGAAAGGCACCATTCAAGGACAAAGGGTCACTACTTTGGTTGATAGTGGAGCCACACATAATTTCATTGATGGAGGCTTGGTAAGGAAGATGGGTTTGGAGACCACAAATTGCAAGGCTTTCAAAGTGACTATAGTGGATGGGACCTCTCTTCCATGTTCTACAAAGATTGCACAACTTCCTCTCATGCTTGGAAAACATAAGGTAATTGATGATTTCTATGTTGTTGATATTGGTGATATTGATCTTGTGTTGGGTGTGCAATGGTTGCATTCTCTAGGTGATTTCACACAAAACTACAAAACCATGGAGCTAAAATTCACTAAAGATGGCAAAGAAGTCATCCTAAAGGGCATGGCAAATGGTGCACCACAAGAAGTGTCAATGAAGAGGATGGAAAGGGCCTTTAGGAGAGGGCAAATTGCATGGGCAGCTAGCTGTTATATCACAGTAAAATCAGAAAAATCAGAACAACAGTCTTTACAAGGTGAGTTACAAGTTATTTTAGACAAGCATTCTCATGTATTTGATGATTTACCACATGGGTTACCTCCCAATAGGGTTTTGAGCATATTATTGAGTTGGAAAAGGATACTAAGCCCATTATGATCACTCTTACCACCACCCAAGAGTTTACAAGGAAGAAATTGAAAAAACTATTAAGGAGCTTCTTGATATGGGACACATAAGGCCTAGTTCTAGCCCATTTGCATCTTCCGTAGTTTTGGTTAAGAAAAAGGATGACACTATGAGAATGTGTATTGATTATCGTATGTTGAATAAGAAGACCATCAAAAATAGGTATCCCATTCCTAGGATTGATGAGTTGATTGATGAATTACATGGTGCTACATATTTCTCTAAGATAGATCTCAAATCCGGGTATCATCAAATCAAGGTAAGGGAAGAGGATGTGCACAAAACAACTTTTAGATGTCATTTTGGGCATTTTGAGTTCTTGGTTATGCCTTTGGATTAACTAATGCACCGGCTACTTTCCAATCTTGCATGAATCATGTGTTTAGCAAATATTTAAGGAAGTTTGTGCTAGTATTATTTGATGACATTCTTGTGTATAGCAAAACTTGGGAAGAGCATTTGATGTATTTAGATTTGGTTTTATCTACTTTGGGACAGCATTCTTTCTTTGCCAAAAATCTAAGTGTGAATTTGGTCTTAAGGAGATTGGATATTTGGGACATGTTATTAGTGCTAACGGTGTGCAAGTTGACAAGCAAAAAATTGCAGCGATCATGGAGTGGCCTACTCCCACCTCTCTCACACAATTGAGAGGATTTTGTGGTCTTTGTAGCTACTATAGAAGATTTGTTAAGGGTTTCTCACGATTTGCAGCTCCTTTGACAGATTTGACCAAGAAGGGGGCCTTCAAATGGTCCAAATCAGCCCAAGAAGCCTTGAAAGGATGAAAGAGGTAATGTGTTCTTGTCGGTACTTGCAGTTCCAGATTTTTCTATGCCTTTTGTGGTGGAATGTGATGCTTCCGGTGAAGGTATAGGGGTTGTCCTAATGCAAAATAAACACCCCATTGCTTTTGAGAGTAGAAAATTGAAAGATCATGAGAAAGGGTATAGTGTGTATGATAAAGAAATGTTGGCAATCATGCATGCTTTGAGCAAATTTAGACAATACTTGGTATGTGGCAAGTTCATTATCAAATCTGATCATAATAGTTTGAGATTTTTCCTTAATCAAAGAGAATTGAATGACAGGCAACAAAATGGGTGAGTAAGGTGCAAGCTTTTGATTTTGACATTGAATATGTGAAGGGGAAGAATAATGTGGCAGCAATGCACTTTCTAGAAGGCCATATGAGTTGGAAAAAGAAATGGATCAACCATGTGTTCAATTGCTTGAGGACAAACAATCTTGGGAAGGGAGGACTGTAATGTCCCCTTTTTCAAGTCATAATTAATTAATGCAAGTCGATATCCTTTAATCCACTCCCCTTGGATTAAAGGATTTATTGGGGAAAATGACTTTCTCTTGTGCATTTAAATTAATATTTATTTATCTTGGGCAAGTCGAATTAATGAGGGGCAAATCAATTTATTTTATGAGCCAATTAATTATTATTTGAGGGTAAATCGATTTAATTTGGGCAAGTCGATTCCTATATGTGCTTTTAATTAATATTTAATTCCTCTCTTGCATTTAATTCAAATATATTTTGGAGGGAATTAATATTTTGAATTGGAGTTTGACTTTTACAGGCCAAGAAGACTATTTTAAATTTAAATCTCTCCATCTAGAGATTGACACCAAAATTGGAGGGAAAACATTGGAGATTCAAATTGCAAAAGCTATAAAAGAAGATGTGGTGTCCCCTTTTTGGCATGTTGACGGTTTGATAAACTTATCTTCATGCTTGAAGAGGGATGTATGCCCAATTGTGATCACAAAACAAAGGTGTTCTTCAACACCACCATTTTTAGAGTGTGTGAGATTCTTCCAAGCTTTACATTGATAATTATTGCATGATATAATTTGTCTATGTGAAGACCTTTATGGAAGCATATGTGCATGGTTTTTGAGAGTTATTGAAGATTTTATGGTGATTATAATTTGTTGTTGATTTATTCTAGATCAAGTCAACTTGCATTGAAGGCATTTGGGGTGTGTTTTAGTGCATTTTGAAGGGGGTTTGATATCTGATCTGTTATTGCATATTTTTCCAAGTCTAATGCACATGTTTTGATAAATTTTGGGCTCTTAAACACTGCTGGAATTTATCTAGAAGAAATTGGGGTATTTTTGGCATCATATTTGAAGTATTTTGATAGATCTACAAGTTGCTGTTATTAATTAATTATTTCAGATCTGTGGAGTGATATTTGGAGGGTTTGGAAGCAATAACAAAGGCTGATATTATTTATATATTTTTCCTAACCCTAAGTGACTTGGTTTCAGTTTTGAGGATTGTTTTTAAAGGGGGTTTCAGTGTGCAGAAAAATCAGATTTATAGCTCATTGGAAAGATAAAAATATTTGCTTTCATTTGCATTTTGTTTCATGGAAAAATATTGAGATTTGGTGAAGTTATTAATTTTTGAAGTTTTGTTGGTTTTGGTGCATAATAATTATTTCCACTACTGCAAATTAATTTCTGATTTAGAAAGATTAAATTCCAACTAGCTCTCCCATCTAACCCACCACCTTGGCTCACTACAACCCCATTTGGGTTGCATTGAAGCTGACATTGGGTTATTTGAGGTCGATCTAGAAGGGTTTTCTCTTCTAAATTCGATTGGAAATAATTTATTTTCAGATTTAATTAAATATCCCACAAGGGGATATTACATTTTACTAAAAAGCCCTTTGTTACCCTCATTTTTTTGGATTATTCTCAACCTTTCTAACATGGTGACATAGTGGAAATCTGCTCTTCAATGACATTTGACTTCTCAAAGTAATCTTGAATAATTGGTGCCACTTCACCAATTGGTGTGAATGCATGCCTAGAATCAAACGCTTATTGGCCATAACTGTATTGAATCCTTCCTTTGTTGAGTGGCCATCGCGAAGCATCATACTTGTCCTATGTATCTTCCTTGTTCTAGCTTTGTTTGGCTCCATCCTTCTCAGTAATTCTTTTCCAATAAGTTGATGCATGTTGCCCTCTTTGATAAGCATGGTGTCCCTTTGATCATGAAAAAGATTCTTCACCCAAGGTGGGTGATGTGTGCCATCTCTCATACTAAGACTGCTACCCACAATACTCTGAAATTTTGAGTTCAAATCAGCATGTAACCTGAATTCTAAGGTTACCTTACCTCCATGCTCCTTTGTTTTCCAAGTGTTTGTCTTCACTATACATTTATCTGATGCTTCCTTAACAAAACGCTCATTATGATATGAATATGGCAGCGGTATAAAAGAAGGTAAAATGTCATCATACCTCGAATTTCCCATGCATGGAACTTCTTCATTATTCTCTCCATGATTATGTATGTCTTCAATTTGCCTCCAACGAGCTGCTGCTTTGGAATTTCCAGCAAGCACTTGGTCTTCATTCTTGCCCGAAAATTGATCTTCTATTGATAGCTTGTCTTCTCCCATATGTAAATCTGTATTTCTTTTTTTTTTGGCTCATGTTCCATGGTTTTCTCCTCAAAACATCCTCCTTTGTATTGTTGTTCTGAAGATTAGTCAATAATTTGTCTTTGACAAGAGTGTCGAAGCTTCTATCACTTCGAGGGCTGCTCCATACCCAATAAATTTGGGTTTCCTCCTAGAGGATTATCCGTCTTCCCTTGTGTTTGTTCTTTGGATTCTTCTTCTTTCTCTGCTAATGCAACTTGGAAGCTCTTCTCCTCTTTCTCTCTTCGTGGCCTGGCATGCCTAGGCTTAGGCCTAGATCTTCCACTATCCAATTCCATGAACTCTGTGAATGGCATTGCTTTACAGATTTCTTTGGGCAAAGCCATATACTCCTTATAGCTTGCTTCAATACTTCTTCCCATGGTACTTGGATCTTCTTCCGGTATGACTTCAACTTTGGTCTTCAAACTCGATCCTCGGGCTGTTTCCATAGGTTGCTTAACATTAATCAGACTTTGGATAGACATGGCAAGAAGATCCATGGCCTCGATAAGCTTTGCTTGTCTGTTATTAATCTATCCATTGAAGATTTGATACCACTTTGTAATAACCCTTTTTGAGGGTTTATATGAATCTTAGAAAATTTGTAGCAGCAGACTGTAATTTAATTACAGTAGTTTAACTTCTTTGAGATAAGAGCCAAAATTCACTGATAAACATCCACGAACCTTTATCAATTATTAATTAATGATTTTGCAATTTATTGAGATCAAGTCGAATTGATATATATAGATAAATATGTCTTTAATTAATAATCTCCTTTAAATGCAAATGGGTTGAAGCCAAGATGAAGAGTTTTCGTTCTTCAATCAAGGCCTAACAAGAGGTTTTTGTCCCATGTGGTGAATAATGAGAGCTCGCTCCCAAAATCTGGAAATAAATTTCAAGTGAATGATTACTGAGATGAAGCCCTTCACCCCTATTTATACTTTTGAAAAGACATGGCCGCTCCCTTATGACCATTCATTATGCCCTTATAATTATTTATTTTGTCCTTAACTTGGTCGACCCACATATTCTACATTTACTTTATAAAATAGATGAAAATTAAATGTTGCTCTTCTCCTTGATTTCCCTTTTTCTAACCACGAAGAAGGAATGACTAGAAAATCCAAACTTGGTCTTCTACACTGGGAAAAGGGACATTACACAAATAATGGCCCAATTTCAAAGCAAGCATTGCATTTGATTTTTCCTACTCCTTGATGTACTAAAGAATTGTCAATGTTGGCACTTGTGCATTCTTCTTCCTAGGAAAGCTCTAATGCCCGGACCGGATATTGCCCACTAGTTGGCTTTCATGCGACTATATGAGCTATTGTATCTAGAATCGCAACCATTGCATTGCAAATATAACCCCCACCACCTAGACCCTACTCTAGCATTGTCACATAATTTTAAAGTCGTGACTACAAGCCGATTTTGAATTGGGGATGACCCATAGAGGGAGAGTTTTACTGCTTTTGTAGTTGCAAGTCTAAAGATTTTATACTAACACAATATTAACCTTATGAGAAAAAAATAAACCCTAGGGCATAGCCTACATATACTTGAAAAATTGTCAAACAAATGATTGAAAAAACAATAAAAGGTGTGAAGATTGGAAACAAAATGAAAACCGAAAAAATAATAAAATCTTAAAGTTGAAAACCCTACCTTCGATACAAGAATCCTCCTTTCAAGATTTTCAATCACCTTGGCAGGGAATGGGAATTGGTACTAGTATAGAAAGATGATAAAAATGTCACTTGATGAATTTTCAACCTAAAATGAACAATGAGAGAGGTAAGTATGCGATGAGAGGTTGTAATGTCCCCACTTTCCTAATTGATCACTCAAATGATGAGATTTGCCTATTATCCATCTCCGTAGGTAAATTCAATGGATAGGAGATGATTCTCGTGGCATGAGATGTTTTTTCGCACTTGATTTAGGCACCAGAATGGTTTATTTAATGAGAAAATTATATTATTTAATTAAAGTGACTTTATTAAGTGGGGTTACAAAGTTACTTTATAATGTCATATTATTAAGTCGAAAAAAGTGACTTTATAATATTTAATTATGACATTAAGTGGAATTTTATTTTTATAAAGTGGAATTAGTATAATTCCACACTTGGGTGCCCCCTTTGGAATTGAAAGGCAAATAAAATAAAATTAAAGGTGGTTTGGATTCCAGGGTTTGGGTTTTTATAAAAAGGGTTCATTCTTTCATTTGGGGAGGATCATCTATCATTTTCAAAGACAATTTCAGAGCAGCTCATGCTTATTATTTTCCGAGGACGAAACCCCTTGGAGGATTGTGGATTGGACGAAAACCCAATTCATATTGTGGGAGATTCATTCAGGATTTCCATTTGTGCTTCATTGAAGGATTCAATCAATTGCAATAGCTGTTGTATTATTGCAATTCTGAGAGCTAGCTAATTGGGTGCAATAGCTGATGTATTATTGCATCTTATTGAGAAGATTGTTGAGTTGCAACAGCTGAGGTATTGTTGCAAATATCATTTCTTTTGGCACGGCAGCTGACGTATTGTTGTGATTCAATCGAAGGAAGTATTGAAGATATTTTCAGTTGTTTTTGTGGGCAATATTGAGTATCAATTTAGTCATGGGGGACGATCTGATGATCAGAGTGTGTGAGCAATAAACAGAAGGAAATCTGTGCAGCATCATCTCAAAATCGTGGCATCCAAGCAGGTCTATCAGCTAAGAGGAGGTCGATCATTTGCTGCATATCAGGTTCTTCTATTTCATATCATTTTTATAGGCTACATTGCATTGTATTAGTTGCTGCCATATAGTGGCTGTAGTTGCATGAATATTTGGTATAGGACATTGTAGCGGCATTCATTCATGATTCGATGTAAGCCAAGAGTCTTGGCATTGCACTCAGATTGTAAACAGCATTTGATAAGATTGAAATAAGTCTATGCATTCAATAAAGGAGAAATAAGGTTGCACAACAAATGTTTGTCAATATGTCATTGTTGTAGTTACTTATTTCAGTTCATATTCAATCAATAGTTTACATGGCAAATGTTTGTAATAATGTCCACTAAGCTGTAGGTGCATTTCTCATGTCATTTCAGTCATATATTGATTGCATATAGCTGTAGCATTGCGTTCCCTTTATTTCAGTCATTTAAATTACTTCTTGCAAGTCCTTTGCAATCATCAAAACAAACCAAAACACCAAATGAAGAAACTACAACAGCAAGTACAGACTTGCAAGCCAAGTGTTTGACAATATTCCTTGGAGCTCAAATCACCAAAACAGGGTCGGATTTTCAAGGGATACTTCAGAGGTAATTGTTTAGTTGTGTTGTGCTTTTGTGTTTTATTTTTAGTTTTCAGGAACTTTTAGGAATGAGTATTTTCTTCATTACCTTATGTTGTAATTTTGCTGTTTTTTTTAACATGAAATAATAGGCTTTTACCTGTAATTTCACCCCGGGTACATCTGAGAAACCTTAAGTACCCAAGAGGAGCCCACTAACATACTAGACATGGACCTGTACGAGGTACAGACCGGACCTAGACCCATACCAAGTGAGGAAGTGTGCCGAATTGGTATCCTAGATATTTATGGCAAAAGAGGGTATGAAACCCTAACCACTCAACTACTACTTTGGACCAATGACAAATAAGTGGCCCCTTTTATATGACAAGTGGGATAAAAACTGATGATACCATAACATTATAGAATACAAACTTCATAGAAAAATAATAGCTCATTTTCTCTGCATTATTAAATATGTAGTAGAGATACACAACAGTTATAGTACAAAGATAAAATAACATACTAACTATTGATGTCTCTAGCATTTAATTGTATTCCACTTAATTATTTTAGATACTTATTGAAAAGCATACCAGATACATTCTAATGATTTAGAACACAAATCTTGAATGAACATCACAAAGTTCATATTTTATTTTCCACTTGTATCTTTGGCCTTCTAACTAAATTTATTTAAAGTTACTATCTATGTAAGAGGCTTGAACTATTATGGTATAAAATTTATTGAGTTTGATCTTAAGAGGTTAATAACTTATAAAATATACCATAATTTTTAGAATTCATTGAATTGCTTCTTTAATTAATTAACTGTACATTACTATTATAATCCTAAGTTGCTTTGAAAGAGGTCTGAGCGAAGAAAGGTGCATATAGTGCATCTAATTTCTGAACTACAATAGATAAAACTTTTATATTTTCACTATTTTAGATTGTGGGTTCATACCAATATAGCTCATCTGGAACTTTGAGCCATTAGGTTTTCAATTTATTGCGCAATCACGAGTATACATGGTAATGAAGTTTCCACAAAGTAAGAAAATCAGGTAACTAATTTGACTCCAAAAGGATATCTATCAATCGTAAATTAGAAGTCTAAATATTTTTCTTACGTAGGAAAATTTGACCAAAGGAAAGGAAACTTCTCAAGTCATAATGATTTTACAGTCCTGGAAATAGTCTTACCAGCTAATAATTGCAATCGGATATCTTGAGCGGGTAAACTGTGTAAATCCTCTCCATTTTCAGCTAAGAGTAAATCCTCTTCATTTGTAGTCAAGTGTAAATCCTTTTCATTTGCAGTCAAATGTCGTGGGTGTGTTCTTTTCTGTTCATGAGGGCTATTCAAGCATGTCATGTACTTCAAAATTGATGGCCAATTTGTTTGGCCCAATTTTTCATCCTCTCCCAGCCTTTGAAATGTCTCTAAAACTTTATTATTCATTTTAAACCTTGTGTAATCTGTAATTTTCTCTGCACGATAAAAACACAAAGCTGAAGACACCACTCCAAACAAGTAGTGCTTGAAAAATTTGTGGAAAAGTTTTGAAAACTCGACTACTTCAATAAAACATTCACAAACACTACACTTTCGCTCGGCTTTCCCATCCCATGTTATTCACTTTAAACCTTTTGTAATTCGTAATTTGTTTCTGCGACATAAAAAACACAAAGGTGAAGAAACTACTCCAAACAAGTGCATACAGGAAATTTAAGTGCTTGGAAAATTTGTGAAAAATTGTTTGAAATCCCAACTGCTTTGATAGAAGATTCACAAAAGCTATACTGCCATTAGGCTTACCCGTCCCAAGAGTATAACAAGCAGTCGTCATAAATGGAACAAAAGAAGTAGTGTTCTCAACCTGAGACTAGATAAAAAAGGACTACATTGACGAACAAGACTCCATGACAATACAATACAAGTCATTTTCATCTTTGCTATATTGCTTTTCACAATTACTTCATGGACTTCAATTACTTGAATGATTCTCAGGTATATTTCTCAGTAAATATGTACAACTGTTAGCTATCCCCTACGAAACTTATGTGAAATGAATTTGCAATTACTGTCAGATGTAGTTCTTGTAAATAATGTTGCATGTGAGAATTTATTGATAAACGAATGAAGAAAAGGTGATGGATCAACCCTACAAAAAGAGTTATGTCGGCATCAAGAAATATCACAATGAACCATGAAGATTTCGTTTGTAAAACCTCTCGTGCTATCAATTGGATTTTTATTCCATTTATTCATTTGAAAGTGCAAAGGATTTTACACAATGCATACCAATTGGATCAACATAAGAAATTAAAAGTACATTAGACAAAGACATGAACAATGTTAGGTGAACAAAGAACAGAAGGATCAACTAATTGGATTCATTATGGATATATTTATTCAATAAGGATTTTAACTTTCCATGGATTTTGTCAATTGCTTTCCTAAGACAAAAACACAGCTTTCCCAAGATTTTCCTTGCAATGACAAGATTCATTCTTTGTCAAATGAAAACCAATCCAAAGGATCTACTATATTTAACAAATTTGGAATACCAAAGGCATTGTTCCTAATAGGCACCTTACAACCGTAGTTTACGTATAGAATTGTGTCTTTCTTTACTAATTAAATGTTCACAATGCTAATAGGCACCTTACAACCATAGGTTACCTATAGAATTATCTTTTTCTTTAATAATTTTATGTTCACAATGTTGGTTATTCATAAACATGACGAAAAACAGATATTATCGATCATTCCATGGACAACAATGTTAAGATCACATGGAAGAGGCAAGGAAACAAACTAGGAAGAATATGGTACATTTTTAGATTCAACGTGAGAGAGATTTATTTTTTAAAATAGTTATGCTCAATTATTATATTGATGCTCGAATTCGAGAGATGCGTAATTTGGTCTTAAGAAACATTTTGTGTAATGTCCCCATTTTTGAAGACCCTTAGCCTATACTTCCCGTGGGCTTTAGGATGTTGCAAGGGGAACATTTTTATTAAATAATTAAATATTATTGCCTGGAGCAATAATTATTTAATTATTTAATTATGAAGATTATTTAATTTAATTCCCAAAATATAAAAAAATTAAATAGGAAATTAATTAAATAAATATTTAGGTGGCTTTTATTGATAAAATCACCCTTTGAAAAGGGGACGCCACACCTAGGGAAAACAAATTGCTTTTATTTAATAATTTCCCTCTCCTAGGGATTTCAAATTTTGTGCCTCCTTGCTTATAAAAGGAGTGCTAGGATCATTATTATGATTATGTTATGATGATATTTATTTTATGCTCCATGCTTGGAGTTGGGATGCATGCCCATTGAAGCTCTCTCTCTCTCTCTCTCTCTCTCTCTCTCTCTCTCGTGGGAGGTTGTATTGAGCTGGTTTTGAGATCCAAGTTAAGTATTTAATTGTGAGATCCATATTTCTGGCTTTGGCAAACATTTTGATTGAATTTGCAAGTGGAAATCTGCCCTTTTACTGTAGCGAAGTCACTGTAGCAATTGGATTTTGAATGGCAAATTGAAGACTTGTTGGTGCTCTTGCAAATCAGTTTATTTGTGTGAAGTCTTTGAGAACCATTTGCAGCAGTAGCGATTTGTCTTGGAGGTGTATTGCACTTCAAACCCTAGTGAAATTGTATGTCTAGTATGGTGGCTGGTTGGAGACTTTAATTTGGCATGGATCGAATAGGTTGTGCATGATTCTGTGATGTTTTTTACAGTCCCTTTGGCAGCGAATCAAATGAGATTTGCATAATATTGAGGAGATCTCAGAGTTCTGGTTGCAGATTTTAATGTGACACATTTATGAGTGAATCGATTGGTTTAAGCATGAGCTTAGGATGTGATTAAGTCTCTTGTTTGGCAGCGACTTGCTTGTGGGTGTTTGGTAGAATATTGAGTGTCTTTGCAATACATTCTATGCTTAATCGAATAAGGGTTAAGGTTTGTTGCAGCAATCTGTGTTAGAAGGGTCCAGATCCATATATTTAATGCATATTTTTAAGTGTTTATAAACAGTGACTTCATCCTTCATTGTGGTGCTTGGGAACAACGATTTTTGCATGTTTTAATGGTGCTTGGAAGGTCCTGTGGCAGCGATCTGGTTTGGGTGAAGTATTAATGACCACGAAATCTATATTCCATTTCCTCTCTAAGTCTGCCATACTTATCTGCCCTGGCGATTCCCTCTGGGACTTATAAATGGTATGTTGTTACATGATTCTAATGCACCAATATCAGCAAGCTATATCAAAGGTGTGACTTAAGTGCAGTCTATGTTGGGTTGGTTAGGAATAGATTGTTGCCTTTCGAATCAACTGAGTTTATTCACTATTTGCATGAGCTCATTGAGTGATTTATTGAAAGATAAGGTACTATTGGCTGGGTTTTATCATTTCTAATCACTGGTGGTGTTGTTTTCTATCTGAGTGTTGCATTTTCCATTGATCCCATAAAGGGGATATTACATTTTGTGAGTCAATTTCCCATTCTAGATGATCGCTCTCTGGAATGTCTCGAGTACCAATTATCAAATGTACGGGTGGACAAATTCTTTTAGGGCCCACAAAATGAATAAATTTTATCACACATTGTGCACATCAAATGAGATTAACCATGGATCTTAGCTAAGATGTTCAATATTTCAAAGCCTACACGTGATGTTACTCAACTTATGGTTGAAGTCCTTCAAAAATTAATGTATTTATATGCACTATGGAAACAAAAGGCCACAAATTTCCAAATCCAAATTAGTAAATCAAACTTGATCTTTCACATCATAAATAATTTTGATCAAGTGCATCAACTTCAAGCTCCAAAGGATTGGAGAAAGCATTACTCGAGATTTGACTTAGTCCAAATTTCCCAAAACAAATAGAGATGATTAATTGAACGGTTATCACATGGATGGAAAACCCATAAAAGGATATCAAAATTAGACATTAGGATCAATATAGTACCTTAAAAATCGTTGATTTTTGCATCCCTAAAAGATGTAGTAGTAATTGAGTAGTCATTCCATTCACAATTAGAGTCAAAAAGACCACTCCACCAGTGAAGAAAACAAACTGTATTATTAGTAGAATGCAAAACTAAAATGAGACAATATTAGATCTCAAAGATAAAAACATAAATTGTAAAAATATAGTGCATATTACAAAAAGATGAGGAAGATGCTATTCTGCAGTAAACTAAATTGTTTGCAAACAATGCAAGTCCTGAATTTCAACTCAAAATTTGATGAAAACGAACACGCACCAATGCTCCATCTTTCTTTGAAAGATCTTCTGAGATTACCCCCTCACTAGTACGCTGTCAAAGAGAGCCAATTTAGTCAAATTTCCAAATCAGCAAATTCTGCCTCAGTTTCTATTGGTCTAGAAAACAAATACCAAATTATAAATGATCAAGAAAAATATATTATGTAGCTGAGTCCAAGGATGCATATCAAAAGTTGTCAAACATGAAATTCATTTAATCCTTTCATGGAGAAACATTTTGATGATTGAAAGCAACACAGTACCTTTTATACAATGCACTAGAGCTCATTTTTTCTTTACTAGTGTAGGGTTTCTTGTACACCGTCATGTTAGTAATGTCATTGTTATCAGCGTATTATTCATTACATGCTTTGGTAGCCGAATTTTTGATGTTGTAAAAGATTGTATTGTCCGCTTTAGATAGTGTTGTAGTGGCTCTCTTTAGTTATGATAGGTGGTTGGTGGTTTTGTTTTAAATGATAACCGTTGGGTCTTATCATGTAAATAGAATGATGCATGTCAGGTTTGGGCCATCATGTAACAGGTCCTCCCATAACGAAGAGCTTCTACTGAACACTACCTATATGATGTAAAGCCATTACTACCCTCATGTTCTTCTATGCTACATTATGGTATGTATTCACTGTAATGTAATTTACGTTGCTTGGTAGTGTAGTTTGTTGAGCAAACATTCTGGCGCTGCTGCTCTTGTGAACAATGAGTGAGGCTAACAATGGGTAGAAGTGAATGCCAGTCAACAAGAACTATTGACAATGAGGCAATACATTTTCTTATAAGATCTCTATGTCAAACATAACCATGGAGCACAACAAGAACAAAAAAATACGACGGCATGAAGAGAAGTGTCACTGAAAGAAGACAAATGTCATACAAGAAATAATAAATGCCATTGACCCAATCAAAGTTGAGAGAAGAAAACAACAACAGTCAAGGAGTTGACCAAGAAATCAAACAATCTACTCACTTGGTGGAACAACAAGAAAGAACATGAAGGGTGCAAGAGGTAACCAATTCTAACAATCCATGAAGAGAATAAGTATTGAGTAGAAGCAGAAGCCAAGGCGGAAGCATAAGTAGAAGACATAGTGCCGGAGCTGAAACCGAGAAAGAGTTCAGCCACAACCGGTGAGCCCTACACCACTCACAAGGAATAGATTGATATTGTTAGACAATTGCCCCGTACATAAGGGAAGAAAGTGCAGACCTTGATGATGAGGCCAAGGTTGGAAGGTACTGCAAAAGCATCAAGTGAAGATTCCACATAATGCAGTGTAATGTCCCCTTTTCTAAATAAAATTAATAATTTAACCTAAGCGCTAAAAAGTAACTTATGATATAAAGGCACTTATATTCTATTAAAGTGACTTATATTCTATTATTAAAGTGACTTTATGATAAAGTGAAAATATAACACTTATGTTCTATTATTAAAGTGACTTTATGATAAAGTGCATTCATAACGATAAAATAGAAATAAGGAAGTCACTTTATAAATTAAAAGTCACTTTTAGTCCCACATGGAGCACCCAACTTGGAAAAAGGCAACGGAAGGTTATAAAAGGAGGTTTGGGGATTCATTTGAGGATCATCTATTATGATATGAAATCACTTTTATTGGAGAGTTGGATGCATTGCTTTCACTTTCAGCCATAGAGGACAGAAACCCTCCTTGGTAGGCTATTGGGGACGAAAACCCTCAGTAGTTTTCAGATTTGAGGACAAGATCTTCAATGGTGATCTCATACAGAGGTTGCAATCGTGCTTCAATCAGTATTGTCAGAGATTCAGGGCTGTTTTCAGTGCTAGGGCACCATCTACAGCTAGGGCATCAAAGAGAAATCATTTTTTTACTTTTTGGGTGTGGGACAGCCACCCATTTCCATTTGCAGTTGGGTTACAGCATTTTTGGAGCCATTTGAGGGCATTTCCAGCTTGGGTGATCCCTTTTGGAATTTCGGAACAACATTTTTGCATGATTCCATTGCTGGAAAATTCTGCCATAATTGTCTATGATTGCTAACATTTCATAGATCGATTTCAGCTATTATGTGAGTTTCAATTCCGCATATTTCTCTAGGTATGAAATTTTGAAGATTGCAGCTGTTTTTGCAATAAATAAAATCATTCGGTGGCTGGAAAAATCCTTTCTTTGTTCCTAAATACTTTATATATATTTCTAAGCATTTTGAACCATCTGGGTATCTTTGGAATGGATTATTTGGAGAATAAATGAAAGAAATCAGAATTCTGTACTTGCTGTCATAATTTGGAAATTAAGAGTTTGCTGTCATAAAATCAGAATTCTGCATTTTGTCAAAAGGATTTCCTAGAAATCCGAGTTGCCCTTAATTTTGCCCTTTTGGGAATACTACATACAGTGATGGTTAGACTAGTCCCCTCCTAGAAGAAGTCTATTCCAAGACAAAGTTCAATAACGAATTCTTCGCGGAAGAAGAATGAGTCACGTGCAAGACAAATATCCACAGAACTGAATATTTAATTATTGAAGATACCGAGCTGATTACACCAACGTAACCCAAATGAAAAGTTGGAGGAGTAATACATAATGGGAACGTGAAGGTGAGAAAAAAAGTTTATGGGTTGCTACTTAAGGAAGGGTCAAAATTGGACGTGTCCGACAATGCTGAGAGAGAAGAAATGCCCAGCATCGACCTTGTTGAGAAGAAGAATCATATTTGAAATGCCGTATCATACGCAACCAATTCACACAAACATGGCCAACCCATCAACGCCATCTCCTGAAAAGAAGGGGCTGCCAAAGTTCATTGGTGAAAAATCTGAAGATCTGCTATGGAATTGTGGGACATGCATCATAAATTTTACTGCCAATCAAGCATCACTAGTTGCAGTGCTTTGAAGACCCACTTCGAGAATCTTTGGTGTACTAAATCCAAGGTAAGTTGTCAAACAATCAAGCATTATTGGTTGCAATGCTTTCCAAACACACTTCGAGGAGTGGCTATTGCTTGGTACACAAATGCACCAATCACTAATAAGGTAACATGGAAAAACTGTGGAAAGATTTCAAGAAGAAATTTAAGCTTCTAAGATACTGCAACGAGGTTGTTGCCAAGATATATAATACCTGGTAAGGTAAACATTTAAATGTACAAGCCTACATTTAAAGGCTTAAGGAATTTGTTTGGAAAACTTCGAAAAACAAGTCGACGGCTTAAAGAAGAGATGGTTCATTGAATGGTTGGTATTCTTATTGTGGAAAAGATGAAGGTGGCCCCACCTTCATCTTACGAGGATGCATACATAAAAGCAAGAACAAGACATCCTCATACTCAAAAAGGTGCGAAGATGATGATTCAAAGCACATCAATGATAGTGAGCCTGGATTGGTGCGAGCCTTGACAAGGGACTTGCTTGAACGATTTAATAGCTACAACAAGATTCTAAGAATGAAGGAAAGAATCTTTGCTGTACTAACTTCAAGAGATTCTAAGAATGAAGGAAAGGATTTTTGGTGTTCTAACTCCAAGTTAGGTGGTCATACCATGGTAAATTGCCCAAAGAACATGTTTTTGTGATATTTTTCAAATTACAAGACATTAGGTCAAGGATCTTGAATTCGTTACAATTTCCACAATAAGAGTGCACAAATACTTTTAATACGAGGAGCATTTGACACCAGCCACCATGCCACCAAAGTCAAACAATACCAACATTTGAATAATAATGGTGTTGGTGCTCGAATTAAGTACAACTCCTAAAGACGACCGATGCTATAGTGTCAAAAGTGTAATTAGTGTTCTCAAGTATTTTTCACACAAGGGGAGCAATCAACATCACCCACCTTGCCACCAAAGCCTAACCATTACCAATGTTAGAATAATAATGATCATAGTACTCAAATTTAGTACAACTCATAAGGACAATCAATCATGTGCAGTATTGGAAGTGTAGTGAGTGGGGCCGTTTTGCAAGAGATTTCCTATCGATCAAAATAACACCGGACTTCTTTGTAGGTTCTACAGCCCGAAGACCATGATGGTGGAAATCATCCAAAGAACCAAACGTCAACATGATTGAGTAATGTTGTGGACCTAGGGATATGATATTATGATATATGGTTTGATAGAGATGCCGACATGTGGCATACATTCCCCTCGAGTTTTTGGTCAAATATATTGGGTCAAATAGGTAACTTATGGAATTATTTATATTGGGTAATGAGTCAAGCCTACATTGGAGATTAGGGATTCACCCATTCATTATTAGTAAATGAGGTCTATACAAAGGAGAGGAACACTATTTTGAAAGATTTCAAGGAAGTGGAGAGTATTCTATTTGGTAGAAACATATTGGAGGTTGTCCCCCTCGATGTGGTATTCCCATATTGGAAGATCTTGTGGATTTATTCCTTCCTTAGGAGGTATTGTATGGTGTTGTCTTACCCAAAGAGTAATTAATCTATTCATGAGTATATTGAATACTAGGTCATCTTGGCCTACAAATATCTCTTGTTGTGTATGATCTCTATTATATTCTGCATATGTTGGTGATTATTTGGATTATTTATATCATTATATGTGAGGATCTTACCAAGTGGTATTAGAGCTGCGATTTGGGCAAAGCAAAATTTGTTTTTGGACAGATTTAAGGCTTGAGTATAGCTCCTTGAGCCAAGCCACGAGGGTCATGTTGAGATTTGATGAGTTTTGTGCCCTCAAGTTGGGCAACAAACCAAAGAAGTTCAATAAGCAACCACATAAGAGCCTTCAACAAAGGTTGGGAAAGGTCTCACTCCCTAACTTTGATGGTTCTAGCACTATTCTGGTGAGAGCATGGTTACAAAAAATGGAGACTTACTTCTCTCTTAATCCCATGCACAAGGAAGAAGCCCTCAAGTTTGCTACACTTCACTTGGAGGGCATGGCACATGAATGGTGGTTCCATGGGATGCACACACAAGCACATGATTCAATCCACACTATGGAAGAGTTTAGCGAAAGAATTATGGAGAGGTTTGATAGGAAGGATCCGAAACTAGACTTTCGTGAGTTGGCACAACTCAAGCAAAGGCATAGTGTTGAGGACTATGTGGAAGATTTTCAGAGGATTGCAGTTATGGTTACAGATGTTAGTGAGAAGAGATTGGTAGTTCTTTTCAACGAAAGTTTAATGGAGCCCTCAAAAATTTGGTAAGAGCTTTTAATCCTATGTCTTTGCAAGATTCTATTACTAAAGACCTAGATTTGGAATGTGCAGCTTATAGAGCGTGATTATGGGCTTAAAGGACAGCGTTCTAATGTCTCACATTTACTGCCAAAAAGTGGAGTTAGAGGGCAGCCAAGGTCTGATTTGCAGCAGCCACAAAAATGCAAGGAGGGTAGACCCTTGGGTCATCAAAAGAGGCCCCAACCAAACCAGCCCTATTTACCACCTCATAGAAATCAGCCCCAAGATATGAGGGATGAATTAAGAACGAAGGGTTTGTGTTTTGATTGCAAGGCTCCATAGGTAAGAGGTCATAATTGTAAGGGTAAAGGTCAAATCCAATATGTTGAGGTTATTGATTCATATTTTAAACTTAATTTTGATTTGAATGATACTAACAATGAGACTGATGAAGAATTGGTTGAGCATGATACTAACATGGACGCTTGGTAAGGAAGATGGGTTTGGAGACCACAGTGCAAGGCTTTCAAAGTGACTATAGCGGATGGGACCTCTCTTCCATGTTCTACAAAGATTGCACAACTACCTCTCATGCTTGGAAAACATAAGGTAATTGATGATTTCTAAGTTGCTAATATTAATGATATTGATCTTGTGTTGGGTTTGCAATGGTTGCATTCTCTAGGTTATTTCACACAAAACTACAAAACCATGGAGTTAAAATTCACTAAAGATGACAAAGAAGTCATCCTAAAGGGCATGACAAATGGTGCACCACAAGAAGTGTCAATGAAGAGGACGGAAAGGGCCTTTAGGAGAGGACAATTTGCATGGGCAGCTATCTACTATATCACAGTAAAATCAGAAAAATCAAAACAGCAGTCTTTACAAGTTATTTTAGACAAGCATTCTCATGTATATGATAATTTGCCACATGGGTTACCTCCCAACAGGGGTTTTGAGCATATTATTGAGTTGGAAAAGGATAGTAAGCCCATTATGATCACTCCTTACTTCCACCCAAGACTTTACAAGGAAGAAATTGAAAAAGCTATTAAGAAGCTTCTTGATATGAGACAAATAAGGCCTAGTTCTAGCCCATTTGCATCTTCTGTAGTTTTGGTTAAGAAAAAGGATGGCACTTTGAGAATGTGTATTGATTATCGTATGTTTAATGAAAACATCAAAAATAGGTATCCCATTCGTAGGATTGATGAGTTGATTGATTAATTACGTGGTGCTACATATTTAAAGAAGTTTGTACGAGTATTCTTTGATGACATTCTTGTGTATAGCAAAACTTGGGAAGAGTATTTGATGCATTAAGATTTGGTTCTATCTACTTTGGGGCAGCATTCTATAATGTCCCCATTTCTGAAGACCCTTGGCCTATACTTCCTCATGGGCTTCGGGATGTGCAGGGGAACATTTTTAAATAATTAAATATTATTGCCGGAGCAATAATTATTTAATTATTTAATTATGAAGTTTATTTAATTTAATTCCCAAAATATAAAAATTAAATAGGGAATTAAGTAAATAAATATTTAGGTGGTTTTTATTGTTAAAATCCCCCTTTGAAAAAGGGACACACACCTAGGAAAACAAACTGTTTTTATGTAATATTTTCCCTCTCCTAGGGTTTTCGAATTTTGTGTCTCCTTGCTTATAAAAGGAATGCTAAGGTCATTATTATTATTATGTTATGATGAACTTATTTTGATACTCCATGCTTGGAGTTGGGATGCATGCCCATTGAAGCTTTCTCTCTCTTGCGTGGGAGATTGTATTGAGCTGGTTTCGAGATCCAAATTAAGTATTTAATTGTGAGATCCTTATTTCTGGATTTGGCAAACATTTTAATTGAATTTGCAAGTGGAAATCTGCCCTTTTACTGTAGCGACGTCACTGTAGCAGCTGGGTTTTTGGTTCCTTTGCAAATCAATTGTTGTGGTGTGTGCTTATATCCAGCTTGGGTGACTTATTTATGGTATGTTCTGGAAGTATTCTCATGTGCTCTTGCAAATCGACTGGTATTGTGTGATTCCTACTTAATGTTGTGACTGTTTTTGAAGAATCTCTGATGTTTTGTGATCACTCTGCCCAGCTGAAGCTAATCGACTTGATATACAAAATATTTGCATAGGATATGGCTGCTTCCAATGGTTTAGGATTGATAAATTCCTCTTGTGCATTAGGAACGGCTGTAGCTGCCTGTTAGTTGCAATGCTTTATTAAAAATACCACTTATAACCTCAGTAAGTTTATACTGGTTTTTACGCCTGGGTTTGTGGATTATTCTATATGCAATCTTAGTGGGATCGACCAGCCAGTTTGGAGTTGTTGTGTTCCAATATACAGCGATTACCTTGGGTAATTATTGACGAATCTAATGCATTCCTGGAATATTCTAAAGTGCAGCGACTAGCTTTATTATGAATGTGGACTGGTTGGGAGTAGTATTTGGAGTAGAACGACCAGCATTTTGCATGTTTTCATTATATATACTATATATATATTGCAGTGACTTCTTCATTAATGATTATGGACTGTTTGTTTGCTTCATTTGGTGTGGATTTATCAAGTTTGAATACATGATGATATCCACAAGTTTGGTAATTAAGTCTCTTCTTTGACAGATATTTTTGATGAAGGTTTGGTAGAAATTTTGAGTATTGTTGCCATACATTTTATACTTGATCAAGCAGTGGTTGAGGCCTGTGATAGCAAACTGTGTTAGGAGGGCACAGATCCATAGGTTTAATGCATATTGTTGAGTGTTTACAAACAACGATCTCATCTTTCATTGTGGTGATTGGGAATCACGACTTTTACAAATTGTAACATTGATCTAAATGCATATACCTGGCAGTGATATATGTGAAGGCATTTAGGAGTAACTCCAAGTGTTTTATTTGCAGCTGAGTTGTGTTGGTTTAATATTTAATAACAGCAATCTGGGTGATGTTATTTACAGTGGTCTTTGGATGAATGTTCAGCTCAGATCTCTACATAGTTATTTAACTAATGAGTTAAGGCCATTAAACCCTTGCCGTAGGGTTTATTGAGTCATTTCCTCAACTGGTATAAATAGTTTGCTATTTTCAGTTGATTGATGCATTGAAGAATTGGTTGTTTGCCTAATTTCCATTTGATTTCAGAGGTGGGATATTACAATGGTATCAGAGCTACCTTCCTCTATTCGTGTGGGTCACTTTGTGTATGCAGGGTTTGTGATTCTAAGTGCAGAAATCGAGATCATGGAGTTGATGAGTGATGGTGAATGGAAGGAACAGATCAAGCATAATCTTGACTCATCTTACCAAGAGTACTTGACACTAAGTCAAGAGACCCAAGCTCTCTTGACCCTCAAAGGATTCTGAACTTAAAGAGAAAAGAAGGGGATCAAAAAGAAGAATGACTCCGGTTGATGCATATTGGGATGAGCTCATCAAAAAGGTCAATGGCTATATAGAGTCACCTACCTCCCATGGACAAGAAGATGAAGGATTGAAGAAAGAACAAGGTATAAATTTTTGGTGTTTGGTGATAAGGTTTTGATATCTAATGCTTGTGTGGGACTTGGTACTTGTACTGAGAGAAATCAGATTTGTTGCATATGTGGTTAATTCTTATTTATTAGGCTGGAATTTATTTAATTTAAGTTTATTTTATGAATTTAAATGTTTTTAAAGTAGCAATAAAGTTGTCGATTAATGCCGATAAATTGTCAAGAAATCGCCGATTCCCGAAATTTGAGTCAAAATTTGGCCTCTTGATTAATCGTCGATAACAATTTTTTGAAGTATGGTTATAACCTCCTCAACTATTTAGAACAAACGGTTCATTCTAGACAGCCAACAAGAATAAATAATTTATTACATTTGGTAATTGACTGTCATCTAGATTAATTAATCTAGCTACCCTATTTCTAAGTATGTTAATATCAACAAATTGCGTAGAATAAAAGTTGTTTATCTATTGTTGGAGTTTGTTAACTCTCTCATACGATTTTAGAATGATTTGATAATACCTCTTCCTATTCTATAGAGCTATAGTTAGTCAACTATTTTGTATAAATATAATATATGAATGGCTTGTTGAATGAAATAATAATATTTTCCTCTGCCATTAGTTTGGCTCACATTTGATATTGGAGCAGAGACTCTAAGAGGGAAAAGAAGAAATTGTGAGAGAGAAGGAGCCTCTGGCACTCCAGTTTCTCTCATGTACAAGATTCATTAGCACCACACAATTATTACTCTTCTCTTTTATTTCTTGTGAAAGAAGAAGATTTATTTTTTATCTTATAAAATAACGAAGCTTTTATTACTCATATTCTTCTTGGAATCTTGAGTTTCGTGTGTGAGGGGGATGTTGGAAGAGAGGTGTTGCAAAGAAAGACAGAGAGAAAAAGTGTTGGACTTTAGCCAAGGAGATCCCATGCCATTGTTTGGTTCAGCCAAAGGACCATCCACAACGAGGTAGTAAATATAACGCCATTATTCAGATCTGCAAGTATAAGCTACAGCGATTCATTCCAATAAGCAAGGCTAAAGGAAGCTTCGAAAAGCACAAGGAATTCAAAGCAAGGAGGCATTGTTGGAGGAGCGGCGCTGCCCTATGCGCAGAAAATAAGCCACGGGAAGAAGTTTTTGTAAGTCCAAAAGGCATTGCAAAATCCTGACAACATCCTAGAAAGCAAACAAACAAAGAAATTCAGCAAGCAAGCTCCAATAGAGGAAGCATGTAATGTCCCCAATGGACATATTTCTAGCCCCTAAAGGATTATCCGCAAATCCAACCAAAAACAGCAAGTTGGAAATTATGGTTTGTATGACAACAATGCAAACAGCCCAAAATTCCTTGCTAAAACCCTAGGAGATTTGCCTATGGGTGTAAAATAGCCACAAAATACTTTCAAAATTATGAAATTAAATCTGTAGCTAGCCCTTGAATTATCAAATCTGAAAATACTTATGATTTCGCAAAATACCGAAAATCTGATTTTTTATTGCAAAAAGACAGCCGAAATTTCAAAAATTCATAACTCGGAAAATACCTAGCAAATTTTAACAAATGATAGTTCAAATTGAAGATAAAATTACAAGCTTTCCAACGATACTAGAATCAGAATTTTTGATGGGTGGAAGGCACCCAAAACAGGCTTGGAAATCTAGAAATGTGTAGATGAAACCCTAGTTGTACCCGAAATCAACAACAGCCATTCGCCCCTCTTGGAAAGCCCTCAAACAAGCCTTAGAATTAATCACAACATCTCAGATATGATTCTCCTTCAATTTGACCTTCAACGAAGCCCTCACATGCAGAAAAACCCTTCAAACAACAACCAATATTCTCCTTCAAATCCTTGAAAAATACAACCTTCAAACACTGCTGGAAAACACAAATAGAATCTTGAAATGTAATGGAAACCTTTGAATGAAGCTCCCTCTAAAAATAAAGAAGAGTATTCATTTTTCTTTCTAAGCTTATGGAGGGTTTTCGTCATCTAAAGCCAACTACAAAGGGTTTTAGTTCTTTGGAATTTTTATGGAGAGCATGTAAGCTTACACCACAAATTTGGAAATTATCATAAGCAAAGGGATATACGCTTTCCCCTTGCAAGTTGACTTGCTTTTATAGCAATTCTTGGCCTTTTTGCCACCCAAGACCACCAATCACATTTCTTTTCCTGCATTTAATTTTTTCTTTGGCCCTTTTTCCCTCTTCACATGGGTCGCCATTTTCCTTGAGGAAAATAATAAAATAAAGTGACTTTATCATTTTATTTCTTTTTATTTTATCACTTTATCTTTTCTTTTCTTTTTCCTTTTTTAACTTTATCATTAATAAATTAAAATAAAGTGCTTATAATAGTATTTTATATAGCACTTTATAATTAATTCATTATGACTAAGTTTTTCTTTTATTCCTCCCTTAGCCATCAACAAGCAATGAATGGGCTAAGGGTCTTCGACAAAGAAGGGGATATTACAAAGCCATAGTTGCCTGAGCGCTCCTACAAAGCCAAAAATTGCTTCACATAGGTCTTCTCCTATTGGTCGATTACTCTTTTGCAAAACTTAGCCTAAATTTTTTAAACTTAATTTAAGATTAGGGTTGCATATTCACAACAAATTTTATTAAATAAACTTTATAATAAAAAAATTCCTTAAGTCTACCCGGAAAAACACAACTAATTCCATAGCTAGAAAACCATAAAGACCCAGAATGCAAAATTTTGTGAGGAAGTGTGTATTGTAGGCCTTAAAACCCCCTTTGAAGGAATTTGCTACAGCCTTCATAGATTTCCAATTTTATCCATCTTTCCAAACAGGGGACCTAGAGTCGTAAAAAAATGGTATCTAGAGCTCAAGGTAAAAATTTTGTGCAAAATTTGCATGTGTGCCTAATTTTTCGGCATAAAGAAAAAAATTTAAGGATTTTTGTAAAACTCCTATATTTTTCAAACATCAAGATATAGAAAATAAAATTACCTTTTGGAGCTCCTAAAAGATCAAATTAATACAATATGTCAAAATCGTGGATGCCCAAAAGTTGAAATTTTGACACATTTTGTGATTTTCAATAAAAAAACCGGTGTCTTAAAATTTTTACTTTCACTCTTCATAGAAGTGCAAATTTTAGTATTTTGTGACTTGTAAACATAAAACAAGGATTTCAAAATTTCATATCGCAACATTTGATATATACGATGCCTCTTGTTTATGCTTGTAAGTAGTGTTGTTGCGCTTGAACTCTGCATCTAACACCTAGTAAAGCTGCAACAACGAAATCTATGGCATCGTCTCTATAAATGATTAGGGAGAAATAAGGTCCAAATAATCTTGTTGAACAATCCCCTTGCTACCTATTTGCCATTATCGCAGGATGTAAAACATCACAATTAGAAATTTTGAGCATATAGAGAAGTTACGCCCACGTAAAAAGAAACCCTTCTAAGAAGGTGTGAAGATAGGAAAAAACAATTACACGTACTATCTATGTACCACATACCACTTCGCTCTCATGTGCTTTAACATCTCTTTCATGTACCGACGAGCATATAGGAAGGGAAAAGCATATAGAAAGGGTTGGTCTATCTGTTTGGTTGTATATAAAAAGGGGAACCTATTAGAAGTGATAAAGAACCAATACATCTTCCGCAAACAGTTTTGTGTTAATAGCCACAATAGGACCAAAGTTCTTTTTGTCAAACACTCGACTTCTTCGTGGTGATAGTTATTCTATATGGAAAACAAAAGTGAAAACACATTTGTTATTTGAAAATATATGGTCAGTTGTTGTGACAAGACATACACTTGACACGTCTCAAATGCTCCCCAAGAATACAATGTTTGATGATAAGTTCCACACTAGTTTAAAAGTGTAGCCAACACTAAGTTCATAGATCCGACCATAATAAGCATTAAAGCGATAAAATCAAAAAAAAGAAAGTGAAGTACAACTTTCTAAAGCATGGCCTATTTATGAAGCATGGATGGATGCAAATATGCTCACCCTAGATGAACAAAGAGTCATGGCCCATTAGTTGACCAAGGCTATGCATTGGCTAGATTTTCTGCATAGCATCAAACCTAGGCAGTCATGAGATAAATCTCCCTCATTTAACCAGTGAGGCTCCGTGTCGATTTGTCAAAAAAATGTGTTATTATCTATCAGGGGTTTTACTTTAACCACTTAGTTCATGAACCATAACTAAGAAGTTCTGCAGCAAGTAAGCAGTTGTTCAAGAAAGGAAGTATTTTATAGAAGAAGGAAGTAAAGGAAATACAGAGAAGAAATGGGGAAGATGTGCATCCCAATTAGTAGATAGCAGAGCTAATTGCATGCACATAGAAGAAACTTAATAGATATGAACACACAGAATTATAAAACAAAGGCAGCTCTAGATCCAGATCTAAAATAACACAAAGTTTATTAAGAGATCTAAGATTAAAAGCAAGAAACAAAGTACACCGTGACACAAAGTTCTCCGGAAACCTGCTCCTTTGTATTCCTTTGCTCCAAGTTGCTCTCAGGGGTTCCAAGACAAAGTCTAGAACACAAGATTATTGCTTACAAATTCTGATCGATGATTAACCCGGAGGTTCTTCTCCTACTTATAGAATGTAGGAGGGAAAGTACAAATGGAAAACTCAAACTGAACTGAAACATAAACAACAAGTAAAGATGACATTTGGCAATCATCCTCAACTATCTTCTCCTTAAGTGACACATGTATCACTTAACTAATAGAATGGTTCCACATGACTTTAAGTAATGGTTGCAAAACCAATAACTTAGAAGTTTTACAATTTCATCCAGGAACATAGAAAATAGAAGAAGAAAGAATAGAAGAAGTCATGTCAGCTGTAATGTTTATGTCTTTTTCTTGTTCTGATATCGGATATACTTGTCGAACATGTAATTCAACATCCTTCCATCTGTTTTAGCCACTGCTTCTTTTTTTTGTCCGAAACGCAACAACCCTTCATTCAACACTTTGATGCACGCTTCCACATCTTCCAAGCTCGGTCCAAACCTCGCAATGTCCGCTGCCTGCAGCGCCACCAGTCTACTGATAGAATTCATCATGAAAGGCTTGGTAGCTTTATCAATTCTCTTTGTACCATCGTAAGAGAACCTTCCAGGAATTAGGCACCTTAAGTGAGATGATCCGCATGTATGAAGTGACATTCCCGCCCACTATCTCCTCGATGAAAGAAATGACATTCTGGTAAATCTGATGTTCTACTCTCAAGTGCCCACATCCTCTTCAGCAAAACTCTGCAGATTTCCAAACGGAAAGATATCGCAAACTCTTGCTCGCTTCCCCTTCTCGATCCGTCTGGTACAATCTGTTCCACAATCACTACATCTCCCAGCTCGTTGATCTCGACCAAAATACTCAGTTACTCTCTCGAATCGTATTCATGCCTTCTATGTTTGCTATCGATGCTTGAGTTGATTTGGCTGCATCATCTATAACCTTTAGGCGGGTGGCACTTCTCCAAGTCATGTAAGAAAGCGACAAATAATCAAATCCTTCCATTCACAATAACCTTTACTTGGTTTGCCAAGCGTCCTCCATTTCCGCATAAGATGATCACTCACCCGCTCCGAAATGAATAGAAGGTTTGGCAACCTTGGCTATGATCTCACATAATTGAAATACTTGCTTCAAGCTGTTCTTTATCCGCCTTTTCACTTTCAAGCCTAAGGAATAAAGCATCCATCAATGTCTGTGTCCCGCTTCAATCCTTCAATGGTGGTGGCTGACCGAGGGGTACTTTGTTCTTTGTCACATCCTCTGCCGTGAGCTCCTCCTCTATCTTTCCTTCGTCTCGCCGGAATTGATATCTCAAAGCAAACTTCTCTCCCGAATCTTGATGATCAACCTAGAAGTTGCTTTAAGCAACTTTAGGCCTTCTGTCTCTTGACTCAGATTCGGAGTAAGTGCAGTCGTGCTCCTCTAAGTTCATCTCCATTCTCGCTTCTGGAACCAACTGCGAAGCCAACCATTCCGAGAAGTTACTTCTCGGAGAATGAGAAGTCGCTGAGTGTACTACCATCTTCCGCTCTGCATCCTCTCCGTCAGAAAGTGCCACAGTGTTATGGCTGCCATCTTCTGAGTCATCCAAGGACAAAGCCCTTTCGAATTCCGCCATCTGCAGCTTCAACGTATCCTCTGGAACAGGCGCTGAACGAAGTGGCTGAGGGGAGAAGATGAATGTCGCTGGATTCAGTGGAGGCATGGAAGCATCCTGTTGCTGCGGTGCAATAGTTGGTGAAGTATTGAGTACTGGAGAAACCGGAGCTAAAGTCATGGTCGTAGAAGTGATCCTCTCCTTGGATTGAGATCTTCTATGCACTTTCAACTTCTCGACTTTCCTGCTGCTTTCTCCTCCGTGCTTTCGCTTGAGGGAATCTCCTGCGCCGAAGTTGCCTATGACTTGATTCATCAATGCTTCATCAAGGCAATATCCCTTCGTCAGCAACCAGTTTGAAGTATTCACCAACACAGCTCCCGACCTTTCTTCAATTGTGTTGCAGCCTCCTATGTTATTCTGCAGTATGGCTTTATCTCCTCCCATTTGATGGTAAGTGTCAAGTACCACATTCCCATCATCTTTAAGATCCGCAGGTATCCGCGCTAGTCCAAAGTCGAACACTTGCTTTGCTGATAGCTTTGCTGAAATCTCTCTTTCTAACCTCGTACTCACTTTTGCACTTCATCCAGAAATCTTCCAATGAAGGCACATGTGCGTACTCCTGGGAGATTGTCTTCCTGGCTACTCCAAATGGATCGAAGTTCAGCCGTGCAGGGAAGAACTCTTGCTCATACTCGGATAACATTTGCGCCTCCATTCCTCGAGCTCTATGAATGCTAATCAGCCTGTAATATCCCACGTGATTGGAAAGAAGCCCGTAGACTTGTGCCGCTTGATCAAGAACGTGTAACTCCACAAGTTGCATGCTCAACTCCATGGCGATCAATCTATCATTCGGATACCTGGGCATCTTTATTGGTTCTCCAGAAAAGCCCGTAACCCTGAGGTATGTGAAATCTACAAATTGAATTAATAGGCGCCAATCTTGGCCAGCCTCCCACGCTTCCTGCTTACCCGTTGGCCTTCAAGTCTTTGTCTAGCCTGCAGATGAAATCATAGAAGAATTCATCGTTGACCACTTTGAAATCTTTCTCGCACGTAGGTACAGTAAGCTGCGGTAGCACTCGAAAATGGGGTCCTTAGAAAGAACACCACATCTATCCAAACTGGAAAAGACGCCTTTGTGAAGTCAGCAGATACACCAAGTATGAAGTCATCTTGAAGCTGAAAGTACGCTTCACGTTCCGGAGTTGCTCACCGATGTTGTTGCTAATAATTTCCGACCAATTGATTATAGAATCAACCTTGTTGATTTCAATGGTCCTGATGAAAGCATACATCCATGTACGGAAAGTGTAGGCATTCGCTTCGCCATTCATCCTGCATAGCAATTTGACGACATCATCTACCTCCTGCACCAAATTGGACCGTGGAAGAGTTCTCGAGAACTTTGAAGGAGATCTAGGCTTCTTCATGTATCGGCTATTCATTATGCTCATGCAATCAGCTCTATGCTTCTCCCATCTACTGTCAGCATCCTGAATGCTAATGGAAGTCACCACCTTTCGTCACTGGAATCTTCAAACAATAATTGATGAACTCTGCGTCCAAACGAATTATTGTCTTTCCCGAAGCATCACGCTACTGATCTAGATGAAGGATGATAAGATCTAGCGCACTCCATAACACACTCCAAAACCGGGTTGTGACATGGAAAAGCTGCAGCTCGGATAATTCCACTGCTTTTGACCGCACGCATGAGTGAAGTCTTTCCCGCTCTGGATCTATCAATCAAATCGGCAAGAGGTTCGGGGCCTAGATCTGTGTCTCCTATGTTCGCGAGTTTCGAAGCGATGCATGACTCCATCGTTCTTTCTTTTTCATATCTTTTCGCCATGGCTTTGTCTATCTTCGTCTAATAATTCTTTTTCTTCTTACTTGGCCGGATTTCTTCAATACTGGTGCAGATCTGGACAATTCTTCAGATTCGGAGGATATTTGCAATGTATTGGACATTGATAAAAACTCATTTTCTTCTGTAAAGCACCTGTAATGAATTCCTGCAATTTATTCAGACAAAAATGGCCATCGGAGCATGAATAGTGAATTTTAATTGTAAAAATCTGCACTTTTCAAGCCCGCTGCCCCAAAAATTGGTGTTTAATTTGCACATAAAGAGAGCATGAATCCTTTCAACAACACCTGAGCTCCTGTAACACCTGTGCAAACAATTATGCAGACAAAGATCAACCTCCTTCAAAGCATGCGCCAAATCTGGAAGCTTTTAGCCTTGTTGTCACCTTGTCTGAGCAAAATCCTTCTTCTAATGGGGGCGCACTTTTCCACTTGGCTGCAATTCTTTACCTGTGAATCAAATAATTCACCCATATGGCTGCCCATGCTTATATAACCTTCACAATTCTATAATTAATAATTGCCCTAACAATTAAAGGCAATTAATTAATTAAAAATCATGCTCTTCTCTTTTAAAAATAGCATGTTTAAGGACAGCCATCCAATAAATTAAATTAATCCAATTTAATCCTTCACACATCACTTCACTGAAGCTTCACAGTGTGCTTTGACCATAGCCACTGAAAATAGAAATTAATTTAATGTTTTAATGCCTTTAAAAACATTAAATAACTCCCAAATGGGGCGCACTTTTTGAGAGGAAGGGGGCAGCCACTAAATAAATTAAATTTAATGCATTTAATTCATTTCTTTTATTCCCTCTTTGACTTGTTGACTTCCTCCAAGCTTGGGCGCACTTTTTGAAAGAATAGATTAATTAAAATAATCACTTTAAGTCTTCCATCATCTCACCAAAGGGGGCGCACTTTTTTGCACATATAATTCTATTTTTAAGAATTTTTCACAATGGGATTCTTTACCCTGCAAGGCAGGCACCAAAATCCCATGATCCACTTAAGTGATTTGACTTTGACAATGGGATTATTTACCCTGCAAGGCAGGCACTAAAATCCCATGATTTCACTTAAGTCACTTTCCTTTTATTTTATCATGGGAATTTTTACCTCGCATGCGAGCAATAAATTCCCACCGCCTCTTGACCTCTAACTTTCCCACCTTGCAACTTAAGTGAATTTTATAACACGGGAAAAGTACCCTGCCGCTAGTAGGTATAAAATTCCCACCCTGCTTGCGGCTTCTATTTTTCCATTGCAACTTAAATCCTTTGTTTTCCAAAAATGCACCCATCCCCGCAGGGGCTTTTCCGTGCATGACTTCGCTTTTTCCCAGTGATCCAGACCTCCGATGGCAACTTCCTCTCGGGCATAATGTGCGTATATGTTTTCTAGCTGCTCCAGGCCAAAAATCGGGCTTACTGGCAAAGGAATTGTTCTAGAGAAATTTCACAGAAAACGAAACGGACAACACAAAAACACGAAAAATTGTCAAAAGTTACAAATAAAGCCCAAAACTTATTCCAAGTTAAAACCCTTCTGGTACATAAGAGTAATGACATATTCGATCATAACAGAGTTAAAACGGGGTGCAAATAGCCTCATACGGGGCTCAAAATAATTAAATACAAATTTCCCGCAGACAAATCCCGACGACAAAATATAACTTTGGGCATTTGGGTATTTGGCGAAAAAGACTAATATGGCTCTTTGGGATTATCTTGACGCAATACAAGAACTTTCAGGCAATAAAAACACAAAACGACCCACTATTTTAAAAGTACGAAAAAAATTCGGATAGGGTAGTCGCAGATTTTAGGGTGAAATCTTGGGTGACACCACTATGTCTAGGAGATGAAGTGTTCTTTAAACCAACACTTGCTTAAATCAAGGGCACTAATATTAAAAAGATAAAGGAAACACAAAGGTATAGGAATTTCAATTCCGTGGTGTTTATTTCAAAAACTAATGGTTGATAAGTGCAACTAGAAAAATTCAAGGTATTCGCCATAGCAATTTAAAAGCGATCAAATAATGCATAATTGTACAAGCTTAAAAGAGAATGGTGAATTTGGATGGTATAGGATGTAATGGTGTCGTGATTGGATCCACATTACATTTATATCCGCCGAGGACAAACAATAATAATATGATTTCTATCGAACTTCTATGTACTAATGACAACGTCTTTAGAGGGTCCTACAAGGCAAAAGATGAAAGTATGGCTATTATTAAAAATACAAAAGTGTCTAACTAATGAAGTTTTTCCTAATGATGAAAAACAACAAGGGCCAAATATTAAGAAAGAGATACAATCAAATGTAAATGCAAAATATCAAGTGATCTAAGAGACAAATATACAAGTGAATGCAGAACTTGTGTCCAAAGAATAAAATGTTTTCATTGGGCATTCATATGGTCAAGCCATACACCCTTAGAACAAAATTGCCTTTCCAAACTTGTAGTACACCCAAATTGCATCCATCATGTGTGCCCTATTCCTCATACAACCCTACTCACTAATTTTAGGTCATAAACCCATCGTTTTTGATTATTACAGTACAGCCCCATTGGACAAGATCCTAGCCATATGGCCAACTGCACATTTGTTGCAGTATGTGTATCATTGCGAATTCCCAATGGTATGCCTTTGTAACCCCCGTTCGCTCTATTTTTTGGATGTACATTTCCTATGTCTACATTGTATCCATACACTTCTCCCTACAGCCGTATGCCACTATTTTTGCAGCTAGGTTGTACGGACCCATTACTCAAGTACAATTGTATAGGTTGTCGGTCTCCTACTTGTTGTTGGCTAAATTTTTGATATAGCACAAAACCTAGGCATTCATGAGATAAATCTCCCTTATTTACCGGTGAGACTCCCGTGTCAAATTTGTCAATTATAATATGCTAATATCTAAATGGGGTTTTACTTTAACTGCTCAAAATTTCATGAACCATAGTTATGCTGGGTTCATGCAAGCAAGTAAGTATTTGTTTAAAGAAAGGAAATATTTATAGAAGAAGGAAAAGGGAATTATATAAACACAAAGAAGAAATGGGGAAGATGTGCATCCCAATCAATAGATAACAGAGTTGATTGCATGCACATAGAAGAAACCAATAGATATAAACACAGAATTATAAGCAAAGGTAGTTCTAGATCTAGATCTAAAAAAACAAAAAATTATTAAAAGATCTAAGATATAAAAGCTGGAAACACAATACACCGTGACACAAAGTTCTCCGGAAATCTGCTCCTGTATATTCCTTTGCTTCAAGTGGCTATCAAGGGTTTCAACACAAAGTCTGGAACACAAGAATGCTACTTACAAATTCTGATCATTAACCCGAAGGTTCTTCCTCTACTTATAGAATGTAGAGGGGCAATTACAAGTCGGAAGCTTTTAGTTGAACTGGCACATGTGGAAGTGGGAAAAGAAACAATTGGCAATCTCCCTCTGAAATTCCTCTTTGCATGACATGCATGATTTGCAACTGAAAATAGAACCTTCTATTTTGCACGCCTGCCACCTATCTCCAAGTAGTTGACTTCTTCAAGTAATGGCTTTTAAACCAATCACTTAAGTTGTATAATTTAATTGATCGCTCAATTACTTTGTCGGAGGAAAGAAGAAGGAAGAGGAAAGCTGCAGTTTTGTCCTTTTTCATGTCTGCATGCAGCTGATTCTTTTGCCTTTGATTCTCACCAAACTAGATCTGGGAGTAGGCTGGATCTGGAAGCAAGCTAGATCCGGAAACAATTGGAATTAGAAATGGCTAGAATTGGAAACAAGCTTGACTTGATTTGGAAACAAGTGGATCGAAGTGAGCTGGATTTTACCTTCGCCTTGTCTTCTCTTTTATCCTTGAAGCTTTTGCAGTTCTTCTCCAGTACATGCATCAGTGCAATGTTTGCCATAACTCTTTATTTTTAATTGCATATGAACAATTAAAAATTCTGGAAAGCACTCGAGTGAATGCAACTTCAATGAAGGCTTCAACTGGAAGATTGGGAGCACATGCACAAGATCCTGGAAGGAATTTTCCACGCACTGACTTCTTCACGGGCTGCATTTGAAACAAGAGGATGAAGCCTTTGCAATTATGGATCTGAATCTGGATCTGGATCTAGCACACTCCATGATGAATTCTGGCAACTGGGATATGAATGGAAATGCTGCAACTCGAATGATTCCACTGCTTTTGACTGCACGCATGAGGGAAGTCTTTCCAACTCTGGATCTATCAATCAATTCGGAAAGAGGTTCCGGACCTAGATCTGTGTCTCCTATGTCTACAAATTTGGAAGTGATGCATGACTACGTTGTGCTTTCTTTTTCATCCCTCTTTGCCATGGCTTTTTGTCTTTGTCTGAACAATTCTTTTTCTTCTTATTTGGCCGGATTTCTTCAAAACTGGTGCAGATCTAGATAATTCTTCAGATTCGGAGGATATATTCAATGTATTGGACATTGATTAAAGCTCATTTTCTTTTGTAAAGCACCTGTAATGAATTCCTGCAAGTAATTCAGACAAAGATGGCAACCGGAACATGAACAGTGAATTTTAATAATAAAAATCTGCACTATTCAAGCCTGCTGCCCCAAAAATTGATGTTTTATTTGCATGCAAAGTGAGCATGAATTTTTCCAACTTCACCTGAGCACTTGTATCACTTATGCAAACAATTATGCAAACACAAATCAACCTCCTTCAATGCATGCGCCAAAATTGGAAGCTTTTAGCATTGATTTGATCTTCTTTTGGGCAAAATCCTCTTCAATATGGGGCGCACTTTTCCTCTGGGCTGCACTTCTTTACCTGTGAATTAATTAATTCATCCTTATGGCAGCCCATGCTTATATAACCCTCATAATTCTATAATTAATAATTGCCCTTCCTATTCCTGGCAATTAATTAATTAAAAATCATGTTTTTCTCTTTAACTGGTGTGCTAAAATTGCATGTTTAAGGACAACCATCCATTAAATTAAATTTAATCAATTTAATCATCCACTCTTCACTTCACTTAAGCTTCACAGTGTGCTTTAACCTTAGCCACTGAAAATAGAATTTAATTTAATCAATTAATGCTTCAAAAAGCATTAAATATATCCCAAATGGGGCGCACTTTTTGTCATGAAGGGGCTGCCATTAAATAAATTAATTTATTTAATTTAGAGCAATCTATTTTCAACCACCTTTTGTCCTTTGCCTTTGTTGACTTTTCCACAAGCCTGGGCACCTATTTTGGGTGAATAATTAATTAAATTAATCAATTTAAAGGTTGCCTTTACTTCTCTAAAGGGGCGCACTTTTTGACATATAGAATTCTATTTTTAAGAATCACATGACAATGGGATTATTTACCCTACAAGGCAGCCTGAAAATCCCATGATTCACTTAAGTGATATTTCTTTTATTCCACAATGGGAATTTTTACCCTGCAAGGTAGGTAAGAAATTCCGCTTGCTCTGTTGCCTCTAATTTTCCCACTGCAACTTAAGTGACTTTTCTATCATGGGAAAAAGTACCCTGCAAGGTAGGTACAAAATTCCCACCTGCCTGTTGCTTCTAATTTTCCCATTATCCACTCTAATTCTTTGTTTTCCAAAAATGCGGCCAGCCCAGAAGAGGCTTTTTGGTGCGCGACTTCGTCTTTTCCCAGTGAACCGGACCTCCGATGGCGACTTCCTTCTGGCACAACGTGCGTATATGATCCCCAGTTACTTCAGGCCAAGAATCAGGCCAAACCGGCAAAGGAATTGATCTAGAGAAATTTCACAGAAAACGAAACGGGAAAACACAAAAACACAAAAAATTGTCAAAAGTCACAAATAAAGCCCAAAACTTATTTTTAGTTAAAACCCTTTTGGTATATAGGAATAATGATATGTTCGATCACAACAGGGTTAAATCGGAGCGCAAATTGCCTCAAACGGGGCTCAAAATAATTAAATACAAATTTCTCGCAGACAAATCCCGACGACAGAATATAACAATTTTGGGCATCTAGGTATTTGGCAAAAATGGCTAATATGGCTCTTTGGGAATATCTTGACGCAATACAAGAACTTTCAGGCAATAAAAACACAAAACGACCCATTATTTTAAAAGTATGAAAAAATTTCGGATAGGGTAGTCACAAATTTCAAGATGAAACCTGGGGACACCACATGTACACGTTTTCTTATTTTTCATAAGATTTTGCTTTCGTTTTTAATCTACCATACTGATTAGTTAAAGCTATTTTTTCCATTTCACCCATTCATTGTTTGCTTCACATATTAATTTGCCTTTAAAAGGTGGGGAAAGGTTCTAGAAATATTCACATATTTATTTCCTATATCAAAAATTTGAGAGAAAAGCAAGCAATTCCAAAGGTTTCTAGAGTCAATTCAACATCAGCCAATGGCTGGGTGACAAGTACTCCATGTTGAAAACTAACCAAACAGTTATTGGATTCATGGATTTTTCCCAAATTTGATAAAATTTAGAATTTTTGTCCAAGTATTTTCAGCAAGGATGGGTATCTAGAAGTTTTTAGCAGCTGCAACTAGAAAGTGCTCAATGTTGGAAACAAAACAAATAGTTATTGGATTCATGGGTTTTCCAAATTTTATAAAAATTAGAATTTTTTTCCAAGTATTTTCAGCAAGGTTGCGTATTGGGAAGCTTTCGGCAGCTGCAAGCTCTACAACCAGGAATGTTTTTTGTCTTCCCTCTTCAATCTCATTTTTATCATGTTGTATTTGAGTTGTGTCAGATGAGACTCTTAACTTGTTTTAAAAGGGGCCAAAATGTAGACCGTTATGTTAGTATTGTCATTGTTATTAGTGTATTATTAATTACATGTTTTGGTAGCAGAGTTTGTTATGTTGTTAATGATTGTATTGTCAGCTTAAGATAGTGATGTAATGACTCTCTATACTCATGTGCAGTTGTGTTTTAACTGACATCCGCTTCATCTTGTCATACAAATACAATGAAGCATGTCAAGGTAGGGGTGGGTGATGTGTAACAGGTCCTCCCTATCTTGAACAACTTGTATTGAGCACTACCTATATGATATAAAGTTGTTGTGTCCCACATGTTCTTCTATAGTATATTATGATATGCATTTAATGTTTTGTGATTGATGTTCCTTGGTGATGTAGTTTGTAGAACAAACATATCTTTTTGCTTTGTAAGTTCAAACTTCCATGAAATCAACTCAATATTGCATATAGCCATTTCCAAACAAAATGAGAAAGTTTAGTACAGTTCATACAAGAATTACAATGCATTAGTCTAGTGGCATTGTGTACATGTTAATTAGCTATAAATACAGTGGAAAACAAGAATCACAATGTGTTCACTACAGAATGAAATTGATAAAAGACTTGTGATTGATTGTGATTAATCATTATAAACACTGCAATTACAACACTATACAGCATCCTATCTCAAAAACTAACCAATTTTTTCTGGTAAAAAGGTCAGCTGCAATAACAACATGAACACTTTCTTTTGGATTAATAAACTTTTTACAATGCCCGGAGGCAAGAGAAAAGTGAACATGCTCTATTGGATTAACAACCTTGATTCCAGTCCTCCAAGCCAATGTCTTTCTATGAGTGGATTTTCCTGCCATCTCACCATGCACCTCTTTTGCATCTTGGATAGAAAAGTCTCCCTCCACAATTTGTTGAGTGACTTTACCCGCTATCTCATCATACACCTCTCAGACATCCTACAGAGTGGAGTCTCCCTCCACAACTAACCATGTATTAAGGCATATCATTCTCCCACACATGAGGCATTTCAGCCCTCCGTATAGGATATTCCCTCCACAACTAGTGCATGTAAGTTGATTGGAGTGGGGTCAACAAGCCTATGAGAAATTTCATAATCAAGCACATCCTATACGGTGGAGTTTCTTTATGCACGTGCGATTATGTTAATCTGTAGAAAGATCAACAAGACTATACACTTTGGCTTGCCCAATGCCTAGGGCAACTACCCTATCTTGTTCCACATTAGACACAATACACTTCTACCCACAAAAATTGCAACAATAATATTTTCTATTAACAAACAAATAGACAAGAATTCTTATTCATGCTAGGAACATATGTCACATTCCTTAATATGAGTTTTGAGCATTATTCAATGTAATGTGTATATCTCATATCCCTTCTACTGCAAGTGAGTCCCCATCAACTAATAAAATTGAATTATAAATATTTGTATTTGTACTAAATTTCACATAGTAGTCCCTAGGGCATGAAAAATGCTTGGATGCAAAGTGGAATCAATGATCAGCAAGTGGTAGGAATGTCATTCGAGCATGATGCCCCAAGGGCATACTCTTCCTCAAAATCTCCTTCAACAACTGCCATATTTAACTAACCTTGCGCCTTGTTGTCGTAGGAAGAAAAATCATGTTGTCACTGCCAACAATCCTTTTCACATGCCCAACCTTATGACAATAATGACATTTCACCAGCTGTTTAGATGATGACTTATCAAGAAAATTCAATTCCACTTCCCCTTCAACTAGGAAACAAATGCACACTTTGTTTTTCCAAAACTAAACTCACTAGTCTGCTATGTGTCTAGCGCAAGTCGAACTAGCTTAATCAAAAGTCATAATCTAACTTTCTGCCATTAAGTGTAAAGCCTCCACAAATTTTTTGTCGGAGGATGGAAAAGTATACAAAAAAGCACAAATAGATCGTCATCATCCACCTTTTTCTCTATGACGAGCAAGTCTAAGAAATTTTTAATCCAAAGATGTTCTAATAGGGACCCACCCTCATGCATCTTTGTTGAAAACACCAAATTTTTTAGGTACTAAACCCGATTATTCTCTAAAGTCTAATACTTGTTTTAGAGACTCGTGCAAAACTCACCCACCATGGTGGCATTTTGGACATCAGGGATCAAATCATTTGAGATAGATAAATATAACCTAAGTTGTCAAATTTGAATTCGGGTTCAAATTTGTGGAGGTCAAAAAAATTTGTTTTTAAAATTACTAAAAAAATTAGTCACAAAATTCGTGATTAAATTCGATGAAAATAAATATTATGCTTGTGTTTTTAGATTAAAATATTCAAAAAAGAAAGAATCAATTTCATGCAATTGTTGAGGAATTTTTACAAATTTCAACACATTTCAATTAAAATTCACAAATTTCAACAGACAATTGATATTTGATGAATTTCGATTTTTTTACATAAAAGTTGCCTAATGCAGTAACTTAGACCTTAGCAACAGTAAAGCCTCCTTATGATGCTTGTCATTATCAAAACAATTGTAGCAGGTCTTGATTCCTTATTGAGAATAATTTTATCACAATCACGATATTCTGCAATTGTTAAAATTTTATGACTCCAAACATTATATTTTTGGACAACTAAATTTTGTGCTTCGACAGAACCATGGTTGGTTTGAATATTGGCCATTATTCACACATATGTTCACCAACCTCTCAATCGTAAATCAACACAAAAAGAAATGGAAAGTCCAAAAGCTTTTGTGAATCTATAGAACAAATCACACCACAAACTCCATACAAGTATAATAAACAATTCAACAAATTAATATTATTTTTATCAGCACAAAACAGAAGTCACCTATCACGAATTTACTATCTGAGTCACTCTTCTCCTCCAACACAGCCTTCCCTTTCCCTGGTGTTGTGAATCAACTCGTATGCTTTGCTTGCATTGATGTCCTTCTACTCTACACTTTCCAATGCCCTTTTGGAATTTTTGTGTGGTTTTCGTGGTTCAAACTTGTGCCTGGATTGTGCCCTTACAAATCATGAATGATTGTTTGCATACTTTGGAAATCACGATCTGTACAACTAAGAAATGAAATCGTGACTTCACATCACATTCTAGTTTTAATTGGATGAAAAATCTTGTGTTTCTTGCATGTTCTGGTCTGATATACCACCATTTTTGGTATTGTTGAACTTACTGCAAATTATACAAGTTCTTCTAGTCTTCATGTCCCTGCCTCAACGTCTTTGCCTTGTTCTCATTATTTTTGTTCCCTTGCATGCTCCTTCACCACCATTCCAGTGTCTACAAGCCTACATGACCTGAAATTCATTCTCCGCTGCCATTTTGGGTCCACCTTTTGCCACAAAACAAAAAAAACACAAATATAAAGTCATGTAGGCACTGAAACTCACAAAATACACCCACAATCTGGTCTTCAAGTCATTTCTCGTGCCCTGGCAAGGCAAGCGCTCTAGATTGCGTCTTTTTGAGTCTAGCTTCTGAAATTCTTCCTCTCTTCCTTCGTTTTTCCACGACTAGGGGCTCAAATGGCAATCTCCATTTGTATCTAACTAGGTTCCTCAAATAGTAACTCTAATATCAATGCCCATAAATATGGGAGAGAATGAAGAAAATCAAAGTCATATAATGCATGACACACTTACATCTTGTGTGTGTCAGTCTTTTATTGAGCATTATAGAATTTACATTCAGGTGAGGTATCATTAACAACTACAGTTCACTAACTAATATTTAATTAGTGATTAGCCATTTTTTCTGATTTCTAAGGAGTAGCCTTTTGATTTAATAACAATCCTTAGGTCACATTATGTTTGTAAAATTTCACAAGAGACTTATAGTAGACTTATAAGCCACTAGTAAACATTAACTAATAAACAGCAATTAACATAATTAGTCATATAGCATATTAGAATGCAATTACTTTATGATTAATGATGGACACAAACAAGAAGTCAGTGTCTTGTGTGCCGTACTCTTTGCACTCTCTCATATTTGTTAACATTGGTATCAGAGCCACTGTTCAAAGAAGTTGTAGTGCCCTGCTTATTCATGTGTGGTCAGCAGACTGTTCTAAGGCCGTTAGGTTGTGAATAGTTTCATAGCAATTTGTGTAAATTAATTGATCGATAGTCATAGTGCCTGGTCTTCGCCACGTGCGTAGTGCTCCGGTTTGGTGTGTTTTTAGAGTTGTCTTGGAAGCCTCATCCCATGGCTACTCTCACGTATATGTGTGTCACGACCCATTTTTATCTTGATAAAAATTTTCATGGCGGATGTATAATGGACGTTAAGTGACGATTTTGGAGATTATTTTAATAACGATTATAATTGTGGTCAACATTTGAGTTTCAGTTGCAGTTGCAAATGAGTAATATTAAAATTTAATCTTTTATAATAATAGTAATAATAATAATAATAATAATAACAGAAAAAGATTAACGGTGATGATAGTAAATAAAATAAATAAGTAAAGATGACATTCTAGTAAAATAAAATAAAATGAAATGAAAACAAACAAAACAAGTTTAAAATAAGATGTATATATACATGAAAGAATTTCAAAAATTAAATAAATAGTAACATAAGAATGGAATTATATATATATAATAATAAAACAAATTAAAAAAATGAAATATTAAATAAAAGATCATATTACATGTTTCTGGTAGATGGACAGGCTTTGGAGGTGGTTGGTGAAGGAGTTGGTGAGGGATCATTCCTCTTCTCAAGTGTTGCAATTGAAAATTCCAGGAATGCAAAATGTGGACGCAAAGACTAGGTACGGGATTGTCATTTAGAATGCCTTGTAGGGATTTTTCCTTATGGGCAGTATTGATTTGCAGGTTGCATGGAATGAATTTGTCGAGAGTTTTTTTTTAAAACTTACAAGTGATACATTGATAGGTGTAAAGCCCATTTCAAATCGTTTTCTAGTATACTCTCAGCCTATGTGTTGAGCTTTGAAACAGGACATGGCATCCAGAAAAAAAAATTGTAAAGGAGAGGCGAGTTTTGGTCATAAGTTTTGTTTGCAAGTGTGCGGGTAAACATGTATAGAAAATGAGGAAGCTTTGCCTTGGTGCATGAACTGTTTGACAAAGGGTTGAGTTTGGCAATGGATTGCATTGGCATTGTGTGAGTACTGATGCAGAGCTTAAACATGGTTCATGGTCAATTTTGGACTGCAGGCTATGCACAAAATGGATTTGTTGAAAAAAGGCTTAAAAAAATTTCAAGCAAAATGCAATTGACAGGTGTACCGCCTGACTCCAAAATCCATGCCAACACAGCCTAGCCATGCCCAGATAGAGCTTGCTGAAAGGTCTACAGGGAATTTTGAAAATGCCATAATTGGCATGTATGCAACCAGATCCCACAACCTTTGTGGCGCACTCTCAACTTGCATTAAATTGGGAGCTTGGAGCAGCGAATGGCCATCCATCAAGTATAGTAGAAAGTGGATTTCAGCATTCGTGGTCATTTCCAGCGCCCAGGCAGATGTGTATGCAAAATGTGGGAGCCTTGACAAGGCACGTAAACTGTTTGATAAAATGCCTTAAAGAAATGTTGCTCCTTTTAATGCCACAGTTGCAAGATACACACAAAATAGGTTTGTTAAAGAGGTTTGGCCCACACATGCAATGCTTGGTGCCTCCTTGGAAGACTCTCCACCCAACCCGTGAGTTGTGCATTGGCCGCTGAATTCAGTTCAACCGTTGAGTTTTAAGGAGTTGGGTATAACATAGGCCATCTTATTATCATGAGCGTTGAAAAGTGTATTGCCTTCTTCCCACAAAACCACGTTCTTGAAGATCCAGGTCTACAATAATTAGAGTTAAGTCAAGTAGTCTTCAAGGAGGGGTTTTTATAGCACTGGTTATGACTATACTCAACGGTTCTACCAAAGCGGATTGGGAGTTTTCAACAAACGCTATTTGCAGCTCGTGTGCAAGCTAGCATAGTTATCTCCCTATATCTTGCATGAATTCAGTGTTTTCTAGTTTTCTTTCTTATGGTTATTGAAAAAAAACCAATGATGAGTATGCCTTAGTAAATTTTAATGAGATGTAACACTGATAGTTTAAAATTTTCCTTTTTCTACACAACTAGAAGGAATATTTTTGAGTGCAAACACAGTTCTTGTTTACCTCCTTAGATGTTTTGGATAACAATATTGGATAACGGAAATCACTAAATGATGGATCAAACTTGTTTTCTAGTTTAAAACTACCTTTTGGTTATCTTGCTAAAGCTACTAACACACAATTTTCTCTAATTTGCACAACACCTCTCCAAACCCCAAAATAGAAAATTCAAGTTTTGACTATGTTCCCTGTCATCGAGTGTTGTACTAAACCTTAGAATGATCTCAAATTTCCATTCATACATTTTTATCACCCCTCTAGGAGCCCTATTAACCCTTTTTGCAGTTTTGGACAGTTGTTGAAAGTTAAATGTTGGGTTTGGTTTTGGCTTGCCATTTAGGCCCTAGGTGAATAAATGGATATCGGCCTCCGTAAACCTCTAGTATTTATCTGTATCAATCACTATTAATCCTTAGTTATGATAAAATCACTCTACAAACTAGGTTTAAAAGGGGTATTGTAGGCCTTCAGTCGTTGGGTGACAAGGTCAAACTAGTCCAATTACGACCAGTTGCTCCACAACAAGGTAGTTGCCATTCGAACCTTGGTTGCTTTAGTTCTAAGTTCATCAACTCCAATGAATTCTTTGTATATCGAAGAGTGTGTAGGAATGGTCTCATGGTGCATTCAACAATCGGATATCAACTTTTGAACACAATTTCATGGCCCTTGAGTTAATTTTGGACATTTTCGCAAACTTGTAGCAAAATGTGAAAGATTGTCGTGGGACCCTCATCAAGTCAAATAACAAACAAGAAAATTTGTAGACACTAATATACGACTGTATGGAACTCCATTTTGTTGTTTGTTTTGAGAAATTTGATTGTGGAAAATGCTCTCTCTCTCTCTCTCTCTCTCTCTCTCTCTCTCTCTCTCTAGTTTTGAAACGAAATGAAACAAATATGCATCTTTATGTAATATCCCCTTCCCAATCGAAGACCCTTAGCCATTTTTTTCTACCCGACAATTTGAAGGAGTTAACACAAGGGTGACTTCAGTTCTATTATTTTATTATAAAGTGCAAAAATAAATAAATTAAATATTATAAAGCACTAATATAAAATATTATGGACTTAATAAAGAAAGAAAAGTGAACCAAATGATAAAAACACTTAGCTAAAATTGTTTATTTCTAGAAAAGTGCGACTTGCACTATGGAGGCAAAAGAGCATAGAAAAAGGCAAAGGTTAATGGGCCAAAAGTTATTCCTTCTAAAGAAAATGCGACTTGGCCTAGAGAAGAAAAATGGAGGGAAGAAAACATTTAATGGAAGAGAAAGGTGATTGGTTTCATGTGTGGCTACTTTGGGTCACTTCCTTCTTTAAAAGGACAAGTCGACTTGTGTTGGAGACACTTGATCATTATCTAATTTCTGAATTTTATCTGAAGCTTTGAGCTTTTGCCTAAATTATTTTAAGGACGAAACCCCTTAGAAGTTACCTCTAGAGGACAAAAACCCTCTTAGAGCATTTGAGGATTTCCTACCCAAGGTTATCCATTGTGATTACAAAGATTTTTCAGTTTACTTCAGCAGTGAATAAAGTGGATTTGCAGAAGGTTTTGTGAAAGATTGCAGCAGTGGAGTTTCTTAATTATCTAAGGCTGAGCGACCCACCTTTTGGCCAATCTGAGTTGCTTTGGAAGTGTCACAGATCTGATATGTATTGTTCTATCCCAAACTGATTTTTGTGAATCAAAGTAATCAGTTTTTATCATTTTGAAGGGTTGGAAGTGCTATTTTCAGTCACCATTATTTGCAGATTTCTGAGCTGTATTTCAGTCTATATTTGCCCCTAAAAATCAGATTTTATCTATGCATGGATTGTTAAGAAATCAGAATCAGTTTAGAGTAAAAATATATACATTTGGTTGCTGATTTGTTCAATAACCCTAGTCGCATTTATCTAGTATATTTCAGATCTGAGTTCTGGCTGAGTATTATCCCTCTCAAAATCTGAGTTCTTTTGCATGTATGGGTTATCAAAAATCAGGAAATCAATCTAGAGTGGAGAAACATTTATTTTATTGCTGTTTTGTGTGGGATTTGCAATCCACCCTAGTCGCATTTTCTGATTAATTATTCAGATCTGCATACAGTGATTTGATAAATATTTTTATAAACTTGCTTTGGTATTGGATTTGCCTAAAATCCAAGTGTGGATCAAAGTGTCTCATTTGGGGACATTACACTTTTAACTCTCTCTTGTGGCATGCTAAGTATTATAATTGTGTGAATAAAAACTACGAAATCGTGAATTTTTTTAGATAGTAGGTAGATTTCATGCCAACATTTGTGCTGACCATGCGGTGGTTGCAGGTACCAAGACAAGGAGAAAGTGAAGCGTTACTTGTGTTTTCGTAATAATGTGTTATCTTGAAAATAATGTAATTGGATATGATATATCAGTGATATTGTTATAAATAGAAATGTTATTTATTGTTTTTGTGATGAATATGAAATTATTAGCATATTGGAAAATGTACTATTTTCATATTTAGTTGTACTTTTATATGTTTCACTAATTTCATACTTAGTCGTATTTTTGTATTGTCGGTAAGATAAGAGGAGTTGATTGTTTCATGTTGCTATTGAAACTGATGTAAAAATAATCCTATAAATAGTATTTGAATGTTGCACTTGTGATTTAGAGGTTTTAAAAAATCATTTTACCATATCTATTGTTGTATTTTCTTCTTAACACACACAATGTTTGGGCAAGCTTATCCTTCCTTAGCTACCTACTGAAACGAGTATCTAACTTATCGTGTTAAGAAAATACTTAAACCTATTGCCTTGCTAGACCATGTCCATAGCTCAGGTACATTGTCTGAGGAAATGGCTACATTATGTGTACCCTGTCACAATAGGTGTGAATACAATCATCATTCCTAGATGTTGTAGTTCTAGTTTCTTATGAATTAGTTATCCTTCATGTGTGTATTGTCCTTGGTACTCCAATGGGTAACCAAAGTCTTGTGAATACATTTGAGATGTTTTCCCCTCTAAATGACCTCATTAAAGAGATTTTAAACGACACGAATGGAAACTATGCCTTAAGTTACCTATGCATGAAACTATTGAGTTACCTTGCTAAGTAATATCAAAATGCATCGAGTAGCACGAAGGTATGCGAGATAAGGTTGTCGAACACTCTAGTATTGACTTGTAGTAGGAGGTAGAGCCCTTGGGTGTCAATGGAAATAAATCAAACCTAGGACCAATTAAGAAGTTTAATTGTGGCTGAAACCTATAATTAACCCTTAGCTATTGATATAGTATCCTTAAGATGATGGATTAGGAATAAAGTGAAATTTGAGGCACATCCCCTTAAGTTAATGCAAGCACTCATTTGGTTAATACAAGTAAAATGAGTTGCCCAATGTATAAATTAGCTTTTGAAAACAAGGTATCCTAATTGGGAGCAAGTGGATTGTGAATCATATTCATATCACGAGTGATGCAAACTAAATAGTTAAATTACATAGTTGTAATAATTTGAAAGTGAATATAGTGTACCCTTAGTGTTAAGTATTGTAATGAAGGTGGAACAGCGGAATTTGTCCACTTTTAGACCTAATAGTCTTCCTTTTACTTGGGTGACTTCCCTTTTTGCAACAAAGGTAAAATACTATACCAAGTAAACATGCTCTTGAGAAATGAATCCTTAGCTTGAGAACATGTATTTTTTTATTAAGGATAAAGGTTTTTTGGCGGGACCCTACCTAGTTACAAAAATGCCAAAGCCTAGATATTTAGAATAAAACATATAAACCAAAATAAGTGGAAGAAAACCAATCAGCATACAGCTCAAAATCAGCAAGAAGTCAGCAGAAGATCAACACAATGTCAGCAACTTCTCAGTAAAGTGACAAAAACCACCAAGCAAAACCCAAGAAGAAGGGATAGACACCAAATTATTTCATGAGCTTTTGAGAACAAGTATTAGTAGACTCATGTGTGTTTAAAATGTTCCTATTAACAATTGAGTTATACAAATTAATTGCAATAAGATGTACAAACCAAATTAAATGGAACCATTATAAGTTAAATGTTAAATGAAATAAAGAAAATGTAGTCTAGAGAAAATGAGAATGTATATTTACATGTTAAGTGCTCTTTAAATCTTTAGGGTCAAATAATGAAATATGATTGTAATAAAGATGTAACCATGAAAGTGTTGTGTTGTGGAAAGTGCCTATTTGTGAGTTTATATTGCGGTGGGTGTCGTTGTTTGAACTTATCATTTAGAAATTGGAGATTTGATGTGCATCGCATGTTATCACGTGGTATGTTTTCTTCTTTTTGGGGTGAGGTTTCATCATTGATTATTGGAGGGATAAGGTGTTGCTAGTGAAGGAAGGAATAAGGGAAAGTGTGTGTTTTGTTTGGAGGAAACAAAGGAATTTGTGGCTAGTCTTAACGAAGAGATAAGCGCATGTTATAATGGAGGGATAAGGGGTGCTGTCGAAGTTTATGGGGTGTGTTTACTTTGGAGGAACCAAAGGCTAGCCAAGATTCCTTCTTGGAGTGATAAGGGTAGTTGTAATGATGACCTCTCCCCATTGTAAGCCTCATAGGTAGGCTTGGTAATGTGTGTCGCCTCTATTTTTATGCCAATTAATTTCTCATCTTGTTGTACGTATGGGTCCGTGTTGGTGTAAGCGTCTCATGTGATTTTGATTTATTCTTGTGAGCCTATGTGGTGTCATTCAAGTTGTATCAAGTAAATGAAAACAAAAAAATGATCCTGGTTTATTTTGTCTTGTGTTTTGGTGCCACCTTTATGGGTGTTCTGAAGCCCTAGGAGAAGGGTATGGACAGCTATATGACATCTAAATAAATTCATTTTAATTTGTAACATTTTATAATTACACTAATTTCTATATAATACGAGAAAGAACACAATTTCATACGAAAAAATATAAAATTTAAGCATTACTTCATTCAACAAGATAAACATGAAAGCATAAAAATAGCTAAAATGTATAACTTACATGAGCAGAACAAAGATAAAGACAAAGCTAAAACTCCACGTAAACCTGACCAGACTAGTATGATTGCCTCTTTCCAATCTAGCCCATAGCCAAAGTATTGTAGCCCGGGATAGAGCACACCCACAACCAAGCCCCTGGATACTTGCAAAATTGTATAGAGAAGAACAACATATCCCCATGTATAACCTACAAAGGAGCTAAGGAAAAATGGTAAGATATCCCATAAAATGCCATTAAATGAAAAGTGAAAGAGTGCCAACAATGTGCTACAAAATGAATAGTAATTTTGTACAAGATATATGATTCGAATGCATAGAATAAAAAATTAAATTTATCACGTAATTTATGTTCAACCTTTACTGATTTATTCTTCTAATCAATTTAAGAATGTATTGATTAACATTATATGCTAAATAAGCTAAACAAATGTCTATGGAGTAGATATCAAATACCATTTCATGTGTCTTGGAATTATAGGACATTTGTAGTTTATGGTCTCTTTTTGTAATAACAATAGCATATTTAGGGTAAAGATAACAAAGATACCACGGTTGGAATGTGAAATCATTCACTTTGGTCATGGCTGACATTAGTGAATTTGAAATATATTTTGTAATTGGCCCAACGATCCATCTTCACTTTATAAAGTGATACATGTATTAGTTTAATGGACCAATAAAATATGTCAGCATGACTATTATTGGAATTCATGCCTATGTAGTGTGAGGTATAAAAGCTCCCACTAACACATTGTTTTCCGATCAAGTAAGATGTAATCCTTTCGAAATTTAGTGATGTATTTTAATGTCTACCGTCTTATATCTGTTATGATCCTTTGCAATATTTGTGCCATCTCTTTTACCTTGCGAGTCTGAAAAAGTTGTTGATTTCATTCCATTCTCTTTTGCAATGGTTGTGAAATTCTTCATGGTATTAGAGTAGGTGTGAATTTTCACTACTAGATGTTGTGATTGAATTGCGGTTTTCTCTTGCAAAGGTGCATTCACTAGGGGATCTTCTTGAATGCTCAAAGTTTGCTTCTGCAAAACAAGGGTTTTGGATTGTCTATTTTAGGGTTTTCTCGAATTCCATTTTTCCTTCATTGTTAAGAATTGCAATTTTTTCAAATCTGCCTATTCTACTTCTGCCAACAATGGCTTGCTAGGAGAGGACCCTAAGTCTTTGGTTTCAAAACTCCAAAGCTCATGAGTGAGAAGATGTTGTTTCTTTCAGAATCACAAATCCTGCATATCTTGCAATTCATGCCAAAATTCACCAAACCAATTGGAGATCTGGAATCCTCATGAAAAAATAGCAGGGGTAACTTTTCTACTTTTTTCAGATTTGTCAATTTAGGCCATGAACTATTGATCCTGAATTTGACATCCATTTGACCAATATAGGGTATTTTTTCCTTTTTCTTGACACAATCAAAAACGCAATAGCTTTTGCACACAGAATTGGCTGGAGCCCCTTTTCAGATCACATGTTTTACCAATCTCTTCTGAAAGAGCAGAATTGTGCAGGAACCTTATGACATCCAACAATTGTGATGATGAGTTTTAGTATCTTGCTTCATGTTTTTAGGCACTCCATGTCACGGGATCCTATTTAGGAGCTTGTACATAAGGTTGATAGCTTGGAGTGACTTTTATGCACATTAGGGTTCAACATTTGATCATTTTTAGGTTTTTGGATAGATTCTCCACATTAAATTCAAATATCATTGGAAGATGTTGTCCGGGTGGGATGAGACAGCCACACTTTTTTTTCAGCGTGTTCTAGCTTCTCTCACTTTGAGATGAGAGTTGATCTCTTTATGAACATTATTTCCATTCTTCGCTTTGAAGCACGGCAGATTATTGATTTTAGAGTCTTGAGGGTTGATGAGGAGTTTCCCACATTAGGGGAGTGACTCGAGTTATCCAATTATCCAAGATATTAAGATTTGAGGAGTTTTCCATATTCCAGGAGCTTCTTCAAACATCTAGCATATTGAGGAATGATGAGTTCACCAAATTGGGGCTGCTCAGATTTTCAAAAGTTTCCATTAGAGAGGATGTTAAGTAATGTCTCCTCCACAATAACTCCTGCTCAGATTAAGGGGGGATGTTGAAATGTTTAATCATTTACTTTAGTCATGGCCAACATTAGTTTGTCTATCTTATATTTTGTAATTCAGACAATGGTCCATCTTCACCTTGTAAAGTGATCCATGTACCAATTTAATGGACCAATACTATGACAGCATGACAATAACTGGGATTTGTGCCAATGTATTATGAGAGGCATAAATACTGCCACTCGCATACCATTTGGAAATCAAGTAAAATGTAATCCTTTCTATCTTTA